>JASVER010000003.1:22199558-22357751 GCA_030449065.1 Oceanodroma leucorhoa | reverse complement strand
AAAAAAAAAAAAAAAAAAAAGTCAAAAAAAAATATTTTTAGGAACAGCCTGCTAAATTCATAAAAGGCATGCCAAGAGCCGAGCATCACAGCCATGTTGACAGAACAAGGCCCTCCCCAGCAAGAACGTAGCCCTGCAGGACGCAAGCAGGGCAGGGACAGGGATGGGGAGAGCAGCTGGGTGTCCAGGTATCACCTGCAAGTCTGTAGTAAGGGGACTGATCTGGGGCCAAGCAGGGAAACCAAGTTGGCAGGTCAGGATCAGGGGATAGAAGTTACAGGGATAGCTGCAATGCGGGTGGAAAGCC
This sequence comes from Oceanodroma leucorhoa, assembly GCA_030449065.1. NCBI lineage: Eukaryota > Metazoa > Chordata > Aves > Procellariiformes > Oceanodroma > Oceanodroma leucorhoa. Next base: position 22,357,444 of record JASVER010000003.1, on the reverse strand, counting down.
AGGGTGGGAGCTTAAAAGCAGGTGGGGAGCAGTGGAGGCCAATGCCTCCACTGAGCCATCTCACCACCACACACCTGCACCTTACCTGAGCTGGCCTTGAGCCCTGTCAGCTAAACCCCCAGGTGTGGCAAAACATGCTCATGGTCCTGAGAGAGACTGGTAGAGACTAGAAGTGTAAAAGAACCAAAAAGGGAAACAACTGAAGGCCATTGCAGGAGAATTAAATTAATTATTTGCATTGTTTTCTCTAAAGAGGCAATTAGGAAGGTTCCCACACTGAAGACAGTCTTCAGAGGAGATGAAACTGTTGAAAGGTCAACAGAAGATACTCCAAAGCAAATCAATAATGTGAATAGTAGTAAATAGCCAGGACCAGGTGGTATCCACACAGCAACTCTATTGTGGATCTCTTACTCTCTTGCTTAAAATCCACTTCAGTGTGAAAACAATTGGAAATTGTGAAACTAGTCAAAGCAAAAGGGTTCCAGCATGGGTCCACATTACTACAGATTGAGATATGTCTTATTTAAATATYAGACTATCAGATAAAAAAAAAACCAACACCTTCAGAATAGAAAAATCCTGTGTAGACCCATGTTGTGTAGTAAAATAGTTTATATTACTTKCTTCCCTCTTCTCCAAGTCAGTGCTTGCAATTTTTGAAGGAGCCMACAAAGGCATGAGTAAAGGTGATTCAGTCAATTCTTGCATTTTCTGGCAAGATCCCTCCTTACAGGCAATAGAAGAAAGGATCCTCCAGCAAAATAATTGGTTGTAAAAAACAGTAAACAAGAGTAATAGGCCATCAATGTTCACAATGAGAGGTTGCCAGAATGGTACAAAAAGATCAAATGCAGATATTATCTCACAGTACAAGATCTAACAGCATCTCCAAGATCTAACTCAAAGGAAATGGTTGAGTTGCCAGCTTAAAGCAGTAGACATTTTTTTCAGTTAACAAATATCTGAATTCTATAATTCCCTGTGAAGGACCAAAGTACAAAGGGATTCAAAAAGAGATGAGACAAGAGGATAGGCCCCTCTAACCACAGTAAATATAATTACTACATGATTTCACCAGTTCACTAGCAGCCACTACAGCACTCTCAGTGGATATGGTATCCACTAAGCTTCTGCTTCACAGTCAGCTATTTATAATAAAAATCTGCTACAGCTGTGTGTCACCATGACTATTGATAAAATGGGAATCATCACAGAGTTAAAAGACAAAGAAATAAAGGGAAACTTCATTGACTTTGCATCTCTAAAGAATTCTGCTCAAGAATATGCAAAGAGTTTCATTGATCAATTATCTTTTTTATGATGGAATTTTTCATCTATTATTACCATGAAAAAAATGAAACTGGTATTCATATTTTATAATGTATTATCTCCCTCTCTTGTGAAATTCATTCTGAATATAAATATTTATAGTATTAGCTAGATCGCTAGAAAGTATTTCATGTTTTGTGGGCTACTTATATAAAATAAGCTACAAAGGACTCACTTTTCAGGGTGAGCAGTAGAAGTAGTTCACACTTTACTAAATGCCTGTTTGCATTTAGTTCCTTAAGTTCTTGCCATTTCAACATGTTTTTGTCCCAGTCTTGCAGAAGGATAGGCGCTGTCATTCGTATATTTGTTTGTACTCTGACATCGCGCTCTCTCTCTGCCCTTGCAGATACCCTTATAAGTTCAGGGGCTTGCTTTGCTTTGCTGTTTTCCTTTCTGATTCTTGTCAATCTCCAGGATGATGTACTGTGACAAATATCACCTTGTATTAGCACCTTCCATGTTATTTGATGGAACAAATCATAAAATGAAACGATATGCTATTTTCCAAAGGAAGCTCACTGTCAGAATTATGATTTACTCTTGGATTTGTAATCACTGCTTTTTGCTTCAACCTGTAATAAATTTTCTAAGACTTCCTAAGCCACAAGCAGAAACAAGCTATCCAATACTTGAAACAAGGGGGAAGCTAACTTCTGTAAAAGGTCGTAGTAGGAACCACAGTCACACTGTTACCTGCAGTTACTAATCAAATGTAGGATGGAGAAGTCTCCCATCCAAGCTGACTGTTGTCCTTTCACAGATGGTAGCATTCTTGCAAATTGCTGTTCTTACTGGAATTCTTACTATATATTCCTAGTTATTTTCTCCATTGAAAGTTTAATTTTCCTTCTTTCAGTCCATCTATCAGTTAGGTATGCAAGCATTGCCAATGAAGTGACATATTTAGGTATTTTCCTAACACAGTCTCACACTCTGAGAAACAGATAAGAGGTTGTCTCTTGATGAGCAGTAAGCTCATCAACTTTCACGAGACCTTTCACCCCACACGTCTGAAGACAGAAGTAAATGAACAAACTCTCTGCTCAGAGGTGCAACCCTACATTACAAAAGGTGAAAGCCAGCTCCTAAACACTTCCAAGTAATTACAAATACTGCACTAGCTCAAGTTTGGTTTTAGGATTTTTTTTAATATATATAATTATTAACATCTACTCAGGGTTGGAAATTCTCTACATGTTTGTTCAGTACCTTGGAAAACAGGGTTCTGATTCACTTTGCCACTTCAGAAAAACATGCACAATGAATATCAATATTCAGCATTAACAACAACAACAAAAAATACCCCTGAGCATTGCTGTACTTAATAGCAGTTGTTATTATAACCACCTTCAAGCATCAGTTCTAAATTAAACATTCCTATAAATTTTTCTATGATGATTTCTTTGATTTTTTTCACAAACACTTTTTCGTTTATTTTGTGGGTTCTTAGATATCATTCATTCTGCTTGTCAATATGCACTTTGCGTATGTTCCTGATATTGACATATCTAAATTTGACTTTCTGTGACACAAATGATTTTGTGTGCCAGTATTGTGTGCCAAAGAGTAAGCAGCTGTAGTGTCAAATATCTATAAAAATCCCCTTCATTTTTCATACCAGGACTTGCTGATGATGTCCTCATTCTTTTTTTCAGAGACCTTCAGCCTCCATATTAGAATATTGCATTGAAGAAGATAGTTTTGTAATTTGGTAATGAATTATTATGGCAGAACCGAACATAACAAAGTCCATTAGCTCTCCCTAAGTCTCTCTAACTCTGAGCTATTGGCTGCTCTGTTTTTTCTGTCAAATATCTGAAAGTTTTTACATGTGGGACAATATACTACGTTTGAAAGATCAATATTTTTTTGGCAAAGTGAGGTTTCCTGCTTTGTTTCACTAGGTACTAAAATGAACCATACTGGAAAGATCGTATAACAATGACTCGCTTAAGAGGAAGATTTTTCATCCATTTTGTAGAAAAAATGCTGTAGAAGCACTCTTTTTGAAGTGAAATATATGGTTGTGTTTTCTATAACACAATGTTTTCACAACATTGGGTCATTTCATTTCGTTTTCATCTTAGGATTTGGTTTTACACTCACCCAATTTGGCACAACAACAGTCAAACACCAAGGGTGTCTCAGCTCTTCCCTCCTCTTCCCCTGACTTGATCACCTATCAAAAACCTACCATTTTTTCAAAAGGAAATATTTTTCCAACAGTTCAGCAAGCTGAACCCAACTGCTCTTGTGGTTGCATTTCTGCTAATCCTTCTGAAAGTAAATGGCAGGAGTAGGAGCAAGCAGAGCAGGACTACATCTATCAGTGGTGTCCCACAGTGGCACAGATCTGTACCTTTATCCCTAATGAGAATAACATGTAAATTCTAAGCACCAGATAGACATAAACAGTACGATTTTGTGATACTGATATGAAATGTGAATATGGCCCCCTCTTTCTGTGACCACGTCTCCTTTTAGGACTTTCAAGTCACTATTAAACAGTTAAGAAATGATCTTGCTAGGTTTCAGATTTGTGTCTTTTCAACAAAAAAAGCAATGTAGTAACACTGCAGACTATTTTTGGTTATAGCTAAAAGTCATTTTTAGTAGGTGTACATTCTATTCATACTTTTTTGTGGTTTTTAAATATTAAATGAAAGCAAGACGGTCATTATTAATATGACATGTTGGAAAGAAAATGAGTTGATAAATATATTTGCATTACTTAGTTATAGCATTCTATTTTTATTCCCCATGGAAGTCATATTAATATTAAGCATAATTTTTAAGCCACAGAATGTAAGCAGCAGAGATAAAGGTCACAATACTATCAGCTGCTGCATAGCTATACCGTACATCATCCTGATGTATCCTAACCATTTATATCCTACTCTTTACTGGTTACTGTAAGCAAGGGCAGTTAGTTTGGCCTTACTGGAACTGGACAAGAGACCCACCTTTCATATTATAGATTAACCTGCCTCACAATCCCATGATAAATATGCTGCAAATTTTTTTATACATTATTTATTTAGTATATTTCTACTCACTGGGTCTAAAAAGTTGGTATTGAATTGCTAAAGTTTTATCTTAAACTTTATATACTCGTATCTACCAGGAAGGGCGAAATAAAACCTGAAGAGTGTATTTTATGTAAAAAAAGTAAAAGCTTTTTGGTTTTTGTTTTCTCATACCTGAAAAAATGAACTAAAGCAAACAACGTACCATGCAAAGTTACACCTTTTTAAAGAAAACTATATTTTAAAAACTTTGTGAAATATTATTGTCTTTTTTAAAGGAAAATGAAACTCTTGAATGAGTGGTTTATTCACATCTGGTTTAGGTCATAGGAAGCTCAGGAACTGCCGATTGGATCAGCTATCGCCTTCATTGTCCACTGCTCAGAACAATCTCTTCATTGCCTGAGGTTGGTCACCGAGGTCATATGACATTCATATATCAACAGGATATATTTGTATGTCAGGAGAACACCCACAGTTCCAGAGTTTCTGTGCATTTCTGGAATGAAAATTCATTTGAAAACTGCACAAAGATTTCTAATTTTTTTTCCCAATACTAAGCATTTGGATCCTGTTCTAAACACTAATATATTTAATTAAAATTCTCCACTGATTTCAGTGAGATTGTATCAAATCAAAACTGGTTACCATTTAAAAGCATAAAGGCTCAGAGGAGGCAAAAGGAGGGATTCACAAGTATTTTCAAAGTGATTTGAAAAAAAAATCTCAGTTAGGCAGTTGTATTCATCCATTCCCAATCCCCAGCTCACCAAGTAATTTTAGTTTACCAGCCGCAGTATACAGAAATGTATGCCTGCATTTTAATCAGCACAATCCACTCCTCATTTCATTCACATTTCCTAATAAGAGATGTACTCATCCTCTGAACATATACGTTTGGCAAGAGCAGAATGCAGCTTTGGGGGAGTAGAAATTACAGAGGAGCTTTAAAGTTTGTATTCTAAAAAGAATATGTGCTTATGGTCTTATACCCATTGAGCCCGCTTTTTAACTGAGCCTGCAAGCAGCACTACTGGAACCAAGGGCCAGTTAGTAAGTCTATTGTAAAATTTGCTTTTGAGAGTTCTCATGTAAGAATTCACCATGGGATGAAATTTGGCATCAAAGGCCCTGGCATAAAGCACTCTTAAAATGACACTAGTGCAGAAGAAAATCATTTCAGATCTAATTCGATATTTCAATGGGGAACTGYAGAAAGTGTTCAAATCTGCTAAAAATCTGGCTTTTATAGTATTGTCTCCAGGAAGGTGTCTGATAGAAAAGTTTCGGTGCCAAGCAAAAACAGAATTATCCTCCATTTAGAAGGAAGTAAATAGATCATTTCTCTCTGACCTCCAAAGAGGAAGAACTATTCTATCCACACATCGGTGAAATGTAATAAAAAGAATGATACTCTTGGGATCCGTTCTACCAACGAAAAGCCAYTGAGCACTCTAACAGCATAGATAATCAAGGTAGTTGCATGAAAAATGAGGAATTTAAAGGATTGCAGGGAATGGGACTCTGGCCAGTAAGAAAAAAGGCTTACAGACTAGCTAGGGGCAGTGAGTATAATTTAATATATTTCTGGCAGAAAACAAATAAGAAAATACTCATCTGCAATTACAGAAGATGTCATCTCTTTTGAACTACAGTTTGCAGAATCTATTTGTAAATACTGCTGCATTTTCTCCTCATCTCCACCCCTATCCCAGCACAAAGCCTTTGCTCTACAATGGCATTAATAACACATATACTGAAAAGTTCAGGAAAGATTAATACACTTTGAAGCAGGGTAATATTTCACATTTCCACTACAYTGCATATTATTTGCAAGTTCATTCAGAAAGATACGGATAAAATAAGTATTTGGAATTTTGAGATCAATGGGGCTTTTTCATAGCCCCATGCAAGAGCATAATTGTTTTGCTTCAGGAAAATCCTGGTGGCTGTAGCTGGCTTCCAGGCTCTCCCTGCCGTTGGAAAATTGATCTGTATTGGGCTGTTACCGGTACAGTTCATTTGGCTGGCTCAGCTCCATAGATGTAACACAGGCCCTACTTCACCCACACACGTGGATGRTTGAAACGAGTTTTCCTAGGGACAGCAGCCATCGTTGTGCCAGTTCTTTAGATTTGGCTTTTGTCCGGGGATTGTTAGAAAGACAGCTGGTCCGTATGAAACATGAGGAATGCTCACCTAAGTCCCACCTCTCTGTCCCACCATGAGGGTTAGAGCACTGCCTGGACACGTGCTCGCCAGACCCAACACAAGGTCCTCCTGCACACACCAGAGTATACTCTGCAGTATTGCACCCCACATTTAGTGTTGGTAACAGGGTTTGGTCCTGCCTCAAACCCTTCTTTGAATATTTTGCTAGGAAAAAATGCCTCTCGCTTAAGTGATCCCAACTGCTGATTTCTGTGGGGTCTGCCTGAGCAGGGTGAATTGTCCTCGCAACATTTACATAAATGGCAAAGATTCTACTGATTTCTCTTGAAAGTAAGAGAGCTTACCTAGACCCACAAGTTAGTGCTTTCATATCCTGGTTGTTTAACGCGAGACTATGTGTTCCTTAGTCCATCCTAATTCATGTAGTTGCTTCACTGTGTGAGCTATGCTTTAGCAAGCCGTTATTCAGCATCAAAGTTTTCTCATGATTATAGCAAAAAGATAAAACGAGTAAACTCCAGTGTAAAGCACCGATATATTAAATTAATATCTCAAATTAAGAATACCATCAAACATTGGTGTTGTATCAAAATGCTTAATATATGTAGGCCAGTTGCCATGGAGATGGCAAAGCTTCCAGACTGATTTCGTAGTAATGGCAACAACTTTAGAACCTAAATGCTTCCAATTAGGCTATAAAGCTGCATAAACAGGGAGAAAAATGGCAATTGCTATTCTTGATACAAGTTAGCTATCTGACATATTTGTGCAGGTGTTTCAAGACCTGTATTGTATCAAAACGAGTATTAGCAGTTGCTGTACATGTACCTATGGTATATTTTGCTTACCAGAGGCCTCAGCTTTTGCAGTGAGTAGTATAGTCAGTATTACTTTGAATTGAATTTAAGGTGTTTAAGAACCGTAACATCTGCTTTTTGCAATTTTCTCTGTTCTACATAAGCACTTTTCCGCATTAAGAATGAAAAGAGCTGTCAACAAACTGCTTACCTGCAGTCTGAGTAAAAAACTTACTTAGTAGTTCATGAGGCTTAAGACATCACATTCGACCCTAGCAGCAGGTGTAATATCCTACCTAAACTGTGTTCCAGTTTGACCAAAAATTAACTTGATCCTTTTAAAGGAAGAAATTAAAGTGTCCTGTAAAGATGTTGTCTTCTGTGGATCAGACTGAACATGTCGATTGCAATCGGTGGTGATTTAAGGGAATTTTTGAGAGGCTGAGGTGGCATTTTTCTGTGCTCTGACTGGCTGAAGTTTGTCTCATGTCCATTCATCCATATTCTGTATCTTCTTAAACCAAGTGACATATAAGCAACTTTTAATGCAAATTAAGACTAAGTCCACTGAATTTGCTAGACCTGTATGACAGTAACTCTGACATGAGTGGGGAACCAATCCCCCTGTATCCTTCTAATTTTATCATTGGTGATTTTCTTTTCTGTCACCAGAAAAAGGCATAATATAAATTACAAAGGGAACAAGGAGGAACAGAAAATGAAATTATCTCAATCTAGCACCCACAGTTTGATTTTATATTATGAAAATTACACTGATATTCAGTGGCACTTTATGACAGAAAATCTTACTAGGGGCAGTTTAGACTACACCACCATCCAAGATACTGCAGTAACCAAAAGGCTGAATTACTGATGCACATTTTAATGGACAAAGAAAGACTTGCAGCAATTACTTATACACAAAGAGTGCATTATTATTATATGTAAATATTAGTGAAAAGGATAATAAGTGAGCCAGTTCCTGCTTTCCTCTAGTAAAAGACTGACAAAATAACTAGCTCCATTAATATGAGCTTTCCAGTGATACTTGAGGAAGTGTAGAATGAAGATGCCTCATAGTCTTCATATAACTTTGTCTAAAAGGAGGCTTAACCTTAAGGGGTTTKGAAAAGCATTGGCCTAACAGTACCAGAGGTTTAAATTCAATTCGAGTTTTTTTGGGGAAAGCATCTATTATCCTGCATCTATTCTGGGATTACAAATAAATGATATCTTTTGTAGAGCCTATCTATGTTTCTATAACTTCTGTGAGAGCCAAGGCAACCCACAGCTTCATGAAAGAGTTATTGCAGACATCTTTTGTGAAAGCAGTTGATATTGAGATCTGAGATACATTTGTTTTGGGAGAGCACAATTACAGGAAGCAGACTCAGAAATAAAACACTAAACCATCTTATTTCACCAGAGAAAGTCAAATCGGAAGGGAACATTTCCAACATAAGCTAATGTCAGTGTTAACTGAAATAACCTGTGTATTTTAGCAGTCGCATATGTGTAGTCTGTGGGGATTTTTCCAGCTACATGTGTTTTTTTTTCCCCCTGCATCTGTCAGATAGATCAGAGAGCCAAATGAAAATCTAGTACTCAGGAACATTATGTATTATAATATTATGTCACACCCCCTGGAGGGTTGCAGGTTCATAATGAAATGAATAAATTACAAGGAAGCAGTCTGAGATCCTGAAAGTTCCACCTGTCCTTTAGGACAAACATGTCAGGATAAATTCCATTTAATTACACTGAGCACAGGTTAAAAAAAAAGATAAAAAACAAAATAAAAGCATTATCTTTCTGTCTGAGGCTCCATGTGTGTAAAAGTGAATTGACCTCATTCGCTGCTGCATTACTTCATTACATTATAACTCCACAGAAGTGACATTGAAATGGATTTCAACTAGCAGAAAAATAGAGCAACAGTGTTTAACTAGGCCCATATTTCGGTATTTAAAAACAGGGTACATGGACAAAACTAGYTAAGTGTTGATTATTATATTAATGTAAACCCAAACAATTGCTAAGGGTTTTTTCTTCTGCCTTTATAGCCTTCTCCTACAGAAAGAAAAACACTCAGCAGTTCCCCATAATGCGTATTTTGAAATTTTAAAACAATTAGCACAGCAGGAGAATGTACACCACAACCAATTTGTTTCCACATGTTAAAATTCTCATAAAGTAGGCAGCACCTATAATTTTCTTCTTTTTGTTTTACAGTAGTAATTCAAAGCAAATGCCAAGAAGAGATATGGTAGACCTTGCTTTGATTTAACCTGAGGCTCACAATGGAGTTACTTTATTGATTTTTAACTGAATTTCTTGCCAATTAACATCTCTGTTTAGGAAAAGTTAGCTTTTCCAAATGTGGGCTTTGTTCAGAGGTTTATGTCAGGGATGTGAGAAGTTACTCCGTGCGCCCTTCTGAAATAGTGCTACAGCTGTTGGTAACTTATCAAAGGGGCAAAGACAGATACAAGACACAAGACATAAACTCTTCATAGTGTTACAAAATATTAAAACACCAACAGCCGGGTATCCTATTCTAAACAAGAAAATTATGCCATGTCATCTTCAGCACCATTTCTGTACAACATCCCTGTATAACGTCAAAGACCAGTCATTGATAGATTTTTAGCAATYATTAAAAAGAAAATCAGCTCACAACAGACTGACGTGTGTAGGAACCTGCCATCCACACCACCCGCAGGGATTTAAGGAAAGGATCTTCCAGGCAGCTTATATTTGCTTTTAATCAGTTCCCACTCAAATCTGCAGTGAGATACCAACTGACTTCAGTGGAAGCCGGTTAAAGCCATCGGACTGTTCATCTGTCGTTGTGTCCTATCCTCATAAAAAAAGAGGACTTTGGGGAAAGTGAGTCTTTGCCATGGGAAAAAAAAAAAGGTTTTGTAAAACACTGTTTACAGGAACCAGAGTGTTTCCACTGAGGAAGAAGGGAACTGAAAGGATAAAGGAAAAAATTTTAAATGCTGCATCTCTATGGTTTCAGCTTGCCCGGCTTGATTGCAGAGCCATCTTCTGGTTGCAAATAACAATTTCATACTCGCTGAAAGTAAGTGTGTGTGTGTGTGTGTGTGTGTGTGTGTGTGCATTTTACTTTAGCTATGGATTTCGAAGTGTTTCAATTCCCTGCTTTTAGCCACTTTAGAAAAATGACACAGAAAAGAAACAGTGTGGATTCTGCTTTGTTCTGAGTCCAAATAGCGCAGTGACACATTCAGATTTTAAACAAAGTCTACCTTATGCTCTTCGGACCATTTATGATTGATTGTATAAGAAACCAAGACTGCAAACATGAACCCAGAGAAGTGGTGAAACCAGAATGATAAGAGTCAATAGAAACAGGATGGGAAAAGTTCTGGATAGATCCTATGAACAGTCTCTTTCCACAATGCATCTTCCCTGCCGTTTTGACTTCTAATAACATTACTTTCTGAAACACAGAATCACCTCATTAATTTTCTTTTTCTTGATTTCTGAGCATTTTCTGTTTTGGGTTGATTGCTGTAAGTTTTAGCTAATACAGCATTAAGTTTTGAACTGATTACAATGTTAGAGATGTCAGCCAAATGATTATAGCCCAGAGAGAAAACTAATCATACAGCACCTCAAGCAGAGCATGAGTGTTATAATGTCACTGTAGTTCACAATAAGATTTTCTTATAGTTGTGTGATTAGAGATGGCTGATCTGATTCCAATATAGGTCTCGCCTCACATATTTCAGAAAGGCCAAGGATTACAAAGGCACAGAGTTAGCAGTTTCTCAATGGGATCATTACGAGAGATGGGAAGCAAATACTAGGGAAAAAATGTTCTACCGAAAAAAACTCTTTGTTTTCCATTTTGGAATGAAAAGAGGCTTCTACATTTTTGGAGCTGAGGCAGCAAGAGATTGATCATCATCCCAGAACATGAGAGATCCAGTGGCTGTAGCTCACTATGGCTCAGAGGAAGAAACGAGCCCCTCGCATTCTGACAGTTTAAGCTGCACCTTCCACATTCCAAGTAACTGCTCTAATCACAGACCACCTCATTTATCTTGGAGCTGTTCCAGGCTCTGTAAGCAATTTCATTCCCATTAGAGCAATGATGTGAACCTCAGTCTGCCACCTACATGCCAGGTAAGTTTCCTAACCACAGGGCCCCCAATTCCTTTCTTTTTTATTCATGCAGAATTATTTATAGAAACTTAAACAGCTCCAACAGAAGTAAGTGCAAGAACAAGACTGACTCTTTAGCCTCTACACAGCAGATTAGAGCTTTTATGTATATACATGCCAAGTAATACACAAACCACTTGGCATGTTAGCCTCTTTCTCCCAAATAGAAATTGAAATTTGAATAGTGGCTAAAGGCCTTCAATATTAAAATAAGCATTTTCTCATAAAGTTCTTTTTGTTGGTACGCTGGCAAGAAAACATCTACTCCTGAAATTTGTGACTCATTATAGATGAGGCCAGCTGATATGACACAAGATGAGGCGAATGTATATAGGTAGGCATCCCCCTGGCTCTCGGCACAGCATCCTTCAGGTTCTGTGGCTGATCCTGAGACAGTTCATAGCATAAAGTCACATGCTGCTTCCTTAGCAACTCTGCAGCCATCAGGGAATTAAAGTTATTAAAGTCTGAATTTTATGAAAGACTTAAATCTTAAATTCAATAGTACCTAAGCCAGGTACTATTGAAATCAATGGTGGAACTCGCTCCAATTTAGCAAGGCTAGATTCTAACAGCCATAAAACATACATTTGTTGCATTTGAAGTGTTCTTGTTCTTTGCCTTATACGCACACATGCACATATGCTTGTAAGGAAGCAAATGTATTTAAACAAAACTTTGAAATATGTTTGGTATCTGATAAAGAACAGATCACTTCTTTCCATAATTATTTTTATTTTTAAATTTCTATACTGTTTTGATGTTTAGCTGCTGCTGTGAGACAGGCTTACAAGCAGTATGCTTTTATGTTCATAGGAGCACAATTGAACTATTTAGTTCACATTACATTAATTGCTGCTGAATAGAGGACTTTTGAATTATCACTTTAAATCTGTTTGATATTTTAAAAACAAAAGTCCTATATGTGTTATCTTCATAGTAGAGACTTTCAAATGATTTCCCGAGAATAATTAAAATAAATTAAATTATTTATAGCATTTTTAAAAAAACATTTAAAAAAACATTTAAAAAAAAATTCTGTTAGGTCTTTTAGATCAGTTCCTAACAGAAATTGTTTGTTCTCTGAATGTATCCTTCACACTGCTTGCTCTTAGAGATTGTTTTAAAAGCATATTATTTATGAGTAAAAATACAATTTTACTAGTAGCTTTTGTTTAATGCACCCTAATTCTTTACCTTTATTTCTGCCAAGGAGGGAGGTTCACAAGCTATAGCAAATTAGAAGAACAAACCAATTTTGAAACCAGGCACTAGTTCCTTAACTGAGTAAAGCTCAAGTTCAGTAACTTCAGCTCATCTACAACAACTAGAACTAGATAAGGGTATGGCTCAGTGCTGGCAGAAATAGGGTTCCTTTTATATCAAATCAAATAGAACTGGTTGGTCCATGAGACTTCTCTTACCACACTCAACACCTATTAAATTCATCAGAAATGGGCAGCTGGGAGCCGGCAGTGTGCAAGTCAGCCACGCTACGGGTGACAGGGAATGTAACTCAGAGACCCTCACAGGGGTGGCATTTTTGTGTCTGCCTTGGTATTTCTGAGGTTTGGTGCAGATGTTCTGGGACCAGCTTTTTATGGCCTGCATGGTCTTGACAGCTCTCCTGCATGCCCTCTCACTGCCACAGCATTTTGACCGCAGGCGGGAACAGAGTCAGAACAGTTCTCAAACTACTGCTTCAATTCTACATAAGAAATCCTTCAGTACAGACAGAAACATTAAATGTATATAATCTTTTATATATACACACACACACACATGTATGTGTGTATATATGTATAATCACATCACATACACATATCTATATGCATATGTCTATGTATATGTTTATGGTTTTTTTATACATGAAAATCCCTACACATATATGCAGGTTTATACATGTACAATAAAGGCCCTGCTTTGCTCAGAGAAAGGTTTTTTCCAAGTTGTGATAGCACAAAAGTCATAAAGAAGTTAAATTAAAATGAGTGGGGAAATTTTGAAGTGCTGTATGTAAGCTTTTCGTTCTTTTCCTGACATACCCACTGGCTACTACATTAGTAAAAACACTTCAAAGTAACATTTTGGGCACTCAGCTCATGCTCCTCTATATCTATTAGTTATCTACTGTTCATTATCAGTAGTGTTTTAATTACTTATCTTTTTCGGTTAGTTTTCCTAACACTTCAAGTGGAAAATAATACAAAAATGAGGAAAAAGAAAAAAGAAAGAAAAAAAAAAAGAGATGCTCAAATGCTAATAACAGACATGTGCAAAAACATTCTACACTTGCATGTGAAAATGGCAAAGAAAGAAAATAAAATCAAAAGCACCTTTATAATTACAAAATTTATGTCTTTGTTTAGCTCTTCTATATACTAGCAATATTTTCACACATTTCTATTTGGTAAGTAGTGTCTTTATTTACAAGCAGAGTATTTGTTGCAAATTAAAATAATCAATATTTATAATATTATTTTTTTTTATGCTAGCTTGATTATTAATTTTAGTTTATTTTTCTTTTTGTCATCAGGGGTTGTCCTCTCTCATTTCTACTTGGAGGATCGAAGACGTAGAATCAGAAAGGAACCAAGTATGAGACAGATGAGTGAATTAGAATAATTTGTCAAGACACAGATTTATAAAATATCCCATCTTCCAGGGAATTATATACAAATTATAGTAAGTTCTAGGGGAATAGGAGAATATACTTCATGACTTTTCCTCTGATGTGATTTGTGATGTGATTTGAAATTAAAATAAATTATCAGTCTCTTGAAAGAAAAACAACTCTGATTGGGGACGTGTTTTTGATTACTAGGTGCCTTATTCATTTAAGCAATTGTCTTCTAAAACGTTTTTACAGGAAGGAAAACTTGGGGAAATGCAGTTATAGAAGAAAGGTCTGATCGATAGAAGGAGGGGTAAGGAGAGCACTGCAACATCCCTTGTTCATGGGAACGAGGACTCATGGAAAGGACCGGCACTTGGAGCTATTTGATACAGACTGGTAAGTACAAGTTGCTACTGGCAATGTGCCATGCAAACGCTTATTTTATGCAGTGCTAAGAAACTAGAAACTGGACGTTTCCTCAATGGATGTGTCCACAAACTAACCTTTGTCAGAGTCTTTGGCACTGGTTTCTAAATAACATACATGTCTTATGTTTTCTTCTATCCTTTCAGAGGAAGACATTTGACAAGGAATAGTAAAATCTTTTGTCCCTTAACCTGACACCTCAAAACACCTATCTGGAATCATAAATTTTCAGCGACACATATCTTCAAAACCCACGTCCAATTACAGTGAAGATGTGTAGAAATCAATAGCAAAAAAAAAAGGAATTCACCAATTTGCACAAAGGTGTGAATTACGTGTTTTGAAATACATTAATATGAATCTTCTGAACAGTTTATTTCCCCCTACTATCAGCCTACTAGTATATGACTCTTGTGCACTGAGATCAGCAAGGAGCAAAGCAGCTCTTCTTTTTAAAAGAAGGGACTATAAAATGCTGTAACACTGAAAGCAAAGGAAAAAAACACTACACTGGTCCATCCAAACAGTTTTCCAGAAAGATGGAAATGAAATACAACAGATAACTATGTTGATTCTTGCTGAGGAAATCAATGTTAATTCAAGACAAAATAAAAATCTCTTAAAGTTATCCTCACTTGGGAAAACCTTTCTAAAAAAATTACTGTAAGTTTGCATATATACTTCAATATTATATTTAATTTGACTTTAAGCCCACATTTCAACCAAAGCATATGTTTAAATGCCTTGTGTCAATATAGATGGACTTAAATATATGCTTAAGTGCTTTCTTGAAATGGGATTTATGCCACAAATTATGCCTTAGATTATTACATTGAAACAAGTTTCTAATTATAATGTATTACCATTTATGTTGTCTATTTTCCTGCTCCATTTAATCAGGCTGGAAGGAAAGCCATTCCGGCAATTTCATCTTTTGTTGTAGATGGATGGGAATTAGAACAGAGGCTGTAAGCAGCTATATGTTGGCAAAATCAGGATTCAGATCCAGAGGCATTTAATCTATGTCTTTGAGATTTTTGTCACCTCTTGTAATGTCTGTGTAGGTTCCAGCAATTACATAATCATCAGATCATATTGGTCACTTCTGGGTGCCATCATCCTCATTCACTTGTTTTTACATTTACAACACTGCAACCTTAAACRATGCTGTTTTCTCTTTTCCTGGTTGCTTGATTACATTTCTGCCCATAGATTTCTACCATAATACCATTGGAGACTTCTTTCTATGTTGGTTTTAACCAAACAAATTATTTACACTGAACTATTAATGCAAAGAAACAAAAGGAAATTACACTGCACAGATGACAACCTTGAAATTAAGGACTGGGAATAAACAAAGCATTCAAATGAAAACCTTAGCCATTTTTCCTTAATACACAATGGATTAAGGGCACAGGGTAAATTCCACCAATCTAATTAGGAAGCATTAAGTGCTCTTCCTCATTAATCAGCTCTTTAGTGATATTCTATGAAATTAGTATCGAATTTTTGTATAAAAGCAGTCTTTTTCTTCAAATGTTTCACACCTGCCTTCACAGTGAACAAGGTGAATCATCTGCTCACACACCTGCACACCCAAACATACGCACATGCACATATCTACCTTTTCGCAGCTGAGTAAGACAAAACAAAGAGGTAAAAGGAGATGGACCCTGAGCCTGGTCATGTCACAGAAGCCACAGCATGACACCAAGCATATGCGCTTTGCCAAACATAGCCATAGGATTCAAAATCTGGAATGGTTTCCCAAAGGAAAACTMCTTCTCTCGGCTCACTGAGTCAGAGGAGTAGAGGGGATGAGGTGTGAGTATCTGAAAGATTCATCTGCATCTGGATTTGACTGAAGATGATTCCCCAGGCTGCACCTCAGAAAGCCTTAGGTAGAGGTTAGGGACAAAAAATATGCTTTTATAATTTTAGAAAAAAAMCAAATTCTCTACTGGTTTCCGAATAAACTTTATCACTGGTTCTTCTCTGCAGTTGTCATATTTTTAAAGCTCACTTCAAATATCTGTGTTCATGCAATTTTTTCCAAATTGTATATCCCCATTTAAGCCAGATCCTTTAGTCAAATGAATACTGCCACAGATCATTGCAGTTCATGTGTTTATGCACATGGCTAAATGCCCCAGTAAATCAGATTTCAGGATCTGTAAATGCCTTTTCACTTTTTATCTCTCTCTCTCATAGTTTCCATATACTATGTCTGGAAAAAGCTACTTTATTTGAACCAGCAATAATTATCCAGAAATCACTGGATAGAGCTAGTCAGATATTCTGTCTAAACAGCTTTCTGGAGCAAAATGCAGTTTCAACAACTTCTTGTACAACATGATTGTATTTACCTCTGAATCTTAAAAATTCTGTCAGAAAAATATCCAAATATTTCATTTAACTTTCTTATTTTGACTCATTAACATTAAGCATTTTCCTTCAGGTATCCGTCAATGACATTTTAATAGGAAAACAATAAAACAGTATTTAACACTACATTTTAATAAGCATGATATGTCACATTATGTGATTTGGTCATATGCTATTTTTTCTCAATACTGTATAGGAATCGTGAATTTTCATCTTTTCCTTTTCTACATAGATCTGCCTAGTTTTGCACCAAACTTAAGTCTAATTTCACTTAGGCAAATCCCTGTATTTGGACTGGCAGACAAATTCTGTCATTTCAACATTGGTTCCCATCTAGATCACAATGAGAATTTTAATGACTAATGTTTGAGAGAAACGAAAATTCAGAAAAAGTATTTTATATAGATGTCAATACAGTTTTTTAACACTGAGGAGTTTTAGTATGGAACAGATGTTTGCTAGAGGTTGTTAGGAAACTGGCCTTTCTAGTTTGGGAAGGAAGGAACTAACAACACCTCCCATCCACTTGATAATATGTTTGTTACAGTTTGGACTTTGTAGCATCTACAAAATGGTTTTACTGCCTGAATCCAATTAACTTAATTAATTGGAGAACAAGTCTTAGGAGGAGCGGCTGAGGGAGCTGGGGTTGTTTAGCCTGGAGAAGAGGAGGCTGAGGGGAGACCTTATCGCTCTCTACAACTACCTGAAAGGAGGCTGTAGAGTGGCGGGTGTCGGTCTCTTCTCCCAAGTAATAAGCGATAGGACAAGAGGAAATGGCCTCAAGTTGCACCAGGGSAGGTTTAGATTGGATATTAGGAAAAATTTCCTCACCGAAAGGGTAGTCAAGCATTGGAATAGGCTGCCCAGGGAAGTGGTGGAGTCACCAACACTGGAGACATTCAAAAAACATGTGGATGTGGTACTTCAGGACATGGTTTAGTGGGCATGGGTGCTGGGTTGATGGTTGGACTCGATGATCTTAAAGGTCTTTTCCAACCTTAATGATTCTATGATTCTATGAACTTTCTCAATAAAATGAATTGGGACTATAGCATCAAGGAAGAGGCATCCAGGCCAACAGTCACCACCTAATGCATTTTACATAGGAAAAGGTTCACATTAGTGCTCCTTATGCAGCTGGACGGAGCAGTTAGCATTACAAATGTAAATGCGTGCAGTGCAGAACTAAATGAATCCATCAGCTGCATCAGATGGTCAAACACAAATTTGCTTATGAGGTGAAAACAAAGCCCCTCAGAACAAAAACAAATAGCAGTTGGTGTTTGGAAAGATCTGCATGCTTAACTGTACAGGCAAGGATTATGTGGCACATCCCAGCTAGGAGACTGTTTCTGACAGTTGCTCAGTCCTGGATGCTTTAAAAGCCCCTGACCAATAGGCTACATAATGTGCACTAATTGGAACAGTGACACAGCGGAAAGCATAGACCCCACGCAAGCAGAGTGCAGTTGGCCCTGAATGCACGAGCGGAAACAAAAGGAACCAGACACGATAYGTGTGTATGGGGTGAGGCTACTAAAATAATCAGGAAACACCTGAACATCAGGCACTTGAGTTGTGACCTCAGACAGATATCACTCTCTCAGGTAAGACTATCATGGTAGGAAGTGTTTTGAAATATCTGTAGCTTCTTGTGAGATTTATTAGCACAGCAATTCAATTATCCTGAATCAACTCCTAAAGCATTAAGAGTCCCAACGGCATTGGCAATGAACATTTTCTCCTCCCTCTCTTCCCATGGCTCACACAGGTTACCTCTTTGACACAGTTGCATATTTTTATTTTCAAGTCAGAATACTGGAAGAATAGATTTGTATAGATATCCACAAAATGCAGCATTAACTTACCACTGGGATCCAAAAATACAAGCCTTAAACAGAAGAGGAGTGGCTTCTCTGTGCTGTCCCATCCCTGGGGTTTTAGGCTAATGAGAGAAGCTTCAGTTCACTTTACTGTAAGCTGATAGCTGACCCAGTAGATTTGAATCAATATGGAACTGATGCAAAAGAGGTCAGAATTAGGCCATTGAACTCAATGTAGTCTGTTGGATAGCAAAATGAACACAAATACKTGGAAATACCATCAACAACATATAGAAATACAGATTTTGCCTTTAAGAAAAGAAGTGCATACAATAGCTTTAATCTGCATTTCACTTGAGCCAAATTCATTTATGCTAACAGCATGGAGAATTGCTTTCATTTAAGTCTTGCAGAAAAAGCACATTCATTTTTTTTCCCAAAAGAAGTTTTTTCACCCCTAACAAGCCAGTAAATTTAGGAAAAAACTGCAGCTTGTCAGTTTGACATTGTTTAATTTACAACAAATTGTAAACAGAGTATAGAAAATGGAAACTCAAATAGAGACAGGCAGAGACAAAGCATATCTTTTTGTCACTAGAAAAATCTGTGTGGCAAATATATTTGCATTTATCCCTGTGACATAATGTTAAGTTTAACTACTTATGTGTGAAGCATCCTATTAGAAGGTATGCACCTAAAAATAAATAAATGTTAGTTTAGTTAATTGCAGTCTAAATTCTAGTCAATGAATGAGTATTCTGTACCCATTCATAGATGTTTCCAATTTACATACTTCAGAAAGCGTATAACGCTCTCATTTGCTTAAATATCAAATGTCAGAATTATCCTAACAAATACCATTTAAAATCAAGAAATATTCAGAAACCCCCCAAGTGTAGCTCAACAATTTTTTGAATGGGAATGTCATCATCTAGTTTAAATTTCCACTGAGGAGCTGGTCCTAAATTTTATGCTAATGCACTTATACATGTTAGTGTTTCTTATTCACCGTAGCATTTATTATAGCACCCAGCCCTTCCAATTACTCTGTATCAAATGATTTGTTAACCAAAGCTAGCCATGAGGGAAGTTGTATACCCATATTCCCTTAGGCAAGCAGTTTGCTGGGTGAGGATCACTCCTATTTATCCTAAAGTCTTTTAATATTTCCATGTGTTTTAAACATTAGCCTTCCTTGCTTGAGGTTGCTTTGACAAGCATATAATATGCGTGAGAATGATGTGAATACAATACTCGAGGCTGTTGAAAGACTTTGGAAAAAAATTCGTACTACCAAAATTATTTCAGTAACATAGGTACTGATCATGAATACAAATAAACTATAACAGATCCCCCGAGCAATTGTACGCAGAAGTGTATGTTTAAATATTTAATTATTCATATCCAAAGTATTAAGAATAAAGATCCTGAGCTACAGTTAGTCATAAGATAAAATCAGAAAATGGATCTTTGGTCATTTCCAATCCTCAACCTTAGAAAGGTCTTTGAGTGGCATCTAATTATGACACTCGGGCCTCAAAAGTGTTTAAAGATGTGAGGTAGACAAATGTAACWATAAGACATTCAAATAGGTAATGATGACACTTCTGCGAGGACCTTGTTCAGAACCTTGTAACACTACTGGGATATACCAAAAATATGCATCCAAAGTCTATGTTGTGCATACTCCTTGGTAATCTAGCATATGGAAGACGGTACGAGTGAGCATCTAATGTGCTGGTTCAAATATTTGCAACTGCTGGATTTTTTTTCTTCTGCCTTTGCTTCCCCTCCATTTACCTTCACTAAGTGGGTGTTGTGACACTGAGCTGGTAACGTGTAATTTCAGTTGCATGGGCTAGCTGTAAACTGTCCTGTTATTCATATTTTTCTTTCCCACTCAGCCACACTGCAGTATACTATGTCTAAATTTCACCTGGCAACTTTTCGACTGTTGAAAATAAACCATTTATGGCAAACAAAAATGTAGTTAATTTGGAGAGCATAACAGAGTCCTTGCACGAGTCATTATCATCCCAATTCTTCAAGTAAATTAATAAGTTTAAGCATGTTGAATTAGGCAATGACTCAACACATGGTTAAGCCAGGCTTAAATAAGTGTTGATGATTCCTGTTTTCTAATTGGGGCCATTAAGAATAAATAAAACTAAAAGTAATAGGCAAGAGAAGAACGTATTGAGGGAAAGCAAGCTAGGGAGAGAGAGAACTTATTAATAACATATTGAAAACTGAAGAAAAACGTTTCCTGAATGGAAACACCGAATGTTAAGAAAACAAAGCAGCAAAGAGAAATKAAAAGCACCTCACTGAGGTAGGCCACAAAGAATCAAGCTCAAAAACTGGATTAATTGCAGAGCAGAATCAAAATCAAACCATACTTTTGTAATTACCATCAGTTTTTATTTAATCCAACCAATTATCTAAAATGTGATTCAAGAATACTTGACTTGAATTATGTTCTATAACACTTTTATATGTATCATTCTCAAAAGTCAAGTGTGTATTGATTGCATTTCAGACAACCATTTACATTTCCAAAACAGTGGGAAGGGGAAAAAAAAACTCAGATTTAAACCATCCATGTAGCATGAAGTTACCTGGAGTTCGGGCGTGTTTCCACATGCTCTGCTCTTGCCAGGCATCCCCCTGTTCAAGGTTGCATGCACCAGTATGCCAGCTGCAACTCAGGGCAGCAGCGTGCAGTGCAGGTCAGCCTGGGCTCAGCAGCTGCCCAAGCCCAAGGTCAGCTCCTCCACTGATAAAACACATTGCGAAGAGAGCTGGAAGCGAGGTCTGGCCCCAATTTTCCCTTGTGAACAGCTTTTAAGCTGCACTGCACCACTGGTCTGTTTCTGAGCCTGATCTCTGACTCCGGCCCTGATCCTGACCCAGGCTTGCCACACCGCATGGCTCCTTGCTAGAGAGGCCACAACTCCCCCCTGCCACACACTCAGCTTGGTTCCTGTACAAACGGGTCTTCTGGAGCCCAGGATCTTCATAAAAGCATTATGTGTAATTCTGATGTCCTGCAAAGCTTCTAGGGTAATAGTTCATAGGTCCTGATTGCCATTAACCTTATTCTGATCCTCTTCTGACCCTGCAGGCATAAACAATCACCCTGGCTACCTCAACAAGGGCAACGGCCTGAACCAGACTCATGAATAACTTTCCCTTTTTGGCTGAGTCACCCACTGGAGACTTTGTGAGGTGAATATTCTTTCTGACAAACTGCTGTTTTGATGCCAGTTTTAAAATGCCACGAGATCAAGGCATGAACTTAACATTGGGGAGCTCCATGCAGTCTGGTTCTCTGAGTGCTTGGAGTAGGGCAGAAAGCACTTTTCCTGTGCTGAGATAGGAGCTGGGCACATAACCATCAGACTTCTGAGGTGTTGCAGCATTTTCCCATCCATAGTCAGCATCTCTTAGGCTGTAAACAAACTGTAGATAAAGTACACGTTGTATGATGTGGATAAGATATTGACGTAATGGTAAAGTCCTTGAGAATGTAAATCTGAGGATTAAACCAGGAGACTCTCTAGCAGTGGAAAATCTCAGTTGTTACGTCAGCAAGATAGAAAAGGTTTCCTCCATCTTCAGTATTTTAGTAAGGCAAGCCTGGAAGAATTACACTGTTCCCCTAAAGACCATGGGATGCTTTTCATGCAAATTTGGTTGTGCTTTCATTCCAGCTGGTTTTGCCTCTGAAGACACTGCAGGTGGCGATTCTTTGTGTACTTTGATGAGAGAACAGACAGTAGTGGGTGTCCTGTGGCTGCCGCTTGTAGGATGTAGCACAAAAACAACAAGCAACCTGCGTCTGTTGTGCAAAGCATTTGAAGATCAGCTGCCAGCAGATGCATTTTGATCAGAGACAATGAAGGAGCACGTCCTAAGGCATTTTTTGGGGGGGATCTGTGAAGGAAATTGTTGAACGTGGATGGATTTCCTACAAAGCTGCTTTTACTTTTTTTTTCCCTCCCCTTCAGTAGTCCTACAGGGAACTCTAGGGGTGGGAACTGAGCATGTATGTCATCAGTTCTGTACATAATCAATAGACATACGGTATCAGGAAATTAAACTAATATTTCTAGCAAGGCAAATGACAACATGAATTCAGCATTTGGGTTTGAAAGATTGATGTGAACTTCAATAAGATAACAACCAAGATTTTTCATAGTGACTCCTGACCCCTCAACTTTTGAGGGCCAGATTTCCAGAGTTCTTAAAGCATTTGTTTTTCAAAAAGAGAAAAGAGAAATCAAACTCCTACAGATCACCCCCAAAAATGCATTATGGTACTTGAATCTGAGAATAACATCGCAGCGCTGCTGGAACTTTTCCCACCAGTTTCATGTGGATGGCCCATGGATGGTTGGATGTTCAGCCTTATAAGGGTATGTCACATTTTTCCTTCAGGTGATTTTACTTTCTCTTCTATTTCTGGGGTAAAACATTCAATCATTCTTCCTATCTTAGTTTAATTTAGGTCAGAAACATCTTTCTGGCACCTAATTCTAATATCAAAATGTCAACGATCAGTTTTTTCAGACTAGGATCACCCTTTCTTGGGTGAAATTGTTAACAATACCATCCCTAACAATTAGGGGATTTATTTTTATGTCTCTCTGACAAGGAAATTGAACTTTAGGTACTAAGATGGATGTTAAGTTCTAGTGATTATGTTGACCATTTAATTCACACAAATCTAATCACTTTCTCTAGGTCACTTTTTGAATGCTCTGTGCAAACTTGTGGTTTCACTGTTACTCACATGTTCTGAATTCACATAGTTCTGTGCCTGCACTTGAGATGCATATGAAATCATATCCTAGGACAATCATTTTTCAGACAAAAAATCCTGTAGCCTAAATACGTGACCAGGAAGGAGGAATTAATTTTTCCACCAGAAGATCATTTATTCATTCATAATTCCATGTTGGGGCAGTTGGAATTATTTTTTAATTCTAATTGTATTCACTGAATGATTTCTGCTGAAGCAAAAATGACAATTTTGGAAACGTTGTAATAAAAGTCTACTTCTTTGTGAATCTTTCACTCCCTGAAATGAAAATAATCTAATGCAGGTCAAGCTTGGTGTCACAAGGAGACTACCTTTAATTTTTCTTGTTTGTTTGTTTCCTTCTTTGAAAGAAAAGGGAATGTTTATTTCTGGATGATCTGAATATTTTTCAGGCAAGATATATGCTTAAATTCCACTAATTCACCTAATGTTACCTAGCACAGACTGCAGTGACAAGAACTGGAATACAGTCTTTGGAATTTAAACAGCAATATTTTGCCGGTCCAACCCAGAGCAGTCCTAGCTCTCTGGAGAAAAGATAAAATAACTCAGAGTTGATCTTGCAAGCCTGCAGCAATGGAGAATCAGAGGATGTTCAAGAGTGCCTGAAGCACACTGGGAGGCACAAACCCAATAAAACAATAGTGTATAAAACCAGAATGCTTGAAGCTGTGGGAGGAGGACAGGGAGGTTTGCCTTGCTACCAGATACTGAAATGTGCTGTGTGCTCCAGTAGCCCAATTTACAACCCCCTTGGGGAGGACGAGAGTGCCACAGAGCGATTAGCGGGGCTCAGACCTGCCAGAGAGGCTGTGAGAGCCCCCCTGTCTGGAAACCACCCCCAAGATCTTGCTGATTTTTGTAAAAGTTTACTCTGGAAAGGTGGATAAGAGTTTAATGCTAATAGGTAAGAGTTTATTTCTAGCACGGTTTACATCAGCATATCCTTTTCTATTCATTCTAACAGAGGTCAGTTATTTTTCCTCCTGTGAACAGAGGTAACGAGTCTTTTGTTTCCCCCCTCTCTCAACATAGCAGTGACTGAGTGATGATACAGAAGCTGTATAAAAGCAATCAGGTCATACAATACATTGAAAACAGGGGTCAAAGAAACACAGATAGCATTTTTCGAAGGCAGGTATAGTTCAGGATACATTTCATTTTCAGATGAATTCCTTCCATTCAGAGTTGGAGCTGAGAAAACAAGCTGCCATTAGAGAGGTCCCAGCTGTGTCAAGGTTGAATAACAACTAAAAGTCATCCCTGGCCACTCCTCTGTGAGACACAGATGTGTCTCTGGGGGTTGCAGGACAGCAAGGAGATCAGAAAATTATAAGAAGGTCCCACCAGAAAGTGCTGCAGTCAGCAAATGTCTCAGGCTTTTGGTGTGGACAAAGCAGCTCCTGTCACCCATGGCCAACGTGACTTTGCTGAAGCACCCTTTGGTTGCAAGTTTTTTCATGGGCACTCACCTGTGTAGTGCAGCAGTGGCAGCCTTTTATTTATGCATTCATTTGTATTAAAACAGCAACAGCAATGCAAAAAGTTTTACTGGTAATGCCAATAAAAATAACATAAAACTCCCCAAAACAAAACATTAAACAAGAGTGGTGTTACCAGGTAATATTCAAGCTAATGCACAGACCTACTCTAATGGTGGAAAAGTAAAAGACTTGTTGTGAAAAGTCTTTCTATCCTGTTGAAAATATCAATACCACATGCTGGGGCTGGCACTCTCCAAGAAATAAATATTGAYTTCCCTCTTTCCTTCTGTACAAATGGCAGACAATGACTTTCCGAACTCTGAATCTTTTCATTGTTTTAAGGTTGACAGATTCTGTTAGTATTGAATTTTTATCGTTTCATTGTTCTCTTGCTTTCTGCTGCCCCCCTGCCCCCTTTAAAACATTCAGGGAGGGTGGGGTGGTTTTTATTTGGCTTTTTTTTGTGGTAGACAAGACAGCAAAGGAGTAGTTGAAATTAATGTAGCACTCCCTGTACTGCAGTTCTCTGTCAGGTCTGATTCATCTAATTTTAGTATTACTATCAGGAACATTGTAACAATTTCTTGGGAACACAAGGTGCTAGTGATGATAAAACATTCTTATTTAAAAAAACATACTTTCCTGCAAATCATGCTGTAAGACATATGTTTGTTGTATAATAGTGAACTGTGGACATTATATTCCACTCAGTTCAACTACTACAAACACCAATCTTACTTTCTGTCCAGCAGAATCCGTAATTTCACCAATTATCCAACAAATGTGAGACGCAGAATTGAAACAGAAAGTCAGGGGAGTATGTAGGCACCTGTGTTTCAAACGAACCAAATGCTAAGCAGAATTTGGAGCAAAATGTGAAGGATAACAGCAGAGTATTTTTTTTTTTCTTGATGGAATAGCCACTATTCTTCAATATTAGGTATATGTCATGAAAAGCTTACAAAATAGTTATTCATTTTCCTGAAGGTCATCCAGACACAGTAAGTTCATTTCATTTTCTTGACAAGAGATCTAGGCTTGTTATGTACTCTATGAAACATGACAGCGAGTGACTGTCCCTCCAATCCATTTCAAGCAAATATGATTTTACCTCTGAAGAACAGGGAGAGAGAGGAGGCAGCTAAATCTGCTGCAGCTGTACCTGTGCTCACCCAGGGAAAACAGCTGGAGGGAATGCACTGCAGAAATATGCAGGAGCTAGAAATAGGCCGGAGCAGGCTGATGTCTGGATCTGGCCTTGCCGCGCTCACAAGGCAGGCGGCAGCGCCCAGTCGCAGAGCAGCTGGCAGGTCTGCCCCACGCTTGTGCCCAAGGGCCGTGCGACAGCCACCGGCTGAAATCCCTTCCTCCCTSAAACACGGATGAAACACTGGCACGGCCTAGGGGACGTGCTTCTGCCCTGTGCTAACTTCTGATGCTGCGGCTAGGCACTCCGGTCAACACCCTGCTAGGGATATGGGCTAGAGAGCATGGTGCCGTGGGACGGTGCTCAGCTCTGTGCCCCGGCCCTTGTATTTACCAGTATGAGGGCAGCCGGTGTGGGAAGGTGTGAAGGTACGAAACTGTTGTGCGAGCAATTCAGGCTCAGCTAGCTCAAGGCACCGCACCCTGATACACAATGTAGACACAGGCAAAATAAAAGTGCGGACCTGTGCTTTACTGTGATGCCAGTAGCTTGTAATAGATATTAAGAATGAAATATTTTGATCTTTTCTTTGAGTGCTGTGATTACTTATTTTTCTTTCATTCAACATCCTTGCTAATCTTATTTCTTTTCTTATGCCACTTTCATCCCAGTCAAATTATCCATGATCCTTTTCATTTATCTGGGCATAACACCTTGTATTCTGCATGGATTTGAAAATGTATGTCATTGTGATTTGATTTTTCTTGTCACAAATTTTTAATTAGTGTCTACCTATCTTATGGCATACAATAGAATGAGATCTTTGGAAATCTTGATGCAAAATTGGGGATGCAACTCCCATTTGGGAATTACACATATGCAGACTGACAGTGTAACACAGGCACAATGCATAGGCTTTTAGCAGGTATTCTAGCACTTGCATTAGTAATGTGACGAGGATGAAGCAGGCAGGTCCTTTCAGAACAGAAAATCTACAGAAGTACTGTGTTGAGATGTGGGCAAATGTAGCAATTAAATGGGGTGTCAAGCATGTATGCTAAGGATAAACAAACAGACAAAACTAATTAGTTAAAATTTGTCTGGGTATTGGTGAATAATAAGAGCTATGAATTATGAGACAGCTGTTAAGTGCTGCCAAATTTTCTCCTGTCTATCTTTTTGGCAATGAAAGTTTATGAAGACACTGAGATATAGTTGATATTTATCTGTTATGATCTTTGAGAATGGAAATACTAAAGACATGTAAGAAGCTTTCTCACTGATGTTAAAAGACAGGCACTCTCAAGTATATAAATATAGTTACATAAACAATCTTCTTATAATATTATAAATCTAACTGTATAAATATAGTAATAGTCTTGAGATGTCAAGTGACAGAAAATTTGTTCTATATTGTTCCTGAAGAGACTGTGCTTGTAACCTCTCCAGAGTCAATGAGCCTCTCATTGTTTATTACTTAATCTGCCAGACTAGCCTGGTTCCATGCTGATGATATTGCAACACACTGGATATCTTGCCTAAAACACAGACAATCGAATTTCCTAGCTGCTGGATACTTAAAATTCAGTATTGATATTTTGCCTAACGGTATTTTGTAATGAAGGAAATTAAGAAAATTTTTAATCATTAAATCAAATAGAGAGAGATTTCACATTCAAGTAATTGTGGTGTTCAACTTAAGGAGACTGGAGATGTGAACCAGTTAAGTTCACTGATAAGCTAATGGAAAAATCGTATGGGACCAAGACATAACATTTACATGCAAAACCATGATCTTGTCTCAAATTCTGTGATATTCTACTTTTTAAAATTTTTCTAATTAAATGTTATGTGTTTTCAGTGAAGTATTATCCTATAGCCTGATTTTTAAATGCGGAAAAATGTTTGCTGGGAACAAGATACACCCTTTGATAAGAAAAAAGGAAAATCAGTGTCTATAGCTTTTCATTTTTACATTTTGGTAAAATTCTTCAAATCCGGCTGCCAAACTCTAGATTTTCTTTTTCTTTTAAGCCAGCAATTTTTTTACTTCTTTTTCTTTCTTATTTTGAAAACCCTAGAACTTTAATGTCATTTTTATATAAAATTACTTAAAAAAAAATCATTGGAATTGTGTGATCAGTTTGAATGAAGTGTTCTAATGTGATGCATCAAATAGAAGTTATGTTAAGAAATTGTGAAAACTTGCATGAATAATTGCAATCATTTTTTCTTGGCAAAGTCTAGGCGAGCTGCCAAGAAAACTCATTCTTTCTGACAGACATTCCTAAGCACTACAGATACAAAAAGAGTAAATATGTAAATATTAGTGGCAGTAATAAATCTTTCAAAGAACATTTATATTGTAGGAAAAGGTGGTTGTTGAAACTTTGATTTTACTCCACCATCAGTGCGATCGCCAATGAATGCTAAATGTACTGTAACATTTTATGAAGACATGCATGTGTCTACTAAGAATTGGACAAAGATTTTATAAGCATAATGCAGGATGATGAACGACCAACTAAAAACATTTCTGACTGTCACTAAACTGGCCAAAATCCAACATACGGCATTTTCACACAAAGAAATATACAAACAAAAGTCTGCTAAACTTAGGAGCAATAAACAACTCAGAGCTCAGAAAAGCAACAACAATTTCAAGCCAAACAAGATTCTAACGAGATTGTCTCCTAAACACTTGTCATCTGAATGRTCCTGGAATAAAAATTGTGCTAAATGCAAATACGGGTTGAAACTGGATAGAGAGAAATCTGAAGGAGACAGGTTGCATTCAGATCTAAGCTTTTAACAGATTTTGAATGTCTAAATTCAGATTTTCAGTTACTAGTCCAACTCCTTACTACTCAGTCATAATTTGCCTTTAAGAGGATGTTTTGGCCAGTATCATATAGAATAGGTTTGTAGAAATCAGTGGATGTATAACAATTTACACCGGCTAAGGATCTGCTCCTTCATCTTTCAAAAGCACAGATTGCAGAAACCTAATTTACTACTCTTGATCATAGCCAGAAACATCTGACTGATGAAGCTGGAGATTCCCATGAGTATTCATGCCTCAGAAGGGAACTGGAATTACAACTGAAATGTGGATAATATCTCCGGTATCACTTGGCAATTTCAGGCAACTTACAGTGCATTACCACACTTTCCTGCAATTTGGTGCTTGGATGTCATAAATTACATTGACATACCATTAACGTAGGTAAGTAGAGTAAATAATTGATCTCTCCAGAGAAACATTAAAACCCACTGTAATAACAGAGATCTGCAGCACATGTGAGCAAATCACTATTAGAAACATACATACCTCAATTGTTTTTCTTTTTTCATACCTACAGCTAAGCCAAAATTACTTTCCTTTTAGTGTCTTACTTTAGGGCTGCTATTCTTGCACTAATCATAGAATCACAGAATCATAGAATCGTTTAGGTTGGAAAAGACCTTTAAGATCATCAAGTCCAACCGTAAGGCGGACTACTTTATGGAGGACAGTAGGGAAATAGCACAATTGTAGCAATGGAAGTCTACTCCTCAACATAGATCCAGGTATAAAGCAGTGTCACTGTGACCACAGTGATGTGGCCCTGGCTGTGACAAAGACCCTACAGAGCTGCGTGCAGAGATCATGCAATGTGTTTGGGTCAAACACTCAAGAGTTTTTCGGATGTTCTTATGCTACCACACCTCTGCCAACAGCCATATGAATTACTGTGGTTCTTTGCTCTCCACTTAAAACATTGTATTGATCAAAGTTTTTTCTGTTGTAAAAGCTAAGGGCAAAGTAAGATCAGATACAGTAATAGCATCCCTGACTTCTGCGGACAAAGGTGGGTGTTGAAGGTTCAGAGGAACCAGCCTTGGAAGAGGGAAGGTGCAGAACATGTAGCAACTGCAAAACGAACTTGAGTTGAGAGAGTGTTTTAAATGTCTAATGCTGAAACCATTGAGGCACGTGGGAGTGATTACTGATGTTTGTGACTGGTGAATACACAATCAGTGCTGCCTCAATGTATTTACCTTGAACTCTAATAATTATTTGCAGGATGAAAAACCACAACTAGCTCAGCAAGTTGCTTCTAAGACATACTTATTCTTCCTTTCTCTGTGGATAATGCATTCTCCTTCCGAAGAAAAAGGCATAATAAAATCTCTTTTCCGGCATCTTACGTGATCAACATGAGAGGGAGGAAGGCAAAAAAAAMCCCAGGAATTTCTGTGTGGAATTCAAAAACAAAATTACATCCAGACTAACCAAGCATTTCTGGAGATCCCATCCCTTAATTCCTGAGTTCCTGGAATCTGTTTTSGCATAAGCAGCAAGCTATGAGATCATAAACAGGGAGCCAGACCTTTGGCCACTGTAAATTTGGGCAATTCCATTTAATTCCTACTAAACTGTGCAAGTTTACACCAGCTGAAGATTGATCCCCATATGCTTTGCTTCGCTTCCATGTTTAGTTGCCCAACTCTGTTAAATATTGCTAATTAACAAAAAATCCATCTGTATCTAGCACCAGCTAATGGAGAGAAAATTCTTCAGCATTTTCAAAGCATTTTTATTTTCTGTGTAATCCCAAGTACTGTGAGAACACACATGGGTTTTCCCTGATTGTTACAATATTACAGTACCATTGTGAAACAAAACTGCTGCATAAAAATGAAACAGTTAGGACTGATATTTAATGACAAAACTGCCAATAAGTCAGTTGGGCAGAACTTCACAAAAACTTTAGGAAATGAAAGTGTGAGCTAGTTCTTGGCTTTGTTACCAACTATCTTGCTCAAGTGTCCTTCCATGAACTGTTTCACTTTTTGGCATTTTTCTATTCACACTTTTGTATATGTTTGTGTTCAGTAAAGGACATATCTGTCAATATGTAAACTCTTGAAAAGTTGTAAATTATGCAAGAAAATTTGAATCCTGATTCCTGCAGTTTGCAAGCACAGTTATTTTATTTTTTTTTTTGCAATGTTTTTTGTTCAGTATCCTGCCCTCTTACAATGGGTTGAAGCTGAGTTTCTAAATTATACAACTAACTAGTACTTACCATTAATTTGTACCTGATTAGGGATCATTGGTATGCACTTAAAGTCCATGGAAAATGTTGCTTCAATATTAGAAATATTTTTTCTAACCTACTGATCATCTCCATTGTTCCAGCACATGGAAGAAAAAATGGCATTGATGATTTAGAACACATTCATCTTCTGGAAAACCTAATTTGGCTGTGACTTTCTTTGTATGAAACATCATTGCTTCATTTGTGCCAGAACTGTTTGAGATAATGGATCAATACACCACAGATTTGAAAACTTACAGAACTCACATGCTCTCTGATAAAGGGGTTATTATGAAGCAACCCACAGAAGCTAAAATTTGCTGAAAAGAAACACGTAAGTGTAGAAATTAGTACCGTGTGAGGTATGGCAAACCAAGAAAATGATAAAGCAGCAGGTTGTTTGACTATTTGTGCTGGTTTTGGCTGGGGTAGAGTCAATTTTCTTCATAGTAGCTGGTATGGGGCTATGTTTTGGATTTGTGCTGAAAACAGTGTTGATAACACAGGGATGTTTTAGTTCCTGCTGAGCAGGGCTTACACAGAGCCAAGGCCTTGTCTGCTCCTCACTCCACCCCACCAGCGAGGAGGCTGGGGGGGCACAAGGAGTTGGGAGGGGACACAGCTGGGACAGCTGACCCCAACTGACCAAAGGGATATCCCATACCGTATGGCGTCATGCTCAGCATATAGAGCTGGGGGAAGAAGGAGGAAGGGGGGGAACGGTTGGAGTGATGGTGTTTGTCTCCCCAAGTAACCGTTAGGCGTGATGGAGCCCTGCTGTCCTGGGGATGGCTGAACACCTGCCTGCCCATGGGAAGGAGTGAAGGGATTCCTTGTTTTGCTTTGCTTGCATGCGCAGCTTTTGCTTTACCTATTRAACTGTCTTTATCTCAGCCCAGGAGTTTTCTCACTTTTACCCTTCCGATTCTCTCCCCCGTCCCACCGGGGGAGTGAGTGAGCGGTTGGGTGGGGCTGAGTTGCTGGCTGGGGTTAAACCACAACAATGTTCAAGAACAGGAGAGGAGGAGAGAAGGAAAGATAGAGAGAAGAAGAGCAGGAAAGCAAAAGAAAAAGTGAGAGAAGGAGAGAAAATGAGTGAGAAAGCAAGAAAAAGAAAGCAAGAAAGCAGGAAGTAATCCACCCCAAACATGCAAATAAGAAGATGAGCATGGGAATGCTAGGCACAAACAGATTGACCTTTTGGAAATTCTGACAAGTTTTATAGATTTATAATAGGATGTCATTCCTCATCAGATGAATTATATTGATCCAACAAGCAATGTAACTGAAGGTTTGAGGTAATAACATCAAAAGAAAGACAGACTGGCCACTGGAAGCTCAAAGTACAGTTTACATTTGTGGTTTTCATACCTTACTAAAAAATATGCTGGTGGCATATGCTGTTTAAAGAACAGAAAATATTTTAAAAACTGGGTTATTAAACCAGCTCTTAGACTCAGCACAAGTGATGAAAGGTAGCCATGTGTTCAGATAGCTGAGGTATGAATCATTTCAGGGCTAGTAAGTCATCCCAGATATTCATAAGCCATCTGTTAAGTGAAAGAGAATTAGGTGTACGCAGTGCTAATAATTCTTACATTTAATAATGATACTCAGCACGACACATAATTGGGAACAGCAAAAAAA
The DNA here is from genome assembly GCA_030449065.1 of Oceanodroma leucorhoa. Classification (NCBI taxonomy): domain Eukaryota; kingdom Metazoa; phylum Chordata; class Aves; order Procellariiformes; genus Oceanodroma; species Oceanodroma leucorhoa. Next base: position 22,324,476 of record JASVER010000003.1, on the reverse strand, counting down.
GTACTTTTGGACACTCACAAAACTATCATACGGATTTTAAATATAGTAGGTGATGGTATGTTTGAGTGGGCAGTGATAAGCACGAGCAGCTTTGCACGTAAAGGSTCCTGCTTTGAGAACATGCCTATTTTATTTTCTCACAAATTCTGAATATTAATTTTACCAGCGAGGTCGTATGTTTGCTTTGGAGCTGGTCAAAAGATTCTCAGGAATAAAAGTCTAAGAGAAAAGCCAAATGCATAGAATGATAATATTCTAACAGGCTCAGTGTGTTTTGAGACCAGATTAATGTATTGCCGTTTTCTCATATATATCATATTCCATTATAAATTCTAGTGGACAAATTCCAGATCAGCAATCTTCAGCCTTAACTAGTCCATGGCAACGATACTGAGCAAATAATATCCTGATGGCAACATTCTCTCCTCCTGCCTTGACCACAGAAGAAATAGTGTCATCTTTATCCTTAATTTCCTGAAATACTTCAAAAAAGTTTGACAATCCTCTGAACAGCCCGTTGTGTCTGAACTATGGCAGCAGCCTGCTTCCTTACATGTTCTATAATTAAGAACTACTCCAGTTAACCTATTCATGCCATTAGTGCAATAAGGGTACAAATTGTAGTATTAAATTTAATACTTCGGGGCTTTGAATATATCAATTAGGATCATATTATTAGTGGAAGTTTAGGTTACTGTAAACTGTAATTTCTTAAAGACAGAAAAGAAAGGACACCATCTCAGGAAGAAACATGTCTTCTGAATCCAGGCTGCAATCACGCGCCCATTTGGTAGACATCCAATGACATGGCTTCCACCCGTGGTACTGCATGGCATTCTCAGAGAAAGTGACTCTATTAGTAAGAAAATGGCAGCTCACAAAGACATCCAGGTAAACCATTGCAGCAGGACAGGAAAGTTGTTTCCCTCTTTGAATGATGCAACCAGTTAAAGGTATGGCAAAAAACAAATGAGCATTTGCTRTAATGTTGGCTTCAATAAATGTTCCTATATCTTTTACGGTACAGATACCTGGTGCTCATGAATTCAGAAAGAATTAGATAAATATTTATAAACGTGTAAATAAATACGCACGTATCAGAATGATGATATTTTTCACTTTTTCAAATTGTAACAAAAAACAATGATGTGATGAATTGTATGTAAACTGCTTAGTTTATGGAACAAAATGGTGACTTAATCCTGCTGGAAATCAGAAGCACAAGGTCTAATAAATTTAAGCATTACAATCACTGTTTTCATGTGTCAGTGTGAAGTGTTTTTGTTATGATGTGTTCAAATCTGCTAGACATAATCTAAGCATATGACTTCTTAAACTGACCATTCAGTTCACATTTACCCAACACTAACCATCATCACCTCTCTTTATATTTACTTTCTTTCTTCTGCTACGTTGCAACACATTTTTGTCTTATCATATTTCTGGGAAACCTGAAAAGCCTTTAGGGGACCCAGCTTGATGTTCTTTCTATTCAGTAGGTGGTGTAACTGTGTCCGTTCCTGGGATTTTTTTTTCCCTACTCCATGATATTTGAACTGTCCTTCCTAGTGGCACAGTTTCAAAGGAGGAATGGGGAATACTTCTTTAGAGCCTTGCACTATGACTAAGCAGTTAGCTTATTACTTGAAAATGAAGATTTAAATCTCTTGGGTCTGGAAAGGGAACCAAATTACTCTTTCTGCCTAGAAGCGCTAAGATATTGTTTAAAGAAAGACACCTCGCACCTCTCCTCTCCTTGTGCTTTGGATTCCAGGCATGAAAAGTCTGGCAGCTGGAAGGCTTTCAGACTCCCCTACATTTTGCATTTCATTAGATACTACGGTGCTTGCTGGAGAAATATGCTATACAAAGGCATTAAATATCCCATCATGCACTATACAAATTGGCGTTAATATTTTCTAAGCCTAGACCTCCAGTTGGAATGAACTTTTACAATATCACAGCACATATTGTTAAATACCTTCTCATTTTGCTTATAGAACGTAGGTTTAATGAGGATTTGAACTGTGATCTTTTAATGTGATCACTCAGTTCGTTAAAACACTGTATCACCTACACAAATCTCTTGTTCGTGAAGTTCATTGAAGTGAATCACAGCACAGCACACATGAGTAACTGCAAAGTAATACAGAGTTTTCCTACATCTCTGTGGTGCAGTCCCCATTGGGTTCTCACACTGAGGGCTTTTCAGAGACTGTTGTTCTGAAATAATAATGAGAAAGCCCTTAAAAAGATCCATTTTTATTTTTAAAGAATGGAACWCATTTTATGGTGAGCCATCACACTACAGGATGTGAAGTTCATCATTCTGCTCTAAAGTTCCTGTTCATCCAACATTGCAAACAAACAACGAAAATTATTGCATTTGGTCAAAGTTTGGCATGCTGAGATTTTTCTCTTGTCTAAAAGAAGATGACAGAGAATGAAAAGATGGGAAAACAGACATCACACGATAAAGAGAGAAAATTTATATGAAATGGAACTTGAAACTGCTCTACTGGTCCCTTCCAGGGCTCTCCAGGAGTAGACCATGGTTTTTTACAATAGTTGAGCACTTGAAAGCAACTAGTTCTACAGTCCTACAAGGATTTTCAATATGGCTTTTCCTTTTCAATTTTTTCATTATTTTCAGTTGACTCTTTAGAATTTCTGGTTGTCCTGTTAATTCGTACAGTTGCTAAATGGAGGACAAGCATCCTAAGCACGTAACGCTTGCATTATTCAAGCACTATAGTGCTTGATAACAATAGTCAAGCACTATTGCTTGACTGAGTAACTTGTAATACATTACTTCAACTTCCATCAAGATTCAATGATTTGACTGAATATTATCTATATATTTTCCTATTTTAATTTTTGTGGAAGAATGTTTTATTCTGTTAATAGGAAATCCATAGAAATTTTTCTTTATTTTTTTATTTCCAATMAAAAGTCAGTATTTATTCCCCTTTAAAATAACAAAATAATTTTTGACTGAAAATAGAAGTTTAGTGACAATGCTCCTTGAGTTCTGGTAAAGGCTAGACAATTTTTGGCCAAAAAATACTGACATTTGAATGAAAAAAAATGTATACAGATGCAAAATACATACACATACAGAAGGGTGATTCTTTCTGTAATAACCTTTCTTTACCCCTCATATTTTCAAGCTATATCTAACTTACTTAATTTAGTACTTATAATGCATGCTTTCCTCCTTGACTATATAACACTTGGCAAAGGCCTGAAGTGCCCAGGGGTAGGTTAGCGTGCAGAGCGAAGAGACACTGTACAGGATAAATGCAGTTCATCATATGGCTGTTCAATTTATCACCCAGACATCACCAAGTATGGAGGGTGTATAAATTATATTAACCTAATCAAAATCCCTCTATTGAAAATAATTGAACAAGAGAGCTACTATTTACGAATATGTGATCCAGCCATGAAAGCCATACTCTGATACTTTATAGCAGCTGAGTAGTGGTTCATGGTTGTCCCCCTAATACGTGAGGTAAAGCACCGCTCTGGGCGATTAAATATGACAGAATCCTTCCCRGAGAAGTATCAGCTTGTATAAGCTCTTCAAGAAAGTGCTGAATATATTTACCTGGACAGTGTCAAGTTATGCTGCACTGTTATTATAAAATTGACAGGTAAAGTGCTAAAGGTAAACAGCAGTGGATAATGTAAAAGGGCAGGGAAAACCAACAGTCAACAAGACATGAGGAAAAAAAGGAAAGGATTTTGGTGGAGAGTTCTTCTTATACTAAGTCACTTTAATGTACACAGCTGGAGAAAAAAAAAAATACTCTTTTTTTATCATAGAATTGTTATAGACATTTCCCTAAGTCAGAGTGCACTGAAAGAAGCATTTTTAGATCTGATAATCAGAGGTAGAGAGAATGCAATAACAGAAGAAGGTATGTTCCAGAAAAATGACTTTTACAAAGAGAGTCAGGGTCCTGATCTTTGGGACCCTGCAAGTAGCACTTTCTGATTAAGCTGAGCTGGGAGCCTTTGGGAGAAATAAAGAAAAAAACTAATTTTTTCAAAATAGCTTGAATAATAATAAATTTTAAAAACCATTTATCCTGAAATAAATGACTAATTTATTCCCAGAATTCGTCATCATTTCTGAATAATATACGTGATGAAGTGTGAGAATGATGCTTGATTAAATGAGGTCCCTGGAGTGCATCAGAGGAGATTTAGTCTGGAAAACAGCATCTGCTGTCTCTTTCTTTCCTTCTCTCAATGCTGTGTTGTTTCCACATTTTACAGCATATTACCCTCTTTCATTTTYAACAGAATGGGACAATATTTATTCAGATTTTTCTGTGGTGGTCATACAATGGGTCTTTCAGTGTGGAGGTCTGAAAAACATTGCTGAATACTTATTTATTTTTCCTGGCTGGAATAGTAATTACCTTCTCTTAGTCACAGGTTATACAAATCTAAGTCATTATCTGATATAATCATGCCTGTAAATTYAATTCAACTGGCTTCTTCCCAGACTGTTTTTTTCCATATTTCTGTTCGTACCAATGCATCCAACATTGAGGATCATGCCTTCAGTATAGCAGTAATGAGATGTAAACAGATATGTCAGTGATCAACAGTTGGAGACGTTACCACTTTTATCCTTTGCCATTGCATCCAGTTTTATATAATGATGAAATGCATATGCATTGTCCGACATGGCTGTGTTGTACATGTCTAGTCTTACCCAGTTCTAGAAGCTGAGGCCTTGAATAGCTCGGTTGGAAGGCCAGCTGAAAGTCCAAGTTATTAGAGTTCAGATGCAAACACCCATGGTGAATTTTGAACCACAGAAATAAAACGAGTTAGGAGATCCTATTAGTCCTACTACTGCTGGTATTTGGGAAGATAAGGTTGCAGAAGAAATACTGAGTAATCACAAGAATGAGGGAAAAGTCAATGGTGCAATCACATCTCATCTTTAATGGGTATTTTTCAACTTTTAAATTGCTATGTTCTACTCCATGACCTGCTTTGCTCTTCTGGACTGTTAGTGGGACTATTGTGCTTGGTACCCTCACTAAACTCTCGTTCTTCTACCATCATCTAATGCCATCCCCTCATAGACCAAATGACACCAAATGTGTCATTTGCAGTGTACCTCAAAGTAATTTAACTGGGGAAGAAATGACTTAACGAACTTGTAAGGTTATCCTTAATATTACATGCTTTGTGTTTGGTGAAAACAGTGGAGATTTGGAACAACCTCTCCTGGTTTTTTTTTCCCCTTCTGACACAACTCCAAAGCAACCCACTGAAGTGAAACCAGAAAAAGCAGAGACATACCAGACATTCTGTTTATTCAGAATTGCCTAAACCTTTCCATCAGACTCGCTGCTTGAAAGTAGTTATTTAAATGACCAAATGAAAATTAGGACCAGGCTTCTCCATATCCTTTTGTGGAGCAAAGATACCTGTGCATAGCCTGCCCAGAACATAGGAGTCATGCTGCCATATCTGGCACCCAGAGCAACAGGTTGCCTTTCCAGTAACCAGGCTCAACTGTCTGGTAGTAATATTCAATGATTTTAAAAAAGCAGCAAACAAGGATATTGTAGCAAAGTGCACAGTAGTAAATATTGCGCCAGAATCTGGGTGCCACAGAAGAAACGGACAGACTAAAAAAAACTGGTGAATACCTTTGGACACTCCTCAGATCTCCTCTAAAACATACAAGCCTAGCACTAGCCTTCAGCAATGTCCCAGCCCACTATCTGAACAGGATTTTCATCCCACTTTCTCTTGCTGTGCTCACACCATCTGCTTGCAAGTCATAGCGCTATGGGAACATTCAGTACCTGTGACAGCAGTAACTTGGATAAAAAAAATCCCTTTGTAACGGTGTACTTATTCAGCATCAGAAATAAACACCGAAAGATGACTGATATGTAGGTGGGACAGATGCTTGTCCACAAATAGCTTCGCATTAATAATGGCCCAGTGGGTGTTTTCGGTTTGGGGTTTTTTTGTTTTGTTTTTCTTTTTTTTTTTTTTTTTTTTTAATTGTAAAGTAAGACTGTTCAAACACTTAAAGTATGCATTGCTTCTTCATTAGCACACATTTTCTCCCTACCACGTACTACATTTGATTAGAAAGACAACCATTTTTACAAGAAGATGTTATGCCAGTATTAACTAGCAACAAAGATGATATCAAAGATAAAACTGCCATCGAGTTATTACAAGGCTGTAATTTGCTTGAACATTTTTATGAAATTATAAAATTGGATATCATATCTATATCTGATTATGAACAGCAACATATTCTTGTGAGTTAATAATTACAGTCTTGTTTTTACTTGTTGACAGTCTATGACTAATTGCTGTCTGAAGAGAATTTAAACAGATCAATTCAAAATCAACCATCTAAAGAAAGGTAACATGCTTAACGTATTTACTCGGGACTGCAAAGTTTATGTACTTTATTTGGATATCTCTATTATATGGTAGCTCCTTAAGAGAATAAAACCAAAGTGCATTATCTAAAAAGAGATAATTTACTAATTGTTAAATCTTGTAATTCTTTGGGTTTTGTAATGCTGTTGTTAATTTCCCTGTATTTAGAGTAAAGCAGACAGTACAAGGATTTCTGATTTCCAAACTTAGATCTTCCACTATCTAGCCATGAGCAACAAACTGCTGACAACCAGACTGCCCCAGTGACAGTCTGTTTGTTTCTTAAAACTTTAGATGACCTCTGATCTGGTCCCATGGACTGAGTATCTTTTAGAGCTGGAGTGCATTAAGCATTCTCTCGGGGTGTATTTTCCAGTTTTGTTTCAGCTGAAAGGAATCCGGGTCATACTCTGAGAGTGTTCTGTAATGTGGGACCTGGGAACACTAAGTGGGGATGATGCAGAGATTTGCTTCAAAAGCATGACCATCATCCACATTAAGTCAGAAATGTCCTCATGGTGTTGCACTGTTGTTTAGGAGCAGTAATACTAAAGCCTGACTGGTTAGTTGGGTAAACAGGAATGACAGAATCTTAGCTTAAACCTTTTACCATCCAGCTTTCAGAAAGGATATCTCTGTTTACAGAATAGGCACCTTTATCACATCAGAAGGTTTTTATTATTTTTATCTGGAATGTCATTTGAAATTCAGGCTTGTGTGTGTTCTTTAACAAGCAGGCATCACCACTGCTTCTAGAAGTCCCAAATATTGTATAAGATAAAGCAAGGCTACACAATTTTTTTTTTTCCTCCTATCAACTTCTTTCTCTTTATTAAAATGCCAAGTCTGATTTCTTTTAAGTATATTTAAACTGTAGCTAATGGCTGAGATATAATAAGCAAGCATACTACTCACTTTGGAGAAATTTGGTTCTGCCTGAAAAGCATTAAGAGATTCCCTGCTTGATGGTGTACATTATCTGGTGAGAAAACTATGTTCTCTTTTATATTTATCCAGTGCTGTAGGCTCTGTACCAAAGTTGAGGAAAATACTAGTTGTCACTTATTGCTGCATTGCTGTTTGTGATTGCAAAATAAGAGTCAGATATAAGTGATCTAATACAGAACCAATTAATACATATATACATTCAGGCAGTAAAAGCGGCACAGTAAAATATAGTTATTTTTGTGTTATTCTTCATTTTGATTAATAATTCTAGAATCAAAGAAGTTTAGAAGTAAGGCGCCGAACGGGATCCTGGGCTGCATTCAGAAGAGTACTGCCTGAAGGTCAAGGGAGGTGAGCCTTCCCCTCTACTCGGCACTGCTGAGACATACCTGGAGTGTTGCACCCAGTTATCAGCTCCCCGGTACAAGACAGACAAGGAGCAACTCCAGCAAAAGGCTGCAAAGATGCTGAAGTGATTGAAGCATCTGAGATACGAGGAAAGACTGAGAGAGATGGGACTGATCAGCCTTGAGAAGAAAAGGCTCGGGGGAATCTCATCGTGCATAAATACTGGCAAGAGTAAAGAAAATGGGCACAAACTGAAATATTTAAAATTCCATTTTAAAAAAGAAAGAAAAAAACCAAATCTTTTTTACTGTGAGAGTGGTCAAATACCAACACAGCTTGCCCAGAGAGGTTGTGGAGTCTCCATCCTTGAAAATATTCAAAACCCAGCTGGACATGGTCCTGGGTAAGCCCTACTCTAGCTGACCCTACTCTGAGCAGGGGGTTGGACTAGGTCATCCCCAAAGATTCCTTATATTATAAGAATACTTTCAACAGTAGTATCAGATTAATAACTTTGGTATCAGTGAGTTTCTGAAGCAGATTTATTTTAAACATTTTATCAGGAAACATTAAATATATTTAAATAAATATCTCATCTCTTCAAATTAACAGGAAGGGCTTAATATAAAGGGAGATTGGAAAGGATTTAGTAAATTAGTGTGTGAAGTGACAGGTTAATTGCTCTGTGGATCATTAGGCAACACATTTATTTGGCAACAAATAATTTAACCCATGAATTCAGCCTGTTAACAGGGAAAAAAAAAAACCAAACTTTTTCAGGCATTTGCTTATATTTTGGTGAATAAATTTAGTTGGTGAACTTTTCCACAAGAAGTTTGCTTTCAGCTTTCATTCAATATATATTACTTGCAACTGAAGCAAGTGACGAGTCTCTGTAACTGCATTTTAACTGTCTGCTTCTTAAGATGACTGCAATCTCAGCTGTTTTCTGTTGTGGGGTGGGGGGTGTGTTTTTTTGTTTTGTTTTTTGTTTCTCCCCCACTCTCGGTAGGTACGCCGAAGAGCTATGAAGAGAAAGCACATAACTATGTGCAGCTGAAGTGTCTTAAAAGTAAATCTGGAAAACAGTGCGAACAATTCTCCTCTAATAAAAAGGATTCTTAGGAACACAGAATTGAAAAAGGCTACAAACCTGACCAAGATTCAGCCCCCAATATTATTCATATTTTTCCACATTTTTTAAAGATATTAATCTGATTCTATCCATATTTAATGTGCATGAAAGTAATGGAGACAAATGCATGCCATTGTTAGTAGACACTGTTTCAGTTCATTTATTCTCTTTCCCACCACTTCTACTGAAAGCATAAGAAAATAGAAATGAGTATTCATCTTTAAGAGAAAAAAAAATAAATAACTGAGACATATACAGGCAAAATTCAGTCTTAGGCAGACTGATCTTTCAGAAGGCCTCTGATTAAACTGTGTAAGAAACACCAACCACAAAGTATAGCAGTACTTCGGTACGGGGTCAGCGGGTCGCACAAAAGGCAGGGAAGGTGTCTTCCAGGTCCTGCATGGTACAACAGCTTCTCTTTCCCACACTCTCCTTGGTAAATGAGAACCAAGGAATATAAGGGAAATTCATGACTACGCTGGGAACACATTAATTTCAAGTCTCAAAGCAGGCAACCAGACTATCTGCCAACGACCTCTTATTCTCTCTTCCTAAGAAATCTTCATAAATCTTACCAGGTTTCTTAGAACACACAAAGGTCAAACATACAGTAACTTTTGAAGAAAAGAATATGGAAAATTTCAGGTACTTTAATATCATTGGCAAGGCTAAAGATGCTACTTATTCCACTAAGAAGTGTTGTTTTTCAGAAATTTAAGTAAGCCATTAACAGAAAATTCTTGGAAACCCATTATTTGCTCCCCACATATACACAATTCCTACTAATTTCAATAAATAAATATTGATCTTTGTTTGGGTATCTATTGAGATTAATTGAGTCAAGAACTAAGTATTGACCAAAACAAAGAGGAGGTCAATACTTACATTGAAGGAAAATGTATCTTCATCTTCGCTGAAAACATGAAGCCAATAGGCCAAATGTTTGCCCTAATTTATTTATCCTTTGTAACTCTTGGAGATTCCACTGGTGTAACCGAGCATTAAAAAAAAWATATATATATGTATATATATAATCTAGTATATATAACTCACAGTGATTAGCTGAAGTGAATTCTTTCTATTTTGGCTGTGTCAAGAGGAGAAAAGGCTATTAAATTCATCCTACCACCACCGTAAGACTCAGATGTTRGGATTAACTGTTCTTCAAAAGTAATGCAAGTTTTCATTTTTTGCTGGTGTCAACGCATTATGGAGTATGAGAGCCACCTTAGGGCAACATATAATCTCAGTGTTCGTAAGAACTATTCTGCAAATTCTACAAATGAGAAAAACTATTTAAGGAATAAAACAAAGACATGTTCCCCCTTCTATGTAGAGTCTTTTTCAGTGGAGCACATTGTTGAAGAGATTATATATGATTAAGTCTCCAACAGATAAGTCRTGTAAGATGGACCGGATGACCTCTAGATATCCTTTCCAATCAATATTATTCTACAGTTATGTAGACAAAGGATGGCATGACAAAAATCCCATATTGTTACACACTTGTAAGCAGTGTCCAATAAATAAGTAGAGACTCATTCCAGTGGCTCTATGACAAGAATAGTTATTTTAAATCAGAACCAAAACTGTAATAGTTTTATTCTTAATTTTTTCTTTTGCATAATTGTAACTTCAAATTCTTCCTGTATTTAAAACCTTTTCTAGTTAGAAACAGCCGTCTTTCATTTGGTGTAGAACAAACACTGTGCTTACTGATATTTGAGTCATTATTTTCCTTGCAATTTGATCTGACCTAAATATGTAGCCTACAATGACAAACATATCATAAATGAGCAATAGGTAACATTTTTATCATATCTTGTATGAAACTTTTTATCATAATCTGTTCTGGGTATTATATAAATTCAATATGCATTCATCTAGCATATTGCACTGGAAAAACCTCATATGGTGTGTTTAAAATGCAATCTTTAACATATTAATATGCCTAAAATACATTTCCCAGGGAGAAAGTCTTTGCTGAAAAGAAGTAGACATTGCATAGTAGGGGAAAACAGACTACATTTTTTTCAGAAAAAAAATTAATTTCATTAGGAATGAAAATGTTCATACACTGTTAGAATGCTGCTTCACTGGAAAAAGTATGTGCCTTTTAATGAAAACACTAATAAAATAGGGGAAACTGCTAATTTATATAGAACAGAGAAGATTTAACACCTGGCTTTGGAATACATGATTTGATCATGGTCTTAGTATGAAAGCAAGGATCTCTCATGCAAAGCATTCAATTTCAGAGAACAGCTTTTATCTTTATTTTCAACCTTGTGTGATGAAGAAGCAACATGTCAGCTTCTGTTTTAATATTGCCATTATGTTTGTGGGCAGTAGTTCTACTGTCTTGAGCAAAGCCTGTTACACCACCATTTCTGAGGAGAAAAAGCCCAGTAAGAAAAAGGGACCTAAACAATCTCATGCCTTACCTCTTCAAAAATCTCATCTTCTGAGCTATTTCTTTTTTCTTTGTTTCACTAAAAAAAATCCCTTACATATTTCATTTGGATTGTGGTTAGCCTTCCATCTATGTCACTTTTTTGGGGAAGAGGAAAATAACTGTAGAGACTGACATTTTAATTTCTATCTGTCAAGAATGAAATATCTGAATGAGCACACACTCTAACAGGGCAGGGGAAACTTGACCGAGATCTTCACACTAGATTCAGGTGAGAAAAGAGGAATTAGAAAAAGTCTCTAATGATCCACACTGAGGAAAAGTGGGCACTTTTGTTTGGGTGGGCATCTTATTTTTGCATAAAATTAGTAAATTCAAAAGTGTAAGTGAGAAAAAAATAAATTATTTCTGTGCTACTTAATGCTGATTATGCCAGAATCAAGGCAGGTTTTCCCAATATCAGCTAAACTTTTATTTCTCCATAGATCTCATCTCTCTCCTCAAAAGTACTACAAAAATGCATGTTTATTCATAAAGTCGAGCTATAAGTCAAGGAGACACATCTTGCTGTTTTTACATGGAGTGAGAAGGAGTATTTAGACTGTAATTCAAGTATCCAGAACCTCTGTCTCTCTTACGACTATAAAGAAAGAATGAGGATACTAACTTCCATGTGCTAGTATCATCTTTTATGAACACCTGTCTCTCTTTGGGGATTTGTTGGCCTCTTAATAAAATGTTGGCTATTTATCATATATACTTTGGTAATAAAAGCAGGATGGATAAAAATAAAAGCATCATTTCTTTTTTCATAAAAACTAAAGAGAATAAAAAGCTACCATTGCCCTTTCTAGAAATGGATTGGGTAAAATATGGAGGGGAAAAAAAAGGTGACAAATGTTTGCTAGGAAGTGCTAAGAAACTAGTAAGGGAATTTGAGTGTTGGAAGTAAAAATCATCTAGCCATTCAGCAGCAATATATGAAAGAAGGGCACTACAACACAGTAATTGGACTTAAAAGCCTAACTGCATTCGGAGTATTCAGTCCAGTTTACAAAAAGCTAAGAACTCTAGATTTTCAGATTTACTGGGTATTAATCCAAGTTATGCCTATCACTGTGATTAAGTATTATGATTTAAAAAAAAAAAACAACAAACAAAAAACTATTGCTGTGTGTCATGAAAGAGCTATTTGTGAGCCAATAACTAGCTCCAAATGTTCTAGCTCTAAGTTTGACATAGTTCCAAAGGTATTTCATGATCAGGTGTGACCGGTAAAAAAACCTGTGCATAGAGAGACTGGACTAAGGTATTATAAATGTGTTTTATGTATTTCATTTTCAAGTGAACAGCATATGAAATAGTTTTAGAAGAACTACGGTTTCCAGTGTCAGCAACAAGTTGATGAGAAATGACTGACAGCAGAGATATTCAGGAAAGTCCCGTTTTAATACATCTGTTCTTATATTTCACTTCTACAACAAATGTTTTCTATAAAACTTAGCAAAGGAAAGTAGTTCTTAAACATGGTAATAGTTGATGTTTTGATTCCTCACAATCTGTGTAACAAGCTAGAGCATTGGGATAATGTACTAGGAACAATAAAAAGTAATTGTAAATGCTATGAAAACAACCCTTCCCCACCTTAAGTCTGCAGATTTCTAGGGAGTACGATAATCAGTGCTTTTTAAAGAGAAGTCATTGAAATTTTGATTCTTTGCAGATAAGGAAGAAGTGCTCATGTCAATTATTTCTGGAGGAGTTAGTAATGACAATAGGCAAGCAATATAATCATGAATCCATTGCTGTATATTCTTGCATAATATCATGTTACTTATTGTACATTTGTAAATGTCAAGTGCAGTCTGCCCCAGATGTATTTCAACACTGGGATAGGAGAGATTTTGTATTAGTTTATTGGAAAAGTTTAGTGATTTGGTTAAGAAACTCAGTTAAGCTGCAAATTTAGTGATTTGATGAAGTTGCTTTTTCACATAGACATGAATAGACAGGCAGACAAATAGTTATTCCTCCAAAATGAAAGGTTTCCAAATCCTTGCTAAATTGTATTTCTGATTACCAGAGGAGAGAAAGGAATTATCATGGGCATGGCTCCAGCTCTGTAATCATAAAGTCGATTCTAACTGAATGGGTGTGGAAGTGAATAGTCCAGGCCTCATACTGTAACTGGTAGAAGTGCCAAAAGGAAATTGCCTCCACCAAGGACCACCCGACTTCAGTACTTTATTTCTCTACGCTGGCAGAGAAATTGGCAGAGCTCCACTGACCTCTGTTTGTAGAGAAGTGTAATTTCAACACACTGGATGGAGAAGTTTCTGCATAAAACTCTCTTCTACGAAATAGTCTTAAAGACAAGAGTTATATTTCTTTGAAGAATAAGAATAACTCCCACTATTTTTCTAAGATAAACAGAGCTTTCCAATCTTTGTGACCCTTTTGTTAAGATAAAAAACCCCACACCTCACAAAACTGGATAAATTGCAATTCCAGATACTACATTAAGGGATTTAAGATCTTCAACTCAAGCTAATCAACTCATCACTCATATTTCATTTACTCCTTGATAATTACTCCAGTAACATTGATCAGGATGGTAATTTCCCTAAAATATTACAAGGTGCTTAGCCAGGTAATCAATTGTATCACTTGTAGGGTAACTGCTGCAAGTTATTCAAGAGAGCAGAATTTTGTTATTATTGCTGCAAACGGCTGCACAGTTTGGCAGAAAAGCTACATGGTGGCCTTCAAACAAATTTACAAATAAAGCCTCATAAAGCAATTAGCATCCTCAAGTGATTAAAATGCTATCCTGGTCTGTGAAACCTCATGTAGTTCTCTGCCAGCTCCTGTGCCTCAAATTGCAGCTATGGCTCAAGGTAGGAAATCATCAAGTCTGAAGTGACAGATGTTGACTAAAGGTAACTTAGTAGTAGTCTACCTTCTCTACAGTCATTGGAGAGAGACGGTCCTTAAACAGAAATTAAGAGCAGGAACCTAATTTGGTTGTTCTGATTAGTCTTGCCCAGCAGTGCATCCTGAGGGAGGTTAGATTCCCTAAGTCAGAGTAGATTTTCCAAATATCTCACTTTAGTGCACCTCACCATTTCATTTCCAACAGCAGGGAAATCAAATAAACAGATTTAGTCATGTTCTCTAGATTCAAAGAACATCTTCAGACTTACTACAGTTTTATCATGTATATAATTCCAGAAAATATGATATATCAAAAATTACCAAGGTAAAGTGATATTGACAAAGTAATCACTGGTGTAACTCCATCAAGCTCAGAAGAGATGAACCACATATGTTCCCCTATCAGTACTTAAGTGATTCAACATCAGCATTATACGGCAAAATTGCACATACAACTCAGTCTATACAAATCTCCACTAATATACACCTCAATCAAGGGGGTAATTATACAAAAAAGACTGTCAGGGTGGAGTTTCAGCATTCCTCAAAAGGAAGGACTTGTTTTCCTTAGGTTGAAAGTATCCATGGAGCCACTGTATTAAAGTTTATAGAATTGCACCAGAAATTAATTTGGTCTTCAGTGTTCGGAGCGTAAACAATGGCATTATTAGTGTGTTCAGACCTCTCTGGTCTTAATGAACTGATCAGATTATTCTATTCACAGGCTTCACAATGATGAGGATCATTATGTACTGTCAAAAGATTCAGCACACAACATTCATAACACTGAAGCTTTGCTTAAGTATCCTAATGTTAAAGGCTGATAAATTAAGCAGCCTCGGAATTCTCATTAAGTATGTCAAGCTGAATTGCTGTGTGTTTTGCCTTAGCTAATGGGTTGGGTGACCAACAGCAATTCAAAACTGAGGGTATAATAATATCATCCTATTAGGGTAGCTGAATGAGTGTTTAGAAAGGTGCCAAGCAGTAAAACACTGTTAAAGTTTGAAGTGGGCTGCTCCATATTATAGAATGTAAATACTTCTAAAAGAATGTTTCCTTCATCTACTTATAAAGAGACAGACACAAGCAAGTGAGAAAAATGATGTATTTCCAATGACTAATAAAAAAATGAAGTTAATTCTTTCTTGATTATGGCTAAGTGTGTTTCACACTGCTTGTCTTCTGCTGGTTTCAGGCCCTGAACCCAAGCCCAAAAACTCCCATTACCAATTTATCCTTCCACGTAAATGTTAAACATCACGACTCATTACCTGTATTTCCTTTCTTTTTCAAGCAAAACCTCTCATCCTTCATGTCTGCTGTTAATGCTTTCCCTTAATTTTTATTCTTAATTTTTTTTTTCTTTTGAAAAGAACTTTGTGGTTCACAAGTCCCATCTCCATACACAACAGAAGCAACGACAATACCAAAGATATAGAAACAGCCACAACAGCGTTATTGCTCTCTGGTCACCTTACAAAAGGCCTTGACCACTTTCCAGCCCTGCTAAGCCTCCTCTGAGATATCCAGTCTGGTTTTATTGAGAACAGTTAAGAGACTGATGACTGATCTTTAACCCTCACTGTTAATGACGCTTTAAATAACATTTAGTCAAGATGAAGAGAGAGGATCCTGTTATTCTTACATATTTATCTGTGCACTATCACTATCATAGTTTTAAGTCTTGTAAGCCTTTCTCATTGCATTTGATGATATTACTAAAGACTTGAAACAGATACTATTATAACACTGCTTATATTTGTACATAGTGAAAGCCATTATATAAATTATAAAGTGACAATTCATTTTCCTTTGAAGAACCCTTCTACAAAAGCATAAATAACATTTTCAAGGCATATATAAAATGAGGAAAACAAAGTGCAGCAACATTCATGACAAGATTTTTTTTTTGTCCTGTGTGTATGACTTTTCCCTGTAGGAATTAAAGTGTGACAAGTTGTCAGTTGTGGAACAGTGTAATTCAACTAGACTAACTAGACTAACTTGAGTTCTTTAATTACATGTATTCACCACCATATACTTAGAGGTGCAAGCACTTCCTTCTTTTAAACTAATTTTGTGTTAACTTTTACTCTGAAATTAATAAAACAAATTGTTCTGTTTATGTTTTTGGTGGATTGACAGTGTGCATATAAAGTATGGACTGCCTTTTGATGCAAATGTTGTGCCTATTTTTCTGTCTCGCATCTCAATAGTTAGTGAAGATACACCTCCTCCTTCCTTATTCCTCCATTACAACCATATGGCTGGGTATTGGTACCCCACAGCATTTTAAAATACTTCATATGCTTGTCTTCATCACATATGATTAAAAATGGAAATGAATTTTCTTGCAAAGTTTTTTTAATGTAGATTTCAGTTCTCACTGCACAGGTCTGACCTTCCTCTGTCTATACTCTCGTTTAAGGCAACACTTCAACATGTGCTTTGGAATTGGGGTGTGTTGAGTGGCTTTGATGTATTTTCTGTGTACTCCAGGAATGTTTAGTTAGTGCAGTGGATCTAGTCCAGGAACCATGATAATTTTGCAACTGATGTAGTCTGTAAGCATCTTAACATTCACATGAATAAACATGTTCCTTGGGGCCACGGTTCCTTCCTTACAGCTTTCCTAAAGTACAGTCATTCTGTGTGATGGTGTGGAGATACTCTGGCTCTGGCTCTAAATTACAGCCCACCTTTTCAAAAGCTTTCAAAACTAGAGAAGGCACTGACATTCGAGAATCTAGAATGGAACAGAATATACAATTTGGAATACCATTTCCTTACCCTCAGCACATACACAAACAGATATATTTTTCAAAACAAAAATACCACAAAGCAATTTACTAAGTGATACAAAATTCCTGCAATAGAAAGTCTAGTTAATGGCCTCATTCACTGTATCTCAGAATAATTAAAAAACATTACTGCCAGGGACAATTACTTTGAACTTTATTAAATCTTGTGATGAACCCATCCCTATCAGTTTGTCACATGAGTGCTGGGAGGATTGCTCAATGCAATACCTTGTAACTGTCATCTCAGGAGCACTGAAGACTGTCCCCCATGGTGACCCTACTGACAGTTGTAAAAAAAAAAATTCACTATATATGAAATGTAGATTTTTCTGGCTAATGGCATGGATGATCTTTAACTCTTACAGTGCTGAGGATATCCTGTGTTAGCCTTTTCCTGATTTGTTGCACATGTAGCTCTGCTGAGTGTTAAAATTCAACCCATAGAAAACTAAAGCCTTGTAGGAACAAGGTGTAGGGGTCCCAAGTTCCAGGGACAGGACTCCCTTCAGAGACTTTCAGTTGTACCCTGGCCTGGGCTCCTGGAAATACAGTCTAAACATTATAAAAACACTGAACTACAAGATACAGAGGTAAAGCTGAACTCTGAAAACATTTCTAATACTCAGCTCAAATTCTGACTGAGGCTATTTTTTAAAAATACAAATAAAAAGCCTCCATAAGCTGCCAGGATCTCAAAAAAAAAAAAAAAAAAAAAAAAAAANAGAGAGAAAAAAATTAACTTCAAACATGTCATTTCACTTAAGGCCAGCTGAAAACAGTGGCCATCCTGGTACTAGACCACACATAATTCAAAAAAAGTCTCTCAAAAAGCTAACTTAACTGACTCCACAATAAGACAGCAGAGATACTCTAGTGACATTCCTTGGACATGGAGAGATAATTTCCAATAGGGAATGATAACGGATCTTTGATGGCAATAACCTTTTAAAAGGTATCCTCAAGAGCTTGTCTTTGCCATAAGTAACATAGATGCATTGTACAGAGACAGTAAGACAACCTGAAACTTTTGAATTACAGAAATGTCCTAAAATTGCATTTAAATTCAAATAATCAAATTCATATAATTTTGAAAATTAATTAACAGAGATTTTTTACCCATCTCCCTAAAATGTACCCTCTTATTTTCGTAAAATCTGTTATCATTTTTCTTGCTCCTTCAAGAAACTGGTCTCAAGTTACCAATTATTTCACATAGATATCTTTTAATGTAAATTATGAAACACAGTGGGCATTCTTCTTTCATCTTCTTAAACTAACATAGTCCCCAAATGCTCACATCACTTGGGAACAGACAACTCAAAATTTCACAATGAGAAACTCCGTTGTCTAAGGATTGAGTGCACTTCCTGATTACACTGCGTTTCAAGATTTGGATGAGTAACAAGTATTAAGACCTTTGTCTTCAGTATAGAATTGTGAAATCTCAATGAGTTTTTAAATCTGCAGATAACAAAGCTTGTAGGGACTACAAATAAGCTGGAGGACAAGCTAGGAATTCAAATGAACCTGACAAATAGGAAAGCAGATGAAAAGCATAGGACRTTTATTCAGTGGAGACAAAGGCAAGGTTCTGCACCTAAACATGAATAATTAGCTATGCAAATGTAGGATGTGGATCAAGTAGTTAGCAGTTCCACAGAAAAAGATGTGAGGTTTGTTATGCATCAGTGATGAACATGAGTGAACAACCTTACACTGTTGAGTAAAAGCCAAATACACCCTCAGACAGATGAAAATGGAAGAGAGTCAAGATTCATCAGGCAATCTTTCCCTATAGACAGAAATGATAAAGCTTTGGCTGGAGCATGCTGTCCAGCTCTTACCTTTGATTTCSAAGAAGCATGGACAAAATAAAACAAGGGCAATGAAACAGCCAGGGTTTATAACCTTTGAAGAAAGGCAGAAATATTTGGAATTTTTTAGCWCAAAGAAGAGAATAAGGAAAATTATGATGATAGTCCCTAAGTATGCAAAAGTATTTTGTAAAACAGAATGATTAACACGATTATCTGTGGTCTATAGGATAAGAAAAACTTAAACTGCAACAATAAGGATTCAATTTCCTCTCCACAAAATCAGCCTCTATTTCAGCCCTTCACTTTCCTTACCAACAGGAATGCTACGGACATCATCTCCAACATGAAATCTTTAAGAACAGGTAAAAGAAATGGCTGTTAGGAATAAAGAAGGTATAACAGTTCCTGCCATAGTACTTCTTAAAGTCCCTTCCAGTATTGTTTCTATTAAAAACTTAGAAAGTACACATTTATAATGGACTGAGAAGTAGAGAGTAAGGGCAATGAAAACATGTCGAGAAATCTTTTCTCCTGTAACTTTTTTCCAGTTTTCCTTAATTGTGGCAGAAGCATAGAGGAAGGATATAACTGGCTCAAGCTTCTAACTATTGTTTGGTATTAGAGGAAGAACATGTGCCTAACTTCACCAGTTTGGCTTGACATACTACAGTTGTTTTTTCTGCCTTCCAAAAGAACACTGAAAAGTTATATCTAACAATTTAGTCAAAGCAATAATCTGACACTGCTGATTCTCATCAGTTAGCTACTGTTTTAGTCCCATGAACAGTGTTTAACATGTATCCTCTTGAATAAGGAAGGCACTTGCCTTTGGAGTATAGAACAGAAGTAGTGCTTTTGTAAGGGTACTCTTCTACTAAGGGAGCAACTCATTACCATTTCCAGTAATTAGTTAGGAGAAAGAGAAGCCTTGGATAAAACACTGCAATGACTCCAGACTGACAAAATGAATGAGACCGGAGCAGAATAGAGTTCCTCCAGCTCCAGACTTGCTTTACAAAGAACACATTATCTACCTTTTTGGTTTGGGGGTTTGGTTTTTTTTGGGGGGTATGTGGGGGGTGTGTGTTTTGTTTGCGTTTTTGTTTAGTTTTTGTTTTGTTTTTAAACAAACAAGGTAAACATACTGTCCAAAGTTTGCAGACCCATCACAACACATAATTCAGTGAATTAAATTACAAGTCAGATATTCTGCTGCAAGGCAGAAACTCTGCAGAGGTGGTATAGACAGTGGAGGACAGTAAATTATGGGAATAAATGGTAGAGTTGTGCCATTCCATATTTCAAGAAAAGTGGTTGCTTTCTAAGACTATAGCAAGTATTAAATGCAGAAGCCAGAAAGACCCAGAGTTTTAAGAAAAATGTAAAATCCAAAGACTTGTGTCTTTTTTATACTATATAAGCCATCTAGAAAACGGTTTTAGCTGCCTCATGAAAGGATCATTCTAGAGCAGAAATAATCTGTCAGAGGTAAACACCACAACAAGTGAAGCCAAACATAAACAAGCCTTTAGAGTTAACATCAAATTATGCTTGGAGTTATATTTATTTATAAACCAGAAATATACAGAGCTGCATTTCAATAGTAAGGGATTGTTGTGCGCAGATGGTCTGTGGTGCTGCAGCAGTATCTATATTTGCTATCACAGTTTAAAAAAAAAAAAAAAAAACAAAAAAAACCCAAAAAACCCACCTATGTTATTGTTTTGAATCTGATCTTTCCCATCATCTAAATTCTCTTCCTTGATCTGAAGGTACTGAGGATCTTTTAAGAAGAAAAATCACCACCCAAAGTGGTCAAAGGCCTTGTACAGCAAATGGGACAGGAAGAAGAAAATTTATCTACAATTCAACAAATGATAATGCCAGGCAGCCAGCTACCAATCTTCATATAATATTTTCTTGGCTGTAATGTCTTGTAAATTTCTGAAGGGAGTTTGTATGTGTAAACACAGCAAGCAGTACTTAGTTAATCCACAAATGTATTGGCTTAAGGTGGAGTTCTACCACATGGCATTATTTAGAAATCTGTGAGGCTTTTAGAAATTCAAAATTTCATTCTGCAAAAGAGCTTTAATTTCTGTTGCCTTGAAATTTCATAGTATCAAATTTCAGGATACCTATTGGCAAAAATAGTAATATTGATTCAGATAAAATGTAATTTATTGTTGAGAAAACAGCTAGACAGAGATTAGACTTCAGGACATGTTCTCCTCTTGATACGTGTGTTTAATTCCTCTCAGCACGAAAGGGTATTATTTGTGTGTTTCAGAACAGACTATATGCCTTTCAACTTACTCTAATATGCAGGTTCCATTTCAAAAATGAGTGGGTGTTAAACATAAGAGCATTGTACACAGTACTTAAGATTACCTAATGATACAAATAATATGACCGCACCATGCCATGAGGGTTAGAAGCATGGCTGAAGGAGATTTAAGTCAGCAGCAGTCTCCATCAGATATTATTTGTAAGGCCATCAAAACGTTTGTTCTTACTCACTTGTATTTGCTGTGCTCAACTAAGAGACCGTCTCTTTTATTCCATGTATCAGGGCCAAGTCATGTTCTCCTGCATTAGGACTTGCCAAAAATCATGCATTACAAAGAAATAAACAACATCAGCAACATCTCCATGCTTCAAAATGCCCAAGTCATTGTGTTAAATACATTAAGTGTTTACATCTTGCTTTGAAGAATTAAATTATGACAGGAAGCCAGTATTGCTACATTATTTCTTCATACTGGTCACTAATTTTATATAGCCTTGGACAAGTAACTCAACATTCATGTCTCAGTTTTCTCTGACGGATGTGAGGTTTAACTAATGATTGTTCATCATTTGGGAGCATCCGTAGAGAGTAATATAAAAATGCAAACCATTTTCTTAGGTCATACAACTGGTGCACTAAAGATTAGATACAAAGTTGTGGTGATATTAAATATGAGGTAAAACACTTACAGTACCAGGCAAGAATARATACAGCAATGAGAGAAAATGTAGGATCTAAGAATAGCTATCATTTTCAAGGGCCTCATCAGTTTTGGCTTCCCTCTGACTGTGGGAGAGAATCCAGCAAAATATTTTACTAACTTAAGCCCTAGTCATCTCAGATGCATCCCCAAGTATGTTTATACCCATGGCACTCCTGTGCTGACCAGAGATGTCTTAGAGAGTGACTCTGAAAGCATCTGCAGTAAATAAAAAAAATTGGAATTTGACTGTGGGTCCATTCAAATGCCTGACACCATGCAAATAATCAAACTTCTGAAGAGGCCCACTTAAGGCAAGAAAAAACTTCATGCCTCCTTATCTCTTACTATATTAGCAATGAAGCAATATGTTGCACTTATCTGAGATTATAATCTGGTCCAGAAGTGATAAAAATTTAGAGGAACATGAAATATTTGATAGAGCTGCACTTCTCTCAGAGATGTTATTGAGTTGAATAACATACTCCCAGGAGGAAGGTAGGTAGAGCTAAGTAGAAAGCTTTTCTAAATAATTTTAAAGGTATCCTACTATCACCACAATAGAGAAATTATTACTGATCTAGTTTTGCATCCCACCTACACGTAGTCACAAATGAAAACATATAAAAGAAAACCCAAAAACCCTCAGGTGACATTTTTAACAGGAATACTACCTTTGAAATGTAAGAGACAATTTCATGTCAGTATCTGGGAGACAAAATACACATCTTTTTTTTTCCCCCTGTTCAAGAAGAGAAAACAACACTTCCTTCAAAACTTACACAAAACACACTAGTTGCGCAGAAAAAAGAAGTACTTAAAACAGTATTCATTGCACTCAGCTGGCAATGTCAGCTCCCCCCCAAGGGATGCTCAGGTTGCAGGGCTTGTCCCAAAGGGCYGGGGGAGCTGAGGGAGTGACATTCCCTTGTCTCTTGTACAGATCCGCGGTGCCTGCCAGGCACCCATCCACCCATTCACTCCCTTCCTCAACAGGGCAGGGGGGAGAAAACAAGATGAAAAAGCATATAGGCAAAGATAAAGACAGGGAAATCACTTACATATTACTGTCACAGGCAAAACATACTCAACTTGGGGAAAATTAACTGAATTTATTGCCAATTAAAATAGAGTTGGATAGTAAGAAGCATAGACAAAACTTAAAACACCTTTCCTTCCACCTTTATCCCAGGCTCAACTTCACTCCCTCATTCCCACCTCCTCTCCCTCCCCTTCCCAAGCGGCGCAGGGGCATGGAGGTGAGGGTCAGCACACAGCAGTACCTCTCTGCCGCTCCTTTCTCCTCACAGTTTTCTCCTGCTCCAGCGTGGGTCCTCTCCACAGCCACAGCTCCTTCAGGACAAACCCGCTCCTGCGTGGGCTCCTCTCCACAGGGCACAGTTCCAGTCAGGAGCCTGCATGGGCTCCTCACCACAGGAGAATCTCTGTTTCAGCACCCCCTTCTCTCAGCTAGCTGCTCACAGGACTGCTTCTCATGCTTCTATCTGCCCTCCTCACTGCCTGAAGGGTGGTTTTGCCCTTAAATACCCGTCTCCTGAGGTGAGGGGCACAGCTGTGCCCTGCAGTGAGGCCCCTGGGGCCAGCTGCGTCCAGCACAGGGCAGCCCCAGCCTCTCCTCAGAGGCCGCCCTGCAGCCTCCCGCCGCCAACTCCTCGCCACCTAGACCCTGTGCAGACCGGGAAGGCCATGGCATAGGCCTGAACCGCTAACTCCAATCCCACCAGCAATCTTCGTAATTTTAAAACTGCGGGCCTCATCTGAACTGGTGGCCCTGGGCAATGTTGTGCTGGGTGCTATGCGTGGCATTTTCCAGGGCACCCACAGAAAGCAGGAGGTTCCCTCTCCCACCCCGCCAGCAAGCAGCCCCTCACCCTAAACTGCGCTTCGACAGAAGCTGCTCTTAAATCATGGCATTAACACTTTCCACGTAATTAGGGCGTTTCTCCTTCCTTCCTTCAAACTGAAGCCCCAGACGTGATCCCAAGGTTGCTGCTCAGAGGAGGAAGGAGCTGTGTATATCGATGTACCATTTAGCAAGTGGTAAGTGCAGATGAGCRCGATCCATGCCTTTCTGGGTTGCAGTCTCACTGCATTTTTATTCCAAAAATTCGATGTCCCTTTGATGCCTAACCAAACTAGCAATTAGTTGTYAAGGCACAGCTAAAATGGCAAAATAAAACCTGTAGATTTAATCAGCATTTCCATGGTAGTTGAAATTATGCTGCTTAATGGCTGGAATGGGTTGCAGTAAAAATGAGTTGACTGCGTATCCCCAAAAATTGATTCCTGGAAGAACAGTCAAACACAATAGCTTCAGGAAATAACATTAAAAAATATTAAACCACGGGTCTCTCAGTTGCCTTAAAACATGGGCATAAAATCTAAATCTCTTTAGGAGTATACCAAATTTAGCTATAGATGTAGCTGGAGAAAATAATTTAGAAARGGAGATTTTGTTTGGAATAAATCTTCAGAACAGCCTAGCTGACTGACTTCAAAAAGACWACTTTTTCTGGGGAAAAAAATGTTGACTCTCCCAGGTGCTTTGGATGTTTGGGTTTTTTTGGTGAAATATTGTTTTAATTTTACAGCCACAGACAATAGTGTTCTCTCATCAGAACAATGTATACAAAAAAGGTAAAAAATTTGATATGAAAATGGTGGGATCCACTTCACTGAGAAGTTGAACAAAAATGTCCTTGAGGTGGTGCTCTGATGAATGCTGGAACTTTAGATGTGATGTTAAAGCTGGACTGTTGCCATCATTCCAGATGTGAGGGACTTAAAATGGACATAAAGTATCCAACAAGCATTTCAAAAAAGACTGTTGTGTCTAGGTTACCATAAACACCAATTTCCCAACATCTCAAGAAGCATGTGCAGATCATGTTTGTAACCTTTTTGGATGAAATACTATGCTACCCATGTTCATTCTTAGAGACTTCTATGGTTTGACAATTAAGTTTTTTATGTCTCGATATGTTGTGATTTTACACAAGGTGTTTGGAAAAAATAATGATGAAAATTGGTATTCTTTTTGCAGTTCTGCTTCTGGATAATGACATAGAAAACACTTCCATCRTGCAAATTAATCTTTTGGAGATTGTTAACTGTCTTGCTATCAAATTTTAAAGCAATATCTCAGTTTTTCTTTAACTTTTATAAAGTACTTAAATCTATTATGTTTAAAAACCAAAGTAAATAGAAAAATAAACTTTATTAGCTTTACCTACATGTTCATTTTATGTTGATAATACTTGAACACCATAAATTACAAGCTCAGTGGGCCTGTGCTGCCAGACTTCCCTGGCTCCAGGGTGTACTGCTGCCTCACCTCCAGCTTCTCCTCCCCAGGTGCCTTCCAGCAGAGATGCCCTGCAGCCACTCTGCCCCAAAGCTGTGTTGATGCGCRGGGTTACTCCGGCCCTGGGGCATTTGCCTTTGTTGAACTTCAGGAGGTTCCTGCTAGTGCACTCCTCTAAGTTTGCTGAYGTCCCTGTGAAGGTCAGACTTTGCCATCCATTGTACAGACCACCCCCTTCCATTTTCAAATCATCCACACACTTCACACGAGGGTATTTCATCCCATCATACAGGCTACTGATGGAAACCTATCTTAGGCATCTGATTTTAGGGACAGAAGTTTGAATGCAGGACTTATGCAGAGTTCACTATTTAACTTGAGGATTAAGCTTATTACACTTTCTGCAGCAAGGAACTATGCCATAAACTTGTGATACACATAGGTAGCAACTGAACAGGATTACAGTGGATGAAACAATCATAGAAGATGAAACACTTTTTTCATTAAACAGATGAAAAAAATCAACAAAATTTCAGTATGTTGCTTTAGGAAATATGAAAGTTTTACAAAACATGATTCATTATTCACAATTCTGAGAAGCATTTTTAAAGGCTAGTGATAGAAAAATGTCTGGCATTCAAAAGCTGAAGCTCTAGGAGTAACAGGTTTGCGTTTTGTCATTGTCTGCATGATGGAAAAGGGCAAGTGCAATAACAATACAGCAGATATTAGGATTTTCACAGTTAGCAGCCTGCCTGTCACACCCCTCATTATTTTACTTGTGTACAGATGGCTTTCACAATATTTTTCCCAAGTATGCTGCAATACTGAAATACATTCTATAAAATGATTTACCATATGTTTATGAATATTATGTACATAATCATTACGTCTTGGCTGAAAGAGAGGGACATTTGCATATAGAAGCTGTCAGGTATCTCTCTAATGGACAATAATATATATATATATATATATATATATACACACACACACACACCTTACAATTAATTATAAGTGAAGATTACTGCTGGGAAATGAATTAAAGACAGTTGGTTCAGCACAGTCGGACAGGCTTCATATAGATGCACTGAACTACCACAATTTGAAAAGTTAGTAAATGTAGTGTGGATACTATCTAGTCACTTATCTCTTTCATCCCAAATTAATGTTTTGGGAATAGTACAAGTACTATGACAGGTACTTTGAATCAAATACTGATATCAAAACAGTAAAAATGAAATAAATATTTCAGCAAATGCCAAGTCTAAGGCCTGCAATGACAAGAACTTTACGAAATATTGGAACAGCTGCCCATCAAGAGAATTGTTCTTACAGGTACGCTTAGTGAAAGATCTGGGCTAAAGTGGTGACCTACTAGTGACTTAAGAGATGCACCCTTTCTTATTAACAAATTAATTGTAAAGTTACTGTAGTACTTTGTAGCTCACAAATACACAGCGTGAGATCAACAGGAGGAAGTTACCAAGCTGATAGGCCAGCAAGAGCCAAGTATGCAGAACGGATTGCAAGACACCAAGCAGGTAGATGCAAGAAAGGCAATTTTATCACACCTCCTGCCACGGCTGCCCCATCTGCCACTTGATCTCTTCTGTAACTCACAGAACATACTGCAGCTGAATTACCTGGTTTCTGCTTGGCAAAGAGAGTGGCTGGAAATTKGGCAATAGCTTGTTACGCCTGTTGTTTCTTTACATTTTAATGCCACTCTTTACCATTACTGTTGCATTTACTACTGGCTCCCTCAAGAAATATGCACAGTTAGATCTGTATTAGTATTTTTTTACTCTGTGTAAAAATCCCCCTGCTCTTCTTTCGGGTAAATTTGCAAATCAAAGTTACAAATACCCTCATTAGCAACCTGTTTACATTTATATTTTGCACATTCTTAATGATTGAAAGGATTGTCCAGAAAGGCAGTGAACCTTGGTCTTAGACCAAAAAAAGAGGTTATCCCCATATATTTTGCTGCTGCTTCTTCCGATGGTTAATTACCTTCAGCTAAATATCCCCAAAACTGCTGAATATGAATTTGTTTTTATCTTTGGCTTTATCTTTGGTTCTAGTTCTTCCCCCTTCCTACTAACTCACAGAATTTTCTATTGTAAACAAGCCACATTTTTGTTTTGATCTCTGTTTAGGTATTTTTTTTCTCTAAAGGACTTTTGTTCTCTCAGTCCACAGAACATGATGGTGACTCTCCTCTGTGCAAYCCGTTATTTTCTTTCACTGTATGTGTTCTGTAGTAGCCGTTAACTCTGCATTGAGAGATGTCCCAGAATAGAGGTGCTGAATTACTAATGCACATGTARGCATTCAGAAAATGTACTCTATGAATCTCAAATAGCATCTAATTTGACATTATGGGCTATTCAGCATGCAGTTAGCCTTAGGTAACAATCACAGTCCACAGTCCTGTTGTGCTAAGAATCATACAATCACTCTRTTAGATTCACTTTCTGAAAAGCTGTTCCAGTCTAACACGCAAGCCTGAAAGTAAAATTGTCATGTTGGAAATTTCTCAATAATTATAAATCCTCTTGAAATAAACTAATAGATAAGTCATTTAACAAACAAAACCCTTTTTGATTGCTGCATGTCTCTACTCATCAAAATGGAATTATTATAGCTGTGTYAATCTAATATGGAAATGCAAGTACAATATAACCACCTTTCATCAATACATCAGTCCACATCTTGAGAACTGTTTCAGGGGAATTGATGCCAGAGATGTGTGTGCTGAAACTGTTACAGTAATCACTGTTAATCAGCCATTAAAAAAAAAAAAAAAAGACATTCACAGACATTTTGTGAACAGCACAAGAACCCAGACATTCTAGGATAAATTATTCAAAGCTGTCATTTACTTCCTTACACGCTTTCTGCAGAAACTTCCACGGCCTTTCAGATGCGATACTGTTAGAAAGGACACTGACTTTGCTCCTACTCCTGAATTCTGTTTGAAGCCTGCAAGCTGCACAGATGCCTGCATCTGTATTAAGTATAAAAACTTCTAATTGCCACACAAGCACCTCTAGGAAATGGTTTGGACACATATTTTGCAGCCTGTATGTACTAAAATGCATGGGTACCTGTTCTACACTTGTAAGGATAAAAAAGGCAGGAAGAAACCCCACCTACTTAATTAAAAATAAAATGTCTCACTAATGCAGCATCACTTTTAGTTTTTTCTCTCTAATTTAGTAATTACAGGAATCATCACGCCCTAAACTGACTCTTCTGAACATCAGACTTCTCATTGTGTGGAGTGGCTTGACATTAAAATACATTCATTGACTAGCTGCAAAGCTGAGACACCACACACTATTCCCCATGTATCTTTGTTTAGTGGCTCTGCACAACAGATGGAATTTTATGTCATGCAGCATTAGGCTACTGTTAAATTTTAATTTCAATTAATGGTCTTTATACTCTTTCTTTATGCACACCAGGGATATTTTAGGCATCCATTTCCCTTCTAATTAGCTTTTATTGCTGAATTCATTCTGAATCTCTGGAAGTCATTAGATTCTCAAACATGCACAGCTGAATTTACTTACTCTCTAATAAAATTAATTAGTCCCTCACAAAAAATGGCTAAATTTGGTCTACCTCTATACATATAGGTAAGTACTGAATGTCTGTAGTTTCTAGGTATCCCTTTCTGCTACAGACTCTTTTTTTTAATATTCATTTTTATCCTTGTTATTAACATCACTGTTTCTCGGTTTGATGCTTTGCCTACTTGACTTAAAATGAAATGTATTTTAAGGGCTTTGTCTCCTAGATCATGCCACAATATCACTTATACACTAATCTCTGTCAAAGAGCTGTTACGTATTGTGAGTTTCCTTGGAATATTGTGTTCACTGTAAAACTGCACAGAGCCTTAAAGCCTAAGGCACAGGTATTTCCACAAATACTCCTTGAGAAACTCAGATGATGTAGGCTGATAAATTGTATTAAGTATAAAAACTTCTAATTGATCTGTTTGAAAGAAGAGAAACAACTGAGGTAATGCAAGGAAGAAAGACGTCAAAATCTTTTTTTTTTTTTTGTCAGTGATTTACTAGAAGAAAGGGTCAAATATTTTCATACTCCCGGGAAAGGAAAAAAAATATGTTGCACTGTGCACTAATGTGACTGCATTTTATATTTTTTAACATTTGGAGAGTTGCTTATAAAAAGTCTTGGGTAGCTTAGTGACACAACAGCATTAAGCTCTAATTTATCATTGTGCTTTAACTATGAAAACTGAAGAATATACCTTCAGGGGGGAGGCAATGAAAGATTTCATCTTGTATGGATTACAGTGGAATATTTATGACACTAGTTARAAGTTTGTGACAACTTTTGTGGTAACCTCCCCTTTTAAGAAATGTAAATTATATGTCGTTATTATAGTACAATATTTGTAAGACTCAGAATTGAACCTAGCACATAATCAGTTTCCTTTATTTATACTTTTCATACTATCAATATATGAACTGCATTACTTTTAGAAACTGATTATGAACATGCTATAGCCATTTATATCTATTCATATATCTAAATAAAAAGATGCATTTTTACTATAGACAATATATGTCACATATATATTGTTGTATACATACCATTATCGTTGTATATATGGACATAGCAGTGCAATGATAACAGTTCTAGTTGCTTCCTACAGTCAAGTGCACCTCAGGTAATTACTCATTCAAATCCATCATTTCAAAGGACGTGGCTTCCCAGAGGAGATGCACCTTCCTCACAGACAAAAGGCATTCTTTATAGCCGACAAGCAGCTGAAGTCAGGAGACTTCAGCATACATGCAATGGTCTAAATGCTGGTCAGAAGCAATCAGGTAATACAGAGTAAATGGTGTCATTGGAAGTATATTTATGTAAGGGTTGTGGTGGCAAAGATGGTGGTTTATTTCCCTGTCTAATTTGGCATTCCCATAGGTACGCTATTCTCACTGAATTAACTCCAAATTCCCTGTTTAGTAGACGAGAGAGAAAAAGTTTTGACAAGAAAAGGAACTTAGAAATTGCACATTAATTTAACATTTCCCTAGTTTGCTCCTGCAGTGATAGCTGATTATATTTTTTTAAAATTGTCTATAGGGTATTTTTTTTCCCTCCTGGATTTTTTTTTAATTAGAGTCTACATGATAGGCCTGAGAGCAACAGTACCTGGCTTCATTCAGTACATTCCCCCTCAGCTCTTCCTTGTTTGGCTCATGTACGCTCTTGCGAAGCCCAAGCCTCTTCCATCTCTGCAGCAGGCGCAAGTGGACACGAACAAAAGAACAAAGCTGGCTTGTGTGCTCATGAAAAAGTGCACAAAATGAACGTACAGCTCAAAAAAGGTACAAAGTAAACAGACATATCCAAAAGAAATGCTTTATATTTTATCACAGTTTTGGTGCTCCAGCTTAAGTTTACAATCCACTACCTACGGTACTGTTACTTAGTTTACAGGGAGAAAGAGGAGACAAACTGCATCTCAGAACAGAAAACCTCCGCAGAGGGGTTAATTGTTCAGAGTGACTTATGGTCCTCCAAAAGGGAAGTACATTGAATGTTTCAGAGCTGACCAAATATTTTTTTCTCCATTGGATAAAAGGTACCTTACTCTGGTATTCCCTCAGAAAAGTAGAAAGCCCATGGCTCTTCACAACCTCATAAACATAAGACAGATAGAAGGAAGGGTCCATAACGTCTGAGCWTCTCAAAAAATACCAGTTACTTCATAAGGGGCTAGAACAGATGTGAGTGAGTACCACACAGCAAGGGTAAGGTGGCCGAGCAGCTATGCACATTATTAACTAATTCAAACCAGCTGCCAAATTAACTAGTTAACTGAGGATGGACTAATGCATCCTGTTTTAAAGATTTTATTTATTTTAAGTCCCTTGAAGGTTGTTTCTGAAGAATAATTTTTATATTCTGGAGTATTTCCCAAATTTTCATCCTTTCCAAACAGAAAAAAAATCTATTTTGTTCTATGGGTAGAAACTCTTTAATCGTTCCATGGGAAATGGGGAAACAAATACTTCTTTCATCAAAGTCTTTCCCTCCGCTTAGGGGGAACTTCAGCTTAGATACATGGTGGACAAGATTGAARAAAGATCTTGAAATTCACTTGATCATAGACTAAGTTTTTTCTGATGAATAATGCTGTAACTCAATMTAAAAAGTCAGTACAGAAGTAGCTTAAAGAATTAGATCACTCAAGGAAATTAACAGGCTAAATCTGCTTTGCCTTTATGGAACAACTGATAGAAACAAAAGCAAGAATGTTTCCAAATGGTATTTTCTTAGGTTTCTTCATTATCATTTCCAGGCAGTGCTTTGTCACAAGATTAAAACAAAAGTAAGTAAATGTATTTATAGAAAATGCTTAAATATGCATGGTCATGAAGCATGGCACAACCTCATTTTATGTTATTCAGACTCATAAAATGTGAAATAAGATGATATTTTCCCCCAATTCAACCTTTTTTAAAAGGAAATGCTGACTACAACAAAAGAATCATGCAAAACAGATGATTAGAATAAAAGGATCATCTGAAGTATGGATGCTAATTGAAAAGCTTTCATTTTTTCTCAAAAGCTATTATGTGTTTTCATCTAGAGTTTTTGTTTTTGTGATTTTTTTGCATAAATAAGTTTAAACAATGGGTAATACAGATTTATTTATGAATTTGTTAGACTAGAATTTTAAATAGCCTCAAAAATTCAAGCTGGTCAAAATGAAATAATAAAAAATAAGCCACCTGCTCCAATTAACATACCTCATTTGTTCTCTGCTTTATGTAGTCATTTTTCCCATGAGCACATTGCACATGGAAAATTTGGAATGCCAGTGTATTTCCTTTGGTTTACTTTTTCAGTACTATTTGGTTTTTCCAAATCTTCAATTTTTACTTAATCCTCATTCAGGCAAAATTTTTTAAAAAGTTAAAGATTATTAAGACTTATTGGTTAGCAAAGAYGGGTTTTGTTTTGTTTTTTAAAGCTGATGTATATCCCTGATGTACATGTAATTTGTGCTTTAAACTTTAACGCAGTTCCCTGAAACTTTTGAGCACTTGTCCTTGAAGTAACACATGTGACAGCATTTCTCTTTGAAACATTCAAACCTGTTTCTGCTACTAGCGGGCTACATAGTCACTTCACCACGGAAACCCCAAAGCTGCGGCTGTGTGTCATTGGTACCCTTTCAAGCTTTTTTCCTTCTGCAGCTTTTGTTTGGCATTATTTTATTGTGTCAGTGACTAACAGGCCTCCTTGGATTGTCATCCTTTACTGCCTATTCCTGCCAGCTGCAAAAATACTGGCTTCCTTTTTTAATCATGAAATGAGTTGTTGCAGGAATGGGGAATGCTACAGTTTCCTCCACATAACGTTCTCCAATCGGAAAATTATAATTTCTCAGATGCATTAGCACAATATASTAGGAAACAGCTGCATAATTTAACTTAATTGTTAAGCAATACCTCATTATAGCTAGACAGTAAATTCAGCAGTTCGCATTTTTTGTGCGCCTCTCGTCTTTTCCKTGCTCGCATCATGTTCTCTTTTTCATCTGCCTTTCTGCTCCCAAAGGTGCTGGAAAAAGCCATATTTGCAATGAAAATGAATTTAATCTTCTTTAAGAACCAGGTTAAATTCATGGTAGATGCCTAAGATTCAAATTTATAGGAAAGKAAGTCTTTCTAGATAACCCTGGAAAGTCTGGTAGAGGATATTMATCCATTTTTTTTAAACAAATCAAAAAGAAACATCCAAAATCCAAGATCAACTAAACATTTAGTTTTGAAATATATCTTAACTTCTAAAGGCTGTGATAGCAGTAAATACTGTTCAGCAGGGCAGAGGTGGAAAGCTGCAAAAAGGGCACAATTCAATGCAAATGTGTGGTGAGCACCTAATATACAACTTGTTTTAGGACACTATGAGACAAGAAACCATTTGCATTCCCCACTAGTTCGTCTTCATCTAAGAAAATGCAATTGTTTGGATGAACTAGATCAGGCAATGTTGCCAGGCTAACACCACCTCTTCTCCAGACATTCAGTGAATCTAGTCCTTTACTTTCTTTTGCTTTTTCTTTAACATGCCTTAATAAAGGTTTCATCCTAAACCAGTTTATTTACTTTTACATTTTCTTCACTTCCAAGATTTATTTTTTTTTAATTCAATACTTTCTGAATCAATTTGAATTTATTTATGCACTTATATTTGAGTTCAGTGGCCAGACTCAGCTATTTGCATAGTGTATTCATATAATTTGTCTATGTGCTTATTCCTAACTCCCGTGCAAGCTATTAATTTACTAGACTCTCTAGGATGAGGGAGGAAAAAATTCCCCTCAGTTTCTATACTAGATATATTTTGTATTTTAAGTAACCATTCCAAACATGCATCACTTTTATTGCTGCCATTATCTAACCACATGTTTAGGTATCTCTAAAATATTTATATTGTATCATAAAATAAAACCACRTAAATCTACTAGAGTTGCTAGTAACTTACAGGTGTGTTGCCAGGTCCTTCTGCTGCTGCTGGTTTCTGCCTCTTTGGACCAGAAGTTTTCTTGTCTTCTGAATGAGGATCAAGACTGCCTGTGCTATCACAACTATGAATGACATGCCTTACTCTGTTCTTAATAGTTGTACATTTCTCTCCTATATTCTTAACCAAGGCTTCATATAGTATCTGGGAGAAGGAAAAGATTTTAGCAAAATGGTGATACTCACTCTCTAGCCTCCCCAAAGAGATTATCTGGAGTGCGGCCTCTCCAAATGCTGAAAATCAAGGAGATAGATAGTATCTTCATTTGTAAGTCTACTTTCAGTAATGCGAAAAGCATACAGAACTCACTTTGAGTGAGGTCAGAACAGTAAATATTAAGAACAACCGCTTACACTCCCCTCTGTAAGTTAGGACTATTATAGAGAAGCACTCATGAGAGAGTAGGAAAACTTCAACGACCTTTCTTCTTTCCAGTTCCACGTAGTATGAGCAATCAGTAATTAAAGCTTTTCTATAACTATAGTCAAACATAAAAAAAAATAAAATTAAAGCTTGGGCCTTTGTAAGAAGATTTTGGGTTTTTATTCCTTTATTATTGTTCCATTTTGTTCCATTTTTTTGTTCAAGGAGATTAAAATAAAATCACTTGGATACAAGAAACAGGAATCTGAAAGTATTTAGTCAGAACATGTAATTACTGATAACAATCAATCATCCCTGTAGCTTCTGCTCCGTGTAATTCTCCACCCGCTGAAATTCAGCTAGTTTCTAATAAACGTTTCATTAAAAAAAAAAAAAAAAGATTTTTAGCGTAGTTATAACCATTTCATAATCAAATGTAGGGCTTTTTTTTTCTGATTATTGCACATCTTAATTCAGTCTGATTTCATTAGATCGATTGAAGAAGTTTACAATACTGTAGACCGCCTTTTCTGCTAAGCAGTACCTGCATCATCTGATTCTGATTTCACTGAGATTAAAGGTACTGGTATTAAAGGCAGATTTACTGAGATAAAACTGGTGTCGGTAGGGAATCAAAACACTTCTGTGAAGTTTTGTCAACTTAATTGCTTGTTTCCCATACTGTGCACCAACACATAATCCTTGCTCTTTCTCCCTCATGAGGAAACAAAAGGAATAGCTACACCTGGACTTTTATAACCACAATCCGACAGTTCAGAATCTGACAAAACATTAATACACACCTAGCTGTGTATTAATATGCAATTATACAATAAAATTTGCCTGTAGTTATCGCTAATGGGAATGACTAATTGTCTTCCTAACCTGGTCATCTAATTAAAGTAAGCAGAACTACAGTCATTACATTCAGTTCTTAGGAGAGACGGTTACTTTCTGTTGATAATTACAGAAGAATAGTAGAGAAACAGGCTTGCCAGTGCTTGCATAAGGGAAAGAATATTTCACTTCTGCATTAGGCGAGGGAAAGGAAAAGATCATCACAAATATGTGGTGAGATTTAATTTTAAAGTGTATGATTTACACCAGTACTATTTCTTTGCTACTTCAAAAACGCACTGTTTCATTTAGAAAAGGCATCAAAGTAAGAGGAAACCTGGGAGAAGTGAACATCTGCTGTGAAGTATTGCTGAGATTCAACAAAATAACTATACTGCAGCTAGTTCATGGATCACACTGCCCTGGGATGCTGTAGGCCCGAGCAGGGTTCAAAAAGAGCAGTCATTTGTAGGGACTTCATAAACGTCCACAGCTATAGAACTAATGTTTTCAATGTAAGAYTAATCTTTGTGTTACGAACAGCACCTGACCTCAGTGATGAGAACCAAGAAGAAAAGCCCTCCCTGGGGCAGACTATCCTGTAAGAAGCAAGTTTCTTGCCCTCTGCTTCCAACCTGTTGAAACAGCCTGTGTGGCTGTAGGGACTCCCTTTGGGTGCAGACTTACATACTGCATATTCTTAGATGTATGTTATACATACACCCTAGTCACATATTCTTAGCATATTTGATGTATCGTGAATGCTCTGGTCACGTTAAGGACAATTTTTGTTTGCCTGTTCCAAGAAGAAAGGTGTTTTTGACCAAGTCAGACCYCCATTAAGAGTATTTCTCAGTATGATTCAGCATGTGTGAACATGGTGTAATGAATCTGATGATGAGTTCACTGTTCCTAGTTAAAAATCAAGAGTAGCTTAGATGAAGAAATTGCACCTGTTTAACTGGGAGATGAATCAGCTCTACTGATGAAAAGATGTCAGAGAAGGACAATAACTTAGCAAATTGAAAAATGCTTAAGAGTGACAGCTATTATTTTTTAAACCAGCTCTCCCCCAAAAACTGTTTGTCAATCAGCTGTTGTAAAAATATTTACAAGTGATTCTAATAAAATCTGTGGGTCTCCTTAGAACAGAAGAAGATGCAATCCTTCCGTGGTCAGTATAGCAGCTATGAAAACAACATAAAACYAAAAATAAATCTGAAATGCAAAAGCTAAAAACAATTATTCAGAAAAGTGTAACTGATGCCTAATATGCTAAGGTAAACAATAACTCCATTAGCGTATTTTGCAGTTCCCTGGTACCCAACCATACTTATCAACAAGGAACTGAGTCTTCGTTCTGCATGAATTAACCTTCATCTTTATCTCTCAGAGTTTTTGAATGGCAAACACTGTAGCAATGATCGAGATTAAAATGTTAGCCTGAAGTCAAGATACCTGATACAATGGATGAATCTTTAATTCACTTTTAAATTGCTTAAATAATGTTACATTCAAAATTTTCTG
The DNA here is from genome assembly GCA_030449065.1 of Oceanodroma leucorhoa. Lineage (NCBI taxonomy): Eukaryota > Metazoa > Chordata > Aves > Procellariiformes > Oceanodroma > Oceanodroma leucorhoa. The sequence continues at coordinate 22,288,008 of JASVER010000003.1, read as the reverse complement.
CACGGATGAACATTAATTCATCCAGGAAAGAAATGCTGCCATGTTTAATTCAATAGTTTTAAAAATTTAGTTATTAAAAGATTTTAATTTAGCATTTCCTTTGGTATTTTATGCCTTGCTTAGTAAGAAGATGCATCAACAGGCCATGATAAAGAGATTAAACAAAGCTGTAAAAATTCTGCCCAAACCGAGTATTTGCTTTCATTACAATAGCTTTTTACTCAGGCAACTATGACAAAAATGAATGACACAATTTGATAGCAGATTAACACAGTCATGCCCTCTGTTTCTGCAGAAGTTCACTGATGGTTAGGTAACAACTTATAAAGAGGGCTCTTGAAGCCTAGTGGGTTTAATTCTCTCATTTATCACTAATTTGACACTTAGACAGATGTTGTTCCTTGAAAAAAAAAGATTGACCCTTGATAAGAAAGGTGCTGATAAAAAGTCTTCTAAATCACAACCTGAAAGTCTCAATTCTGATCAATGATTCTTAAAAATGCATTTTTCTATTTTGAAAATAGAGAATTAAAAGAATTCCTAAACGGCTTAAAAATATGCTGACTTTAATAAACTGTCAAGTGAATAGTTCCATGAAATAAAACAAATCAGCATTATCTGCTATAATATGACATTTATTAAGGGAAAAATATAGGAATGCCCACACACTATGTGTAGAAACCTACCACTATTATCACAGAAGTTTTAGCTTTATTTCTCAGACAAACATCCATGTTCTGTAAGTGATTGTATAATTAGCAGAAATAGATCCTTCCCTACAAATCACAGAACCCAACGTTTTTATTTCTTTTTCTATAATTTAATTTCATAAATCTTCATATTCATTATAACAGATAGCACTCTAGCTCTCCACCTCCCTGCTGCAGCCTTAGAAGTCTTGAAGGGGGCTAGTAGCAATCCAAATTGAGGACTTTTTTAAGGTAATAGGCTATCCCAAATTGTTTCGGTAGTAAGGAGGAAAAGATTTTTGATAAAGTTCAAGAACTTTCCTTCTCAGCTTCAAATTAAGATATGTGATTTTAATCACTGATATAACCCTGCTGCTCTGCCAGTCCAGATTAAGTATCACAGTGCTCTTATGACAGTTCTCAACTGAGCTTTAGGAATCTTCTACCAAAACCAGTTTTTCAAGCTGGGAAATTATAAAGAGCATTTGGCAAAAAAGCTGTACTGGGTCCGTCACAGATCCAGTTTTGTCCCAGACACCTTTTTGGCCCAAAGGAATACAACATTCATCCACCAATACCAGAAAACTGTCTTTTGAACAGAGTACTCGAGGCCATTGGAAGCTCTAGATCATTTTCTTTCTGGACAGAGCTATTTGAGTGTCATCTGTTAGAGCACGCTTCCTTTTGGTGTTAGCTGGCATTCAGCAKCCATTGTTCTTACTTCATTTTCATACTTTGTTTGAGCATGATGCAAGAAGCAATTCGTGAGGGGACAAAGATTCATTGGGACCTTCAGCTTGCAGTTGTTTCCCTTAGCTATTTCCAGTTGCTGTTAGTCTGCTGGGTCATACTGATGCCACAGACCCTCTACTGTTGAGCATCCAGCTCTAAGGCACCTTTTTTGATAGATTTACGCAGATAAGCAACAATATCAGAGAAAAACCCAAGCCATATAGCTTTTCTATAGCTAATCATCCATGTCCTGTCTGTACATGGATGTCCAGGGTATGCCTGAGGAATCACAGCAGTTAATGCACCAATGAGTAAGTGCTTGTCTCACAGCCTGGGGCTAGGAAGTTAAGATAAAGATAAAGCAAATATGACTCTGCACATTACAAGATGGCTTTAAGGTGCCATTTGTGTATCAGAAACGCATAGTGCAATCCCAGATTAGCCATCTGAGGCAACAGTCCTAAATATTCAATACAGTATTTTTTCATTCTCAAGTTCTCCCACACATTGTCACAAAGCTCACTATAAAACAGCACTGGACATGTTTGTTCCAATGCATGTGTGCCCACAATTTAGTCCTGTAACCTCAAGAACATCATCATCATCATTTATCTTCTTCCTAGAGTGGTCAGCAAGCTCGAAATGTATCTATGTGATATTTAACTTGGGCATAGGTTGATGTCCATATAGAAATATCTATATATTTGGCTCCCTGTAAATGAAGCTTCTGTCCTCACCTCATTTTCAAACAGGCTTTTTGCTGCAGGCATAGTGTAAAGCAGGCACACCTTAAAGACCCAGGCAGTGTTTCATTGTGCCACGTAAATAAATGTGCCCATTCCATGTTAATTTGGACTTTTTTATCCCACTGCCTACTGTGGAGCATGTAGGTATATTCACCGTTACAAACACACGGGTATTCACAGGGCTGCTCTGCTCACTGTTCACAGACCAGTGAACAGTCTGCTCCCATTTAGCAGTGACACTGCTAAACAGCASTGGACATTCTCTAAGGAGAAATGCTTTTCTGAACAGGCAACCTGAACTCAGGAAGATGCATTAAACGAGCTTCCATCAAAGTTTTGAAATATTCCAGCTGACAAAGGCAGCAATCCTCAATTGTCACTTTCTTAATTGCAAAGCCAAGTTAAGGAAAACTAGAGTCTAGCAAAAGAAAGGGAAAGAAATGGGGTGTTCCTCAGGATATACTTCCGCTCACCTTTCAGTAAATGCAACTGGTTAGTACACAGTCACTCACCACGCTGCTTCCTACTGCTRATGCAGTAACTGCTATCTAAGCAGACAGAACATGATCTAGGAGAAGGGGGCCCTCCCTGAAATAGTTGCTGTTACCGATATGTCTTGGTGTATTATTTCAYGTTACACACCTCACTAAAATGGTATGACATAAAGACAGAAGCAGCAKCTGTACCGTCCCAGACAGGAGGCAGTGAGAAAACCTGCCTCCCCCGCATCGGCATGGCCTCAGATGACTGAGCCAGGCTGCAGTAAAGGAGGTAGCACTGCTCCAGTTGGTGTTGGACCTGCTCGCCACAACTGCTGACACTCTGCTCCAGGCCATCTGGCCAAGATGCTCTGGGGAGAGGTAGGGCACGTGCTCCAAACGGCAACATTTTCTCCATGAGGTTTTGGGGTTGTTTTTTTTAAGTTTTGAAAGTCTTTTGGGAAAGATCTATTCATRGCTCTGCATCCATTACAGAGGAAGACCCACTTCAAGAAAAATGAGGAGCAAACAGCAATACAAGCTTTTTCCGTCTTTTCAGCCCTCTTTAATGTTTTGGTAATACATGACATTTATAAAAAATSTGACTATTTTCATCCCAAGATAGTCAAGTCAAAAATATTCTAGGAATAAAACACAAAAGGATAGATACTGAACTTGGTTACTCTTTTTTAAATTATGTAAGTTTAGTGTAGCAAAATATTTCTAAATAATGCAAGGAAAACCTTTATAAGTACTGAATTTTTTAGTTAACAGCCGGGGCCCACTGATTTTGTGACTGGACAAGGAAAATTAACAAATTCTTTTATTAGCAACTTGYTGTAATACAGTAATTCAGCTGACAAAAAGAACAGCGCAGGTGCAGTATGTTAAGACCCTCCAGACTATCTGTCAGACCTCAGGAAACAATAACTAAATTAAAGATATTAATGCATTAACATTAAAAAAAGCAAAACCCAAACTGTTTACTGACCTGAAACATTGAGRAAAATTAACCAGCAGAAGCAAAATCATCTTGTTGTACCATTTACATAATTAACCTAGCTTGGCTGAAGGCTTCTAAGTTACAAATAAAATAAAAGGATATGTTGGATACTTAGCCTGGTTTTCTAAATGAACTGTCCATATAATTTGSAGGTCCATTTTGCATGCAGGTACACATTCACCCCAGGGCCCTGCGTATTCTCAGGACAGACAAAAGTATTCTTGGCTGTAATTTTCGTATTACTTGCCTGAAAAGTTGTGGTTCTCTGCAACAAAGGCTGGGAGTTCTAGGAAAAGAAGGCAGCAAGAAGAAATAATTGACTGATATTATTTTACATCATAAGAATAATTTGAGTCAGACAAGGTAGTCTCGAAAATATCCTCTGCCGTACCTAAGCCTATGCCTGAGAGGGCAATAGGGGTGGGAGACACAAAGCCAGAGAGGGCAAAGAAAATCCCAATTTTCTCTGACTACCCTCAACTCTAGGTATGAGGAAGCAAATTAAACCAAAGGAGATTATCTTCAAGCGAGGGGTCGGAAATGCTGCATTTTGTTACAACAAACATTACTGACATCACGAACAAAGTTCCTTATAATTTTTTTTAAGTCTTTGCTATTTTAAACATTCCAGTTTACTGAATGTTTCTTCCRTTTATGGTTTCTTTTTCAGACTTGAATAGCAGCCCAAGCAGTAATATCTAAATGTTAATCTAACCTTAAAATCTAATTCCTCTGTTTAAATAGTGTACATTGACACTATAGGTATAAAATGGTATAAAAATATAGGTATAAAAATGTATGTTCTAAATCGTTTCTCAAAAGATATGGACAGAATAGTACATACAAAGCATGGCCCCAGATTCCCTTTCCAGCAGAAGGCCTTTCCGCTCCAGTGCAATTCGACGCACATCGAAGGTTCATGCCGTGTCATGCATTTGAGTGCTGAATGTACTTGATATGAAGGCATCTGAAGGAGAAGCTTCTGACAGCAGCTATGATTTGTTTTTGGCAGGTAGGAATCTCTTTATTCTTTGAATGGTAGAAATATGTCACCATTTAAGAAGGAAACATTGTTTAAGTAGGAAAAAAAAAACTTTCTGCATCTTTGTGTATACTAAAACTGTCTTTTCTGAAATGAATTCTCTTCCAGAATAAGGGTAATGACTTGACACCTCCTCTGCCCTTTCATCATGGCTTGCAAGGGGAATGCAGCACTCCCAGCAGTACAATCATTCAGGGAAACCCCTAAAGAATGGAGAAGGCATACTAAAACTCAAAGAACATTATTCTGACAAACCTGTGTTTCAGAGTCGTTCATTTCCAAATACCCTGCCTCCTTGCTTAAAAAGTTTCCTGCTCCACCACCTCTTTGCCTGCATCTCTTACRTGGCTGAGTAGCCTCTCACTACACACGGTATCACTAAGGGTAGTTTCTCTAATGTTGCTATCAAGGTGAAATGTCTTTCTTGAAGGTGTTTAATATATTTCAGATTCATCTGCACCTAGGGACCCAACACTTCCATAGCTTGCTGTAAAACAAAGCTGTTTAAGATTTCTTTTTTTTCTACTTTTACTTTTCATCTTATAAAACAAATGATTTTGCTATCTTAGTGATCTCTTAATATAATGAAATGAATCCTTCTAAATTCTGTTTTTCCRGTGCTAACAAGGTGTGTGTCAGTAAGTTTCCAGGTAGGTAATACTCTTTATAGCTGAACAACACTTGTGTGCCTGACAATCACTGCATCCCTGTTATTTCTAGAATTAGTAGTTTGCCCCATTCATCAGTAATCTTACTTCATTCATTCTGAGGTAAAAGTTTCTTGCAGGAGTGCACAACCATTTCAGTTACTTTTTTCATTGACCACATTCAAATTCACAGCCTTGAAAATTCATCACTGGTCCAGCTTTTAAGTTATCCTTCTCATAAAACTTTAACAGGAGGTTAACTGGTGTAGGAGAAGCACAGAGAATTTTCTTCTGCTGAACCGTGACTTTGGAACCAGGGACAAGATACTAATCTCATCACTCAACAAAAAAGTGAAAGATCCCTCCCTCTGACTTTTAATACAGTAACACAGAATAATCTAAAGTGTCAATATACACTCTTCCTTCCTTTCAAGGCTACGGAAGATCAGGACCAATTGGATTACAGAGTACCAGCCTGGTTTAGGATAATGCTTTAAGTACACAGTGATAAGCAGGATAAATAGGAAACTATTTCCACTGGGGCACCAACACAAGACGTTTGCATAGACTATAGAATATAGGCTAGAATAATGCACCATCTCCCCTGTTACTCAATACAATGGCCCTGCCACCAGAATTAACTCCTGAATTGTACTCTTGCAACTACAGGAACAACAGCTTTGAGTAAAAAGCATTTTCGTTTCTTTTTTGGAGTTCTCCTGCACTTCAGGTCTGCAAAAACCAAAGAGTTTGAATTTGCCACAGTTACTGTTATAATGGAGGCCGTATACAATTCTCGGAAGGAAAATGGAGGGTCTCATTTTGATCAAAACCAGAAAGTGTTTATTTTGATCTCTCACAAATATTCTTAACTGATCTATTAATCTGTAAGGCATTTTTATCTTTGAGACGCGTTACTCCAATAGGATTGATTCACGTTCTGTATCTACAAAACGGAAGGGTTTGTGTTAAGAACAGCAATTTAAACAATTGCCCAGTGAGCGAGCGCACGTGTGCAATTTCTGTACAATGAACTTAGTGCAYCATTTTAATTGAAAACCATCTAATTAGATAATTTACAACCAACATTTAGAAATTAGACAGCTGAACCTAAACTAYGTGAAAGGTTTCTTTTTTAGTCTAATTTGTACTTGTGTAAAGTGAAAGTTTTTAGCTTTCTTTTTTCCTGCAAGAGAGATATTGGTCTTCAAATAGCTGTAATTAAGGATGCAAGCAATATGCAGACTGAGAATGATTTACAGCACATCAGCTTTGTTCTAAAGCAAAGGCAGAAAACAACGAAATGTCATTGAGAAATGAATTTCTTTAGGACAATTAATTATTAGGCCCTGCATGCCAATAACAGTGAAATAATTCATGTAAGAAAATACTTTTATAAATTGTTAGATGACACAGTAAAAAGCTGATTATAATACAGTACATCATAACAAGTGATTGGCCTCAAGAAGGTCCTCTTCAGCCCTCCAATATACGCTTGGATATAACATGGTGACTTTGGTGTTTGGCACGTGACTTTGGGGGGGTTGGACTAGATTATCTTTAAAGGTCCCTTCCAATTCAAACCACTATATGTTCTGGTGTTGATGTGATAAACTACTGACAAGGTGAGAAAAGTATCCAAATATGTCAGCTTTAATAAACTTCTGCAGTTTTCAGCCTAAGCCCTCTTCCCAATAGAAATGAAAACAGTGAGAATCTCCAAGATGCCTTTCCAATAAGGAAAGGATAAAAATAAAAATTGTGGAAAATGTGGGCCATAACCATTTGCAAGATCAGGGCTCTTCCTGTAGAGAAATTAAGAAATGTCACAGACCCAGGAGATATTTTGAATCAGCTTCTCACTTTCTATTATAAAATTAACAGTCAACAGGAGGAAATGCATCTTAAGTTAATTATTGCTCCCTACCTTTGAAAAACAAGACTATTCTGCATGATAGATTGAGAAGCCAAACTTTGAGCATTCATTTCTTTTCTAAGAGTGCCTTAAAAATCAGCTCACTTGCTGCTTTTGCCACAGGAACTTTAATCACCACTCGACAGCCGGGGCAATTCTAAACAGTTACACCTAATTCATCAATTTTTGCATTTCTGGGCATAGTTAAAGTTACCAAGAATCACTTGTTTCCACTAGAGCAACGTAATCTAGACCAAACCTAACTACCTAACTGCTTTGGTAGTCAAACAAAATGGAAACTCTCTAAACCAGGGKTTTTTTTTTCCTTATTTCCCTCTACCTCCCCCTCAAAATCAGCTTCTGGAAAAAAAATAAAAAGACAGAACTCAGCAAAGGAGAAGGAGGAGAAAGTACAGCATAACCAGAGGGTTGAGGAGGGAAACTAGAGGAGGAGGGAAACTAGAAGCTAAATATTTCCTTGTATCTACTGTTCAGAATAATGCCAGCTTTGTGGATGTTACAAGCTTGCCGCAATAAACGTGATGTAAGTACACAGAAAGACAGATAGACTTAATTCAGATCATATTCAAGTATATTAAGTGCTTGAATACTGCATAGTTTTAAGAGTTTCCTAGCTTCAAAAGCATTAAACCTTCCCTATAAAGGAGCCAGACTATCTGCTACTCCTAATATCCTCCCTTTGAATTCYTCCTTTGCCAGCTAGCACGTGGCCAGAGTGAACCTGAGTGAGAGAGTTTTAATGTATTAATACATAAAAAGGAATTTCAAGTGAGAAAGAAAAAGAGTTGCTTCAGAGTAAGGAAAAAAAAATTATGGCCAAAAAAGAGTTTTTAGAAATGCAAATGGAAGCTTGACACTTTACATTTCCACGCTTCCTGCAGCCAGGGTAAATCCCAGCAAATTGTCCTGGATTCTTGGAAGAACAAAGAGAAATGCAAAAAAAATCCTAAATCAAACTAAGCAGGAGTAAAAGATTCCTTTGCTGAAGGTATAGGGAAAATTTCAGAAGTACAAACCCTGTAGCAATCTGAATGCTTAATAGTGAAAGAGGAAAAATATAAAAAAATTAACATAGTTCCTGAAAAAGACAGAATGTATCTGAAATTCCTTTACTGAGACTCATTTCAAAGCTATCAAAAACAGATACRAGACGTGTTTTCCATATTTTGATATGTATAGATAGGTTGATCTGGAGACATTCTGCTCTTTATTTCAAATGCTTTTAACATCCAGGTGAAACAAAAAGCTAGAGAAGATTCAGTAACCCAGAAATGTCATCTTTTTCTGCTCACAGTCTTTAATTTCCTTTAGTGCTTTCAACTTTTGCACCCAAAATTAGTTAGTTGAGCAAACATCATACATGTCAACATACCAACGCAAGTCACATGTACTCTTCATGGATTCAAAATGAGTTGTTAGAAACAGCAAAATAACAGCAGAGCTGTTCAGAACATGTCCCCCAAAACTGAATCCTTTTCGTAGGTTGCAGAGGTAAATATAGTTCTTTTAAAACAGCTTTTATAATCCTGGGACAAAGTCAAGCAGGGAGAAGGTTTTAGAGTACGCAGAGTGACCAATGGTTTATATTTAGTAGGATTTTAATCTCATATCAAATTCAAAAATTTCAATTAGTTTGCCTGCTTTTCCAATAAATTTTCATGTATAAGACTGTATTTAAGGAAAGTCTTTTTAATGATTTTCCAACTCCTTTTAGTATTCATATTTCCACATATTTGCCCTCAAAGGCTTTTGATGCATACTGTAATTGCACAAATCTACTGATATTTTTCTTAATTCTATTTAGGTGAATGAGTAATGCTCTACTGAAAGAGCTTCTGTACAGGCCAAAATTYTATCAAGATTTTCACCAGCATACATTTCATGCAACTATATATTTTTTTTTTCCCTCTTTCACTGCTCACTAGCTTAAACCTTCACTTTCTCAACCACCGTCAATAGCAAGAGTACCTTTCTTCTAACCCTGTTTTTACTTTTATAGTTTCGATACTTTATTTTCAGCTTTTGAAATCAAAAGTATTGAAATAGTTTTAATAGACCTAAGATCTAATATAGACARGAAGGTGTGAAAAAAGGTAAGGTGTCTAAGTTTAGATGTGTTAAGTGAGATTTTTAGAAAGGGTGAGCCAATTAATTCTTGAAAATGAACTTCCCCTTCCAGGCAAAMCCCCAAATTTCTTATTACTTTTGAAAATTTTGGCTAAGCAGTAGTGTTTGACATTTATTCAGTTACTATATCGCACCATCTTAAAAATAGTAATTTTAATATTTAACTATTATTTCCCAAATGTAGAGGAATCAATATTTAATCATCTACTACACCACTCCCCCCACCGGCTAGTGATCTTCATTACAGGTTATTATATACCAGGCCATGGTAGAATAGGTGCCAATGAAAGAAGAGGAATGATGTCCCATACCATCTTTCATATAACAAAATCCTTCTTGCAGTGCACCTGGCAAAGCTGTTTTATTATTAACATTACAGATGAAAATGTGTGGCTTTATTTGGGGCAGGAAGGAAAAGGAGGAGAAAAGATAAGGAAAGGGTAATAGTTTTGTGTTAATATCTTACATTTGTTAATGAGAATGCATTTACTTTGTGTGGTAAGATAGTCACCAAAATCTAACACAGTAGATGAACGTAATTTTTTATGTGGTGGCTATTCTTTATACCATTTTGACTATTTTCTCTTTTATGGTCTTATTAGTTTTGTAAAGTGAATGTGATTGATTTTTTAAAGGTAAGTGTCAGCATGTGTTTTTACAGGAATTTGCCATATTCCGAAGTTATTTCTGGCAAGTTACTTTTGAGTCTCCATCCTTTTCAGCCTAGCATTCTGTCTCTTGTTTAATATTTTCAAATATATATGCTAATGGGAACACATGACTTGATAAAGACTTTAACAYATGGTCTGCCAACTCTTGACATCCTAATTCCACATTAGGCCTATTGTAAGCTTAATATCTCAAATGAAGGCAAAGGTTTTCCAATAGCACGTTCAACGAACTGCAAGTAAATAGGGAATAGGGCTGACCAACATATCAAATAACTGAACATTGAAAAGGTCAAAATGGTCTGATTTACAGTACTGTCATCTTGTGCGGGATGTGTGAGGCATTTTAATGCTCATTTCACATTCTACAATGACAATGTCTGTAATGAATAGGAAATGACATATTATGAATTCATTCTTGTGATGATAATTGTAATGAGAATAGTGAATGGTACAACAAATCTAATCCATCTTCATGACAATTTAAAAACTGTAATCTGATTGCAATCCTGGGGTATTTTTCAGACACTTTCTAGAAGTAAACTAAATATGATTAAGCAGCAAAAAAATACTGTATTTCCCAGATATGTTAAACCCATATTTATTGGAAAGTTGTGTGATCTGTGTAAATCTTATACAAAAAGCTTTCCTTTCCCTCATTATAGGGAAACTTTGATTTTCCTTTTATTTCTGCATAGTATGATATAATTTATTAAGAGAACTTCAAAGGTCATCAACTCTAAATCACGCATTAGCGGATGATAAAGAAAAGAATTGGAAAAACTTGAGTTATTCCAATAATAATCAGATGTCCTGTATGTACGATAATAGGACATAGTGATGTATTGCATTTAATAAACCTTAGTGTTTAGAAAATCAAACTCTCCACTACTAAAAACAAGGCTTAGTTACTTTGCAGATTTCAGAACCTYCTTCTTAGGAGCGTGGGGGGAAACAGGCTTTGTTCCAGTGAGAGGCACAGCAGTACACTTCCTGCAAATTCAAAGGCAATAGTTTCTGTCCCCACAGTTTTACTAGAAACAGCAACCACAATATTTGCTTGTGCCAAGTTATTGCAGTTTCTACCAAATTTMAGCTCCCCCCCGTCAAGCACCCTACCATCTGAGTTCAATGCTCAGAATTAAATATTGGCTCCAGAGCAGTCTCTTGCAAAAATTAGACTGAGTGACCTTGCTGGGACCTGGACCTCATCATTGCTTGCTAATAGCTTCTGTCATCCCCTCTATGTCTACCACTGATGACACKCATACAACACACTAGGTCTAAACTTCCTCAAACCTCTCAAAAATCTGAATTTAAGTCCACGGACCACTTCTTTCAGATACGCTGCCTCTGCTTCACCATAACTTCAATGTTATTTTCTGTTTTAATTCTATTGTTTTCTTACTGCCTGTGTGATTAAATCAAGTCTGAGTTATAGTGCTGCTCCTAACCCAGGCTTGAAATCATGCATAGGAGGGCTCATTTAATGGATCATTGCTTGCTAAGTTTACATAGTATTGCTTGGCTTGCAAACCAGTTCTGTATGTATCTTGTTACACAGCTGATGTTCTTGTAACCATGCTGCTGTATCAACTGAAATTTATGTTTCTGCTTAAGATTTACTTTGGGAATGATTTATTTTGTTTTCAAGAGTAATTTGTATTCTAACAGGGCCTGCTCTAGTAAATGCAGAAAGCATTCTCTGAAAGGTTTACATAAGCAAAAATAAAAATTATAATGACAGTCTGTAATTTTCATGGATGCACTTTTAATAGAAGTGCTCTAGTAAACAGTGACAATTTGCTTTCACTTGTAGAATTAAAATCACTTGATATGTTGATTGTATTGAATTAGTCACCTGTATAAGTCATGGGTGTTGACTACTGAATTTTTTTTAAAAGGTCTTTATTGATTTTTAAGGAGAAAAKGTATTTAAAAGGTGGCCCACTAGTGTAATTCTGCTCATTATAAAGTGCTAAATAGCTGAAGGGGACTAAGAGAGTATTTGGAAAAAGAGAATCTATTTTTAACTAATTAGCTTTGAATCATTTGTCTAGCTAATCCATGTTTTCAATCTATGGCAGTATTTGGAAGGTAATTGAAAACCAGCCTTCTAATAAATGTGCAGGCTGCCCTAAATAGGAAAGATTACAGCACTTATGAAAGGGGACAGAAACAGCTATAAACAGGTACGGCAGGACTGGGGGCATGACCAATGTCCGAGTGGTCACCGAGATGCCCTGAATGTGTGCACATCTGAGTTGGCACACACACTGCAAACTAGACACCAATCTGTTACAATCATAAAACACTGACAACAAGATTAGAGCAATTAGAAATTGAGACCTTAAGCTGAAAAACTATTTTGGTTTAGGTAAAATGTATCGCTGACTGGGATAGGCTTTTTTACACATAGTCAGTAAAGATAAATAACTTTAGTTTGGGAACAGAAGAAAAACAAAAATATTTGGGGAACAATGAATCCTGTTAAACTTTTGTAATTACAAAATTTCTGTAATGATCTAAATATTATTGGAGTTTCAACTCTTAAATGCCTTCTTTTTAGTTTGCCCATACAATTGAGCTGTATAAGAGAAGGGAACAAGCTTCTCATTTTTTTYCCAAAAATTTAAAAACAGTCAATATTGCAATCCAGGAAGGGGATGAAGAAGRTATGGCTCTTTGAAAGAGGGTGGTACAAAAAACATCTTAAGATGCACAAACTAGCACCAAACAAGCATTGTAAGTAAACAGTCAATATAAACAAAGCCTTGTATTAAGATAAAGCAACTAAATAGACAATGTTCAGAAAAAGAAAAGGGTTATTTAGCAGAGAGCCAAGAACTGGCTAGAAATCTACAAAGCTATCATGCTCTGACAAACTTCACTTGGGTCAAAACAAAAAGACACCCAAAGCTAATGAGACAAGGTACATCTACCTGCAAAAAGGACCCAGAATGTTTATGTTTCTTTCAAATTTCATGGTATCAAACTACTTTTGGTAGATGATGCCTGAACTCTTTCCCCTGTCATTCCTTTGTGCCTGGAAATTTTTAAGAATTTCCTTGTTATAGTAGATACGCCATGTTCTAACTGAGTTAATTGCTTTCTAACATGGCTTTTTATCCCATATCAAATGTACTTGGAAACCGGGACCGTTTTAAGTTGTAATGTGTAATTTCTGGAAGATTATGCAATTGCTATAGTTACATCTCACTTACTTTTAGACTTATTGTCTGAAACAGTCTTGATGAAACCACCCAGTATGGCGAGTTTATGAAAACCCACAACTGAACTATTGTTAATCTTCAGAACCAGTGGATGCAGTCTTCAAACAGAGATAGTATCCAAAACCTACTGGATCCACTTTACATAGAAAAGTGGCCTTTAATCTCAGTGTTGCTCTGCGTTCCTTTGTTCCAACATGATGCAGTGTATGCACCTAGTTTCCTTACCCTTTAAAAAGAGGCAGGAACATAACAGCAAATAGTTTTGGAGCTTTGGATCTAGTAATTGTCATTGTATTCACCATAAAACTGCCGTGCTACTTCCTGACTTCAAAGCACTTTATGAAAGATATTTATTGTTGTTCTCTCCCACAAAGAAAAAGAAAACTCAGTAGAAATACTTTTAATTATCAGCTAAGATAAAGCAAATATTTTTGAGAAAGATTAAGTATCAAAACAACTCTGCATTAATGTGAGAAGAAAAAACCCAAACAAGTAGCATTTACTTATTTTATTTGTATTTCTAGACATCCTGCAGATTAGGCAGTCATATTTTAAGTAACCTCACTTAACATTAAAATGCAGTGCCTGTAAATAATACCCTAAGTGCAACAAGCCCATTAAGATATAACTGAACATCAGTAAACTAGACAGTGTAAACACTCCAGTACTTTGGTTCTATCTCTAATTCTCCATTACAATTTCCACTCAATTTTCAAAAAGGAGAACATCAATGTTTACAGATCCATTACTTTTACCTAGTGTTCTGTTAGGTCTCCATGAAAGAACTGTGCATTTATACCACTAAGTAGAAGTCTGGACCACAAAGAAAACAATAGTAATATTGAAATGTTGTTTTGTCTCCTTCCTGTAACTTTCCCCCAATACACACTTGTCTTTTCATCCTTTGAAAGATGCTGATGCTTGGAAAATTAGCTCCTACAATCTACACCGCTATGAACAAGTCTGAAAAATCCACACTGTACATGATCTATTTTGATCAAACTCCACTGAAGTTAACGGAACTATGCTTGTTAGGATATTTCAATGAAAAATGTTCCACTGGAATACCCTGAAAGCAAAACTACTTTTTGCAGAGTATTAATATTGATAAATATTTAGCCAATAATTTTTTCTTGGAGGGAAGTGACTAGTATTACAGTATTTTGTGTATTCCTCTGGGATGCAAAAGTCTTTCTGTTTAAGTCCTATGGGAGCCATTCGTGTATAAGAAATAAGCAGCACTGGGGATTGAAATTCAATTCCAAAGTAAATGGGTTGTGAGCACAACCTGCCAAGCAGAGGCTGTAGGGAACCCTTCTTCTCTGGGCGTGCTTTTGCATGGTGCCACAGTGCTGGTTTTCCCCTGGGAGTTATTTCTACTCCAAAACCTGCAAGGACACAGCAAGGCAGGGAAATGCTGCAGAACTTCTGAAGACCCCATGTTATGTGAAGCTGCTCCAGTTCAAAGTTGACTCAATCTTTGGGAGCAGAAAATGGGACATTTTAGCATCTTAGGAATTTCCAAGGCTGGGCTATACAGTTCCTATTCCACTGTGAAGTTAATATGAATAACCTCCCTTTCCCTTCTGCCTCCCTAGTGAAATTGCTCATAGTGGGAGTTTTGCTTTTCAGGTTTGGGGTTTGTTTTTTTTTTCCAGAAATCACTGTCAAYCATATCATCAGCCCCATATTTTCAGGAGCCACTTGAATAATAAAGGCTTGTATTGTTTTGTCACTTTTATTGAAGGAGATCTCTCAGCACACAGCAGGCAGTCTCATGTCACTGGCCATCATTTAACTACTCATGCCCTCTTTGATTCATTCCCCAAAGTTGTAGAACTGATATTAATTTTTAAGAATTGGACAGTAAGATAAATGGTTTTGGTTTTGTTTTACCTTGAAATCATAAAAAGGTCAGAAATAATTTATCTTGGCCTGACACAGCCTGACCAGGCAGACAGAACTTCCTGACAATTTGCTTAGGGAAAGCGCTTGTTGTTACCACCAGCTCAAACATCTGGATGTTGAACCTTAAAGCCCTCTCCCCAGTTCTGTTTCTTTTTTAATTCTCTTTGGCATCCACTGATTTAAAGGGAGTAAAAGGTGATTGAGTGCAATACTATTTTTGAAGGAGCCAGAAACATTAGCTATTTCCCTCTGGTTCAGTCTTCTCATCGTTTGCAGCGTGAAAAGGATTCAAATCCATTCTGATGTTAGGATTTATTTGACAAAATACAAAGCAACACTAAAAGCTGTCTCAATTAGAAACACTAGGCCTGTGTTTTGCCATGCTTAACCACAACACCCTTGCGTTGCAAGAAGACGCTCTTCAGCTACCCATCTCCCATCTTCTGTTCAAATATGATTGTCTACTTCCTTTTGGATTTTTTTGCTTTTCCACAAAAATTTGCTTGAAAGATGATATGAATGAGTCTGGTTTTGCAAGATGAGTCACAGTGCACTACCAACATTTTAATGATTTCAATTATTTACTAGACAATAGTAGAACTGGGGAAAAAAATTGACAGCCTGTCACAGACAATGCTAGCTAAGTTGTTTAAATCATCTCTAGGCATGTTCTAATTTAGCTCATTATTAATTTCCTGCCAGGAAATCACTGCCCTAAACCTCTCTTTAATTCAGACATAAGTCATTCTAAACTCTCATACAGACAGCTGATTGAACCCAAGACTTTTGTCTCATTACAAAGCCCAGATGCTTTCAGGCAGAAGACTGTTCTAGGCATTTAATATTTTGAAACAAAATGTACTGTATAATTAATTGAGTATGAAATGCGTTGTTCATCACAGAATTAGTTTATCTTTTCAAGAGTTTTTGGGCTGTATGCAATCAATCATTCACATTTCACAAACTGCTGTAGGTTTATGAATTTTCACTTTTGATACAATTGAGTTCTAACTGTGTTGCAAAATGAATACAAAACACTATCTGGAGGCAAACTGAGTGAAACCCCTCCTGTTTTATCTGGTAAAATAAAATGTTAGGTCATTAATCACCCTCTTCTTCATCACTTTTCATTTTTTCCGGCAAATGATTTGTATTCCAGCCATGTAGGGGATACTAGCAGAGAACAAATAAATCCGAACTGACAAAGCAGGAAATATTTCCTAATTACCAAGACTGCTGAAGAGGGCTAGAAAGCAGAGACAAAGAAAACCCATGAAAAGATTGCTTTGTGAATCATTTTGTTTGCTGGGCATGAGATGTGCTTGTCACGTTAACTTCGGTTGTTAACTTCCTTCAAAAGACAAGGAACTGTAAACGGGGGTGCCCCCAAGGAAGAGGTACCCAAATACCCGCTCGTTACACTTCAGAAGAGCCAACCTCAGCTTGTAAGTGTCAGGGTGTTTGTTTTGGCCTTATTTGAAATAGAAGGAAAGGGGTCAAATTCTCACCCATTTTCCACTTTCTTATATGGGCTGAGTAATAGACTGAGAAAATACTGCTTCACTACTGTTTCACCCCTCTTTTCAAATTAAGAGTAAAATAACTGACCACAGCGAGAACTGGATTATGCTTTCTAGCCTTCAACCCATCTGACCAGGACATGTGGAAGCCTGAGGCATTTAGACACCTTTTTTCCCCTTCTCTAACACCCCTTTTTCCCTAAGATTGAAACCTGTGTCCCCTCATCAATACTAAATGGGAGACTACACCCAATACTGCGATAACAGTCCCATCATGCAGATTGTATACCCATACCAGTACTTCGTATCATACACGTACTAAAAAAATACCATGTGCAAGCTACTCAAATATGATGATGGTATAAATTTGCCTCCGCTGTTACTTTGCACAAGAAATACTGAAGAACCTTCTTCGACCAGGACTCACATGCCCTAGAGAAACTATGCGTGTTTCCTTTAGACAGAGCCTTTGTTACAAAGGGACTGACGGCTGTAAGAAAAATGTCTGCAGAATAAATAACATGTTATACTCCACTAGGTGCTATAATAACACCCCATAGTCTTTTAGAAGATCTTGCTGGTGGATTTGTGCTATTTTGATGATAGCTGTCAATTCACGGTTCCTCAGACCATTTGACAATAGGGCCCCCACTGTGTTATATAAAACATGCACTTTAGCTTTAAAAGCTCAAACCTTTAATCAAATTCGAAATGCCAGAGTGGAAATTTCAAATCACTGTCAGTATGACTTCACTCACGTCTTCAAGTCTGACAGTCTCAAAAAATACTTTCTTAGCTATACGGTATCAAATGGTATTAGCTTAAATACGGTGGTAAGAATTTATAATAAGGAACCATTTTTATTTCTTTATTTCTCTGTTCACATGGAAAGCAGTATGCTGAGCCATGTTTTCACTGTTTTTGCTTTTTTCAGTGGAAGGCTTAAGCTGTCTTAATCTTCACCATTTTGGTTTTCAATGACAGGACACATATTTTTAGGGTTTTTTTTTGTTTTAAACTAAAATACTCACTGATAATAAATTAATATTAAAAAGCCCTGAAAACCACCATATGAAACCAAAATGTCAGCTTTTGACATTTAAGCCGATTCAGTTACTCATGACTAACATGGCATTGTACCACAACATCTTTAATGGCCAATCTTTAACACTCTTCCCCAATAAATAAATATAAAACAGAATTCATCAATCAAAAAAAGCAAATTTCAAAATTCCACATTTCTACTTCCCATTCAGGACCCAAACCCCATGAGAGAATTAAGGTTCCTGTCATGATTAGCATTCAGAGAGGAATCCAACTAGGATTGAGATACATCAGAAAGCCTGTTGTTTTTTTAATTGCGTAAGTATTTCCTGAGCTCTTGCCCATCAGAGTTCTCTCTCCAACGGATATAGCTGTTTAGAGGTAATTTCCTTTGCACTGATCCTGCAGCATCCCTCTGCAAGAAGGGAGCACAGCTTAACTTTGAGCATTCAACAAATTCTCCTGCAGGTGTTACCAATTTCTGAGTAAAACTGCCACAAAAACCCATGGAAGCAATGGCAAGCGCAGGTGGTCCTCGATGCGACAGGAGAGCTTCAAACTAAGTGCAGTTTAGTTTTGTCACCTTGGTCTGACGGTTCAGGTGAAGGGTTTGAAGATCTACATCCCTCTCATCTGTCATGCAGCAAGCCCAGCACATGGCTCTTATTAGCCTGAAAATGTGATGCCACCACCATGGCCACAGACATGGAATAACTGGGTTTGTATATCTGCCTGATTCCAGGAGTGGCCAAATCTTTATCAAACCTCTTTTTTTTTTTTTCCCCCCAGTAATCCAACTCCCATTATGAAACCAGGAACTTCTGAGTGTCTTAATGAGATCTGCTAAAGGGAGTAACAACCAGTTAGGGTGCAATTGCCAGTCTCAGAGGCTTCCTGTTGAAAGCCATTTGGCCTGGTCATTTACCTGTATTGCTTGATCTGCCAAGCAACACTCACCCCATGTTTTACATCCATGCAAAAGGTAAACTCCCAAGCTGAAACTCTACACCTAGCCAGGTTCAATACTAGACTTTATGGTCAGGATAGGGTGTTATATTACAGCTGCCAGAGTCCAGCTACGGTGACTCCATTGAAATATAGTTTCAAGCAAAAACTTAAATCCACTAGTCACTGAAAGTACAAACCTCTCATAACAGCATTATATAACAAACATAAACCTCTCAGTGCACTAATGCAATTCACAGGTGATACTAAATTAAAAATTCTGAACACCACACGAGTAAAGAGACAACACAAAGGGTACCCAAGATTAAAATTTTCAGAAAATAATTAAAGGAAGAGCATCAAAGAATGCAAACAAACCATGGGAGGAAAAACACTGAAAGATGAAAATCCAAGATGTAATACTGAAAGATAGAAAGGAATAATATATGCAGACATGAATTAATGATACGGTCAGAAAAAACAAAAGGTGTTTTAGACACCTTTTAAGATGCAGAAGAGACAAAGCAAGGATATGGAAATGCCATGGTGAAATCCTGTTTTACATTTTAGAACAATACATTTCCAGAAAGAAAGTTACAAAATGGAGTTTAACCAAAAAAAAAAAAAAAAAAAAAATAAAAAAACATTGAAAGAGCCACAGCATGCAAATTCACCAAAAAAGATTAAATAAAGCAGTTACCAAGCAAAAGCAATGACTACAACCCAGAAAATAGTCAAAAAATGTTAATGCAGAGAATAATAATTATTTACTGTGGTACATGAAAAATAGTGAAATAAAGTCAGAATACGGAAGGCTGAATTTTAGGAAACAACTCTGGAAGTGAGTTTACTAGAATGCTTAGCAATTTTGCAAAGGACACATTGAAATCAGTCCATCAACTGGGACTTAAACGTGAAATATACATGTGTAAGTGGCATCTCCAGTACATTTCTTAATCTATTTTGATGAATGTATGTAAATACCTGGTGAATAAGTGAATCTATATCCCATTTGATGAATTTAGCTTTAAGTGAATAGTCAAGCAGTTATTTCTGAACTGTTTGTAGGTAAAGATAACTTAATGAATACTCATGCAAATATATAGTGGCAAAACTCTGATGAATATGCAACACACATGAAGTGTTCACAAGTATTTCCTGAAAACGTCTAATTAGGGACTCATCCAATCAAAGGACAGAAATAGCGCTTAGCTATGTTCACAAAGCAAATGCCAAACTGCAAATCATGAACGCAATATGTAATAATCCCTGCACTCTTTCTGTAGGCTAAAATAAAATAACTCAAATAAAATTAACACCAAATTAAGATCCATTTACAGATAACTGGAATAAGATAGATTGATAGTTTCCAAAGATTTGTATTTGCTTTTTTTTCTTTACTGGCAAAAAAACCTCCTTTCCCTTTCTGTCAAAACTACTTAGTATTTATGAGCCTAACTAGATAATTACACAGAGGTCCCTCACCAGAAAGCCACACACTGGTTCAAGCTTGTYCTATGTAGACAAGTATTGCCTTGCATTTCTTCCCGAGACCAGAAAACACTGGTCCAGAGCTCTTCTCCACCAGCA
Organism: Oceanodroma leucorhoa; assembly: GCA_030449065.1. Lineage (NCBI taxonomy): Eukaryota > Metazoa > Chordata > Aves > Procellariiformes > Oceanodroma > Oceanodroma leucorhoa. The sequence continues at coordinate 22,267,699 of JASVER010000003.1, read as the reverse complement.
CTCCACAGACAGCACGTATACGGGGTCTTAGGAAGGTCCTGCTCTGACTGCTACTTGAGTAAGTTTGAGACAGATTATGTCACTTGGTCTGTTATTGAATAGTACAGTCAACTTAAAACTTTTATTTCAGGGGACAAACTAATAAATCACAGTAGCTTCAGATGACCGTTAAGCTCGTCAAGATTTCACTTTCCTACTTACATTTCTTGTGACTTGACTCAACACAGGAATTTTAATGATGGCCACATAGTGTAATGCCAGGCCGACCTTCCCAGTCAGGAAGGGCTCGCCAGTAAACATTGAGATGACCTAAACTCTAGAGAAGACACCAAAAATAAAACTAGTATGAGCTTAGACTGTATGAGAGATGCTGTGGAACAGGATCCAGGCAATTCTGTGTGCACTGTGCATACTGGGAACCTGACTGAAAACTACCACTGCGGCTTACTGCCGTTTTACATACAATTACATAGCTTATGTGTGCATCATGCCTGACATCAGTTCAGAGGGCTGGGCAGGAGAGTACGAGATAACTTTTCAATGAGCAACACAAATGTTATGAAAAGAGAATGATGGCGATAAACTGAGCTTTTATAATTGCTAGTTTAATGGTGTGTAAGATATTAAACATGAAATTAGAAGCATAACAGCAAGCTTTATGTAAACAATAGTATTGATGAGTAACAAACTCACAAAGCCTTTAAAAAACTAGACACCCTCCCCTGGATTTTGATTGAACATTTTCACAGAAGCTGGACTCACGAACGACCTACCAAACCAAATACGCTATTGTCCCAACAGCAAGAAAGAAAAAGAGATTAAAACATTCCCGACGGCAGGACCAGAGCCAGGGTCTCCTCAGCAGCTCCTGAGGCGAGGCGCTCCCTCTGTCCTAGCACAGCACCCAGCCCGCTGGGGGCAGGCAGGCTCTTCAGGGGTCCCCCACACAGCAACAGCACAACAAAGCACAACCAAAACCGAATGCTTTAACGCCGACCCCCTGTGGGTCGCGCCATTTTAACACGCTGACCCAGCCCGAGCGCACACAGCACTCACCGCCCCTCGGGCTCTACCACCGGCGGCCGGCGGGGCCCGGCCYGGCGGGTCGCTGCTCCTGGCGGCAGCTCCCGCTTCCGCAAGGCCGGTCACCCTGGTGGGCCCAGGCGCCCCCAGGCCCTGCACAGGGGAAGCGCGTACGTGACGGGCTCATCGCGGCTAATGGCCGCCTGCGCCCCAGGGTGGTGCTCTGGGGTTAGTCAGGCCTAGGGGGCACCGGTCGCGTGGTAGTAACAACCCAGGTGCCGCGCTTGGGGGTGAGTCTGTCTCCGGGATGAGTCTGTCTCCGGCTGTCTTACTCTGACGTGATTATTCCCYTTTCTTCACTTTTGATCTCGAAGTGATTTCAAAGTCAGGAAGGAGCGAAGTTTGGTGCTTTGGAAATGAATGCGATGCCTGAGAAGAGCACTGCAAGGCAGCCTTTCTCCAGGGTAGCTAATGCACCGTGCCTCAAGTTGGGGGCATATCCAACTAAAAGATACCAGCTGGATGTGTTCTAGGAAATGTTAAATTGGTCATTTGTCAGAGACTTCTTGTCTGAATAGGTAAATTGCAGTGAAATTCATCATATGACAATGATGCGTGAGGAAAGAATACCGTGTTCTTTCTAAGGGGGGATTTAAGGTCAATCCTGGTATGCTGCAATCAGTAATATATGTTAGTAAGGCTCATAAAATAAGAGCAAAAAGTAAGTCCTGAAGCCTTCCTGCACCATGCAAGTTCTCGTTTGCTCCTTCCACCCCTCTTTCTACCCCCTGACCTAGGAAAGGTAGCACAAAGACACCAAAATCATTGAAATGGGGCACAGAAACCTAATTTTCCTCATGATCCCCGGGCCTTCCTGTGGCTTACGTACAACAGCTATAAATCAGGAATGTTATTTTCACTCTTATATAGAGAAATAATTCTGTTAATGATTATTGTAGTTGTGCTGTGCATTTATATTATAACTATCTTTTATTATCACTTAATGATCTTTCTGTTGTCTACAAAAACCTGGAGTGATTGAGTTTGGGTTTGGTTGTTGTTGTTTCTATTTACATAGTATTGAAGCAGTTGCCAAGCAGGGCATAATAAATCTAAATTCTGACATAATAAATAGATAATGTGTTGTAATTGGATTATTTGTAGACTGTCTCACTCAGCAGAAATTTGCATAACACTCACAAAGACTGCTGCAAATATCGAAAATAAGCGATAGAGCTAATTAAAGGTCTTGTTTACATATATCTTCCTGAAAACACAGTAAAGAAGGAATTAAAAGTATACCCTCTCCTTATTTTTTTTAGGAAAGCTTACGCTAGACCTTGTTTTAAAATGGCTGCCTCTTCACTGATTATAGTGTATGTGATAGATGATGGAAAGTAGAAGATACCTAACATGTGRTCTGTGAGAGATTACTAGCTAAGGTTGTAGAACTGATGACTCTTGTAACGATTCTTTCCCATCAAAACCAAAATTTAAAACTCCATCACTAGCACAAAAAGGGTAACGTAGCCAATTCTAGCAGCACGTACTAAAACTCTTTTTGATAGACATATATCAACAGATGGATAGACATCTGTGTTCATGCAGGTAATTACTGAATTAAAACGAAGTCTATTCGCTTGTCGTCCTGACACATACAAGAAAGGGATTGGCCTTTGTGGCTTCAAATGCTCATGGTCTGTAACCTAAAATGTGATTTCTGATACCATTTTTTCTGGTTTGGAAATCTGGCTTCAAGGATCAACTGCAATGAACGTGCAGGAATAATTAGACATGAGAAAAGCCTCTAGATACCACTGTTACACCTTTTACACCTTTATTTAAATAAAACAAAATAGTGAATCTAGTTTGCTTTTATTTTTCATTTAAAAACAGAAATAAAAACACAATAAAACAAACTAAAAATGTTTGTGATAATGTAATTAAGTATGAACTTTGGTCCAGCTCACCAGATTTCCTAAAAGAGTTAAGGGAATAAATGTCTTCTGGTGATTTGGAGATTGCCTTTGAGCTCAGTTGTTGGGCAATCCTATGTAACTCCCAATAAAAACATCACAAATGCACCTTGCTGTCTGAGAATCACTAGATTTAGGTGTTTCTTGAGACTTTCAGGGAAAATAAAAGTGCGGAGACCTACTGTTTTTTAAAATAACTATCTTCAGGGTGGCTGTTGTTTTTTGATACCTTACAGAGTTGGTTACTGCCTGAAACTTTGGGCATTTTACCTGGAGAGCTATTGCAGGAGAGAGCACCATCTGCACACTGGTCTCTTAGTTTGAGAAAATTAAGATAATTAACCTGCCTCATACTGACCCTTCTGCCTGAGAGGGATTGCATGAATAGCCCTTACTGGACTTGTACTTTACAGTATTTATTATAGAGTTAGTTATAACTTGGATTATGATGTTCTTCTCTGATGGTAGTGTTTTTCTTCACAAAGAGGTGCTCCATGCCAGTACGTTAATATGACTTGCATCAGTTGCAGAAATGGATTGCAACTCTGGTAACAAAAGAATCTTAACCATCTGCCACTATTGCTGTTATTTATATAAATCAAAAAAGCAACATCTGAGCTGGGAGAAGCTATTTCAGCGACATGTCACCATGTGCATCGTGATCTTATCCCATGTCAGTAAGGGTGATGTGTCTCTTCTGTTCTCTCATGGGCCATGCTGAGTTGGAGGTAATTAGTTTAGACTACCTCCAGCAGCCCTGAATTATTTTAACTGTCCTATAATAGTCTATTTGATATAGACTGTTTGGGAAAATGCTGATTGGGACTAAATGAAGGTTATAGCAACTCTCCCTATGAAATACTGTCTTTTTAAAGTTCCTGAGAAAAATCAACAGCTGGAGTGAGGGTCTGGTCCCTGAGTAGTGGCACAGCGAGGCCTTTCAGAGACATCAGGACACCCCCCTTGCCCTCCTGCTGCTGCCCCAGGGGAGTGTGAATCTCTTCTGTCATCCTTCAAATAGCTAACGCGTTGCTTGATGCCTGCTCGAATGGCACTGTAAACTTACATGTTGGAAACTCCATCCAACCCAAGGTCTTTCTCTGTTCAGTTTTCTAATAGTTCAAGAAAAAAACCAAATATTTTAGAATCTCTCTTCAAAATTGTGTCCCATGAGTATCCAAAGTTTCAGTATAGACTCAAGAGGGAAGAACGGTGTTAAATAGGATTAAAAGTTAATGAAATATTTTATGACAGTATTTTACCATAGCAACTGAAAGTTAGATCTGAGCATTGTATAAATATTAATATTACTCTCCTCATCTCAATCACTAAAGGACTTGGGGAAGGTGTATGGAGGGGGAAGAATCTCATTTTTATGGTTCTAAAATTCAAATGTGAAAGACGAAGAGAGATTAGGTTATAAAAATAAGGTACTGCATAACTTGCCTAATGGCCTGTAATCTTCTGGAAGTACAGCTGCGTGGGCTTTTAAACAGGTGCTCTGATTATAGAGCATAACAAACATGTTAGGCTTTGTAGTGCATTTAATATCTTATAAACAGCTAGGCTAATTTAGGCAAGGCTAATGGATTAGCTCAAATGGTACTCATGTAAAAGGTCTGTGATTATATCTGTGTACATTAAAGCTAAAGTTTCGGTCCTCTGAGTCCCCCCAACCTGCGTGTCTCAGAGCAGAGCCTGCTTCAGGCACAGGCGATGCCTGGAGGCTGCGGCGAATTCACAGCACCTGCCCGGTCAATGCAACAGGGAGATCGAGTTGCTCCTGCTTCTGATCACTGGGTTTATTTTTTGATCTTGTAGCTGTATAGTCTTTCGTAACAGGAAAGAAGTTGAAAGTGAGCTTGGTGTCGTGAGGTATTCTGCTGTCATTTATATTTGCCTCCTCTTCGGAAATCTGTGACTGTGGTTTTTTCAGGTGCAAGTCTAGCAAGTATTATAGCCCAACTGTCTGTATGTTTTGTGTTTTCTGAGGTTCACTTTATCAGGATACTGCAAGCCTCTGCTACCTTGAGACTAAGTGGGCTATACTTCCAAACAAGAACTAAAAATCTAAAGAAGTGAATGAAGACTAATACAACTGTGAAGTCAGGCAGCTTTCAACAGTGTTAGGACTAATGGGGGGAAGTAAAAAGAGTATTTTTTTGTGTGTGAAAAAAACAGTGTCAAGAATCCAGTGTGATGCCTGTCCCCAACAGCATTGGTGTTGTTTGGGATGGCAGCTCCTCGGGTTGTTAACGCCTTGAACGCTGTCCGCAGATGCTGAGTCTGGGGCGTCGGTACCAGTCTAGGGCAGGACAAATCCCAGCTGCCCGCTGCCTGTGCGGGGCTGCCTGTGCGGGGCTGCCTGTGCGGGGCTGCCTGCCCTGCCGGCGGCACACCTGGGAAAGACGGTCTGCACCGGAGCCGCTCATCTGCCTCTGTTTTGTTCTGTCCAAGTAACACCTTGTGCCCGTGATTAAAATCATGCTCCCTATGGGCATAAAAATGAGGTGTTTAAATATTTTATTAACTAGATCGTAAAGCCAACATCCAAAGAGCTGAGTCTAGACGAGGCGGTAAGATACGCTGCCCTCGGCTCTGCTCTGCTGCTGCACCTTACCTAATTAATCCTGCTGAGAGGTCAGCAGAGCAAAAAGAGAAAGGATGTGTTGGTTTAGGGCGGACCATAAGGTAAAGGCAGATTTTGTGGATTTAGAAGGGACAGGGCAGAAGAGGTAAATATTTCATAGGAAATTATGGTGGTACCTCAGAGACCCAAACTGGAACCGGAGCCCCACATGTCAGCTGCGGTGCCTGCAGGCACCTGTACAGGACACAGTTGTAGGTTTAGGATTTGTAAAGAACAATAGATTTTAAAAAGTCACTTTTTAATGAGATTTTTTTTAATCCCTTTTTTTTTGTCAGAATGAATCTGTATATCCTAGATGAAATTCAATTCAAATGTAATAATAATTTTCAGTACATTTTTTTGACGTGTACTGTAGTTCATTGCATAGTCAGAAATGGTTAAGCAACTCATATTTTTGCAGGTTCTGGGAGTTTTTCTAACAGCTGACACATTTAAGTTTTAATATTTATGCTCAGTTGAATTTTGACACCTAAAATATCAGGAAGTGATGTGACCTTTTAAGATTTCTATTTTGTTTTTATCTGAATCGATGCTGTTCTTTCAAGCATCTGTTTGGTGGCATACTGTGGAGGAACACTTATTACTAGATTGTTTATTTTAAGAACAATTATATAATAGATATGTCATTGTTATTTGAAATACAAAAAAAAGGATATAAAGTTGCCAACTCAAACACATGTTTCTGGGAGGCATCTTTAGGCACTGACTCCATTTCTTACTGCACTTGTTCCACAAAAGAAGAGAAGTAGGTTCTTTCATAGCTACACTAATGCCATGTGAGCCATTCTGATTCAAAAATGTAAAGTTTCAGATCTGATGCTGAAATCCCAAAGAACAATGAGATTAAAAGTACGCCACATCTTCAGTGTGGCATTTCCCATTTAAGGAAGAATATTATAAGAGAAAGAGATTACCTGCTCGTGCTGTAAAAATTCAAAGGTTAAGCCCAAAGGATTTAAAGCAAGCACAGACGGTGGCTTAAGCCAGAAAGCAGTTTCTAGTGGTGAATCCCAGAGTTGCAAAGACACTTATGTCAGCCCAGTTAAGTTCCTTGAACTCTAAATGTCTCTAAATGGAGGTATATAAATCTCCCTGAAATCCTATAGTAAACCAACAGCAAAGTATCTGATGTTCTAATGACCGAATTATTTCAGTCATGCTCCTTTCTACCAACCAGGTATAGCAGCGGCATAACACTCAACTCTGGTGCTGTATCACTTTTTAACATATTGCATCATGGATATACTACTCAAGATCACTTTAGATTTTATGGGTGCTTCATTATGCGATCTTAAAAGCCTAAAATGTGATACGACGAAACATTTAGCTCAAAGATAAGGAAAACGCTGCACTTTGTAGCCATTTGATATCCTGACAGGAAAGGGAACTGACACATGATAAAGAAATAAATAGCACTAGCAGTGAATTATGGCTAGCATGGATCCATTCATGCATTATTTAACCGGTATCACGACACAGTTCACTTTAGAATTGGCCAGGCCACCATTTTTCATTCCTTCAAATAGACTTTGTTTCCTGTGTAAAGAACTGACAGGAGCAAATAAAATGAAAATATACATGCAAATGGTAGGCAGAAGTATGAAATAACAAACCCAAGGGCAAATGTGCACATCCTGTCAATTCCCAAACCATGAGGGAAATAAAGTATTCAAACATTATGGTGATTCATAATGTATAAAGGGCAGATAATGTAAAGCAGTTGTGATGATCCTCTATCGCACAGGATGTAGGACTTCCCCAAATTATGTTTTCCTTCTTTCAGGTAAAGACCTTTATGAAAAACATTTTTTTAAATGAACATTGAGGGAAAATCCAATGCTGTCTGTGTTAAATCACGTTATGGTTAGTTATCCTCGCTGTCAAGATCATAATTCTGTAACAGTCTCTTTGATTAACAAAGCCACTCGAGCACCTTGATTCTTTCTGTTATACATACTTTCTATTTCTTCTGTTGTTCCTGTAGCTGCAGAACTGTCTTCAATTTATTAACACCCAAAAGTTAAGAGAAAGCAATAAGCTGATTAATGATATGTAAAGGTGAAACTCAAGAACATAAATCCAGGAGGTCCTTCCTGGTGCAAAGAAGGGATCTTCTGTACGCTCAGGGCTTCAGAGCTAAAATCAGAGAGGAAAAAGAAGAAAAAAACACAAGAATTTTCTTCTGTTTGCCATTTTCTATCGGCTGGCACCAGGCTGCCGACGGCCCGGCTTGTCCCGGGAGTGCAAAGAGGTTCCCCCGTCACCAGTGCAGTCGGCCTCTGCCCGCCCTGCCCGACCTGCCTGGTTCTCGCGGGGCAGAGCGTTTACCCCCGACATTGCACGTGTGATTCTGCGTCATGGATCCACCTTTGTGAAGATGTTCACTCTGTTCCTTCTTCCTCTTTTTTTCAGTACTGTTAATCTTGAGACGTCCTGGCTATCATCTGCATTATTTTTTAAATTATTATTTCCAAGGAGTTTGACACACATTCTTTTTCAGTTACTTCCTAGTTTCTTGATAATTTTAGCAACTGAAATAAATTTCTTGACTTTATCCTTTGGCACTTCATTTCAGATATGTAAATACAAAGTACGTTTAGCTAATGCCTGTACAAAATACAGAACGCTAATAATAGAAAACTCTTTTCTTGATTAATTTGTCAAGCATGGATCTTTGCACAGAGTATCTGAGTTTTTGTGGTATTAATCTGAGTTGCTGCTGATAAAATGAGAATATGTGAGGTTTCACAACAAGAACATAAATTCCAATTAACAACTAAACAGAAGAAAGAATTAATTCAGTAGACTATGTATGCCAAAAGAATGTTGCAGTTGTAGCTGTTGAAGTAATAAATATTATAAATATTCCTTACATTTTCATAGTCTCCACACGCCAGTAGCTGAACAAGGTTGAGGAAAAAAATCAATAATAAATTACACTCTTTGCAAACATTAATAAATATTCCTGTTACTTCTACAGCCCCTATACAAGAATCAAAAATAATAAATCATAAAGCTTGTTTCATTTATCCATTTGGACACCACCCAGACAAAAACAGGTGGAGAGATTAAAAAGGGTTGTTACAGATTTTTTTTCATTCAGTTATGTGTCTATCCCTTCATTGTTTCCTTGATAGCACTACTGTTTTCATTTTCATATACAACACAGTTGTTTGTGTCCAATTAGAGTTTTGTAATTTATGGAATACTAGCTTTGGCAACAGAGTGTGATTATATACACGACAGTAACTCCTCTGGATAAACAAATGCAGTTAAAAAATGGTAGTACTCCTAGCCAGAGGACTTTATCCAGTGCAGAAATTGTGTCTGTGATATAATATATGCAATTAATTCCAAACAAATCCACAGAAGTTCATGATACTCTTCAGGGCACATGAGGGAAGGAGAAGTAGTATTGGAAAGGAGGTGAAAAGAATTCTGAGATTTGATTGTATTTTGTAGGGAATTTTTCTTAGAGGAAAAAAGGAAAGGAAATTATATAGTTGAAAATGAGCATAAATACTCTAGTTTTGTTCAAAAATGCTCTCAACCTAGATCCTTAGTAGTATGAAGAATGTAAAAAATCAGTAGGACAGCTCATGTGAATGAGTCTGGAAACTGGGTTTGTCTAAAATATCTGGAACTTCATAAGGTAAAAAAAAGTTGCTTTAAATTGGAGCATACTTACTTAAGTAAATTTACTTAATTTACTTAATTTTTTAAGGTGGGGGAAGAGCAGAAACAGGACCAGGTGTTTCAGTATCCATTTAAAATAAAGTCTTAGAAGGGAGGTGATACTGTCATTTGTCACTTCCCATACATGTAGGGGACTGAACCACATGAGGAAAACTCAAATTGGGCTCTTCCTCCTCCTCCTCTTCCTCTTCCTCCTCCTCCTGCCTTTTCTCTGTGAAATGGCAGGTACTGGTTTCACACTGGGGAGGCTGCTGGTGCTTGTGAGAGGGAGCTGTTGGGTGCGGGGGCCAGCTCTTGGTAGGAGTTGAGGGGTCGGAAGAGGCAGTGCAGCAAGGGGGTACCCCTCAAGGTGGGTGGTGGGACTCCCATGGGTGGCCACKGCAGTGCGACTCCTGCGGGTGACCGGTGGTGGGACTCCTGCAGGTGACCAGCAGTGGCTCAGCCCTGTGTGTCCCCACGGGGTCTCGGCCCAGGCACTGCGGGCAGGGCGAGGACAGGCTGCAAACCTGACTTGGGATTTCTGGACAGGGCAGACACCGCACTGAATCCAAGGAACTCCTTTAACTCAAAACAGACAGCATGACCGCCTTGACTGCGCTTTCCCCTATTCCGTCTCTGCAAGGGATGTCACGTCAGCAGTCAGCACATTAAACTTGCACCTGAATTTTGAATCAGAAAATTAAGGATGTTTGGACCTCTGCTTAGCCTGCAATAGTTTTTTGRGGGGCCATAAACTCCAGAGCAGGCTTTGAATTTGATGTGAGTTCCTCTCTCCTTATTTTCTGGCGCCTTCCTCTCTCTAAGAAGGAAGAGGGTGGGTGGGTAGGAAGAGCATGAACAGAAAGAGCCTTTCTCTGTTCCTGTGTTAATTATCTTGAATTCCTAGATGGAGGTCTGGCAGAGAAAAAAAAGTTTCTATTACATCCATTGTATTTTTCATCCATTCTTTTGGTGGTGTTGCAACAGGAAAGAATCTTTAAGAGTTAAACAGGAACCCTTTTCACTGGTACTTAAATGGCTGAATGATGCTAATGACAAGAAATCTTTAAAGCCATACCTGCTACAGTAGCTGGCCACAGTTAATATTGTGGTTCTTTGCAACAAATACTGTGCTTAAAGGTCATTTGTGACAGGGGCTTTGAGAGCATCTGTTGCTAGGAACACACAGGCTGAATCTCATTACAGAAAACTATTTGAGTGACAATCATCACTATGTTTCACTATTCATTATCTTTTATGTTTGGCAAGAGATCTGTGCCCTCTTTCCATCATTCCTGCTACCCAACAAATATGTCAGACATTTTTCAGTTTGACAGTTGTGACCTCAAAATTACCTATTTCAGGTTTTATTTTATTTCCATTTTACACTGCAAAGTGGGATATTTGTTATCTTGAAGCAAATGATTAAGGAGACATTACCCCATGGATACTCTAGCCACTGAGCATGGTAAAGAGATGAATACAGTTCAAACAGCGCAACCATCCAGTTCATTTTAGCAAACTACAGTTTGAATGTTTCCTCAATGACTTGAGAATAACAATAGCTTAATATTATTCATATTTGAATCTTCACTTGAAGTTCGCTTCCCATTCTGTTTAGAAACCCCCACTGCAGTACAGAATGGAAATACTGGCTATGGGGAGGAAGGCTGTACCAGCCCTCTCAAAGGTCTACATTGTCTTCATTTTTAGGGAGAAGAAATTTAATATCTTTACAATCAGATCAAAGAGAAGATTTTCTGAAGAAGAAAAAAATATAAAAAATCAGGGATTGTTGGCAGGCTGATTCATGTTGTTTCATTTATTAGGTAAATTAAGCATGCTTATCTTTAATTCTAAACATATATTATGTTTGAATTCTTCAACATCTTTAGCAATATGTATGTAAATTTAAAAGCCTTTAAATTCTCCATACCAAAATACAGTTTCCAGAAAAACGTGATGGAATATCATCAACATACAGCTCTACTGGTTTAAAAGATTTTGCTCGTTCTGCTACTATTTCTCCATTAAAAACACTGGAAATCTCATCTATTAATCTRAGAATGAAAACACCTTTGCTGCTCAAAAATGTTCACCTCTCCTAGTCCAATGTGAAAGCATGAGGGTCAATCAATTCTGCCATTACCTTGGAAATACTTAAGCCTAGGAACTGCTGTATTAAACACCCAGCTGGACATGAGGAAAAGCAAAGCCTGTGAAGCCCTGCCTCTGCAATGCCCCTGACCTGTAAAGCTGACCGTGTGGAGCTCTTTGCAGTATCTGAACACCATACAACAACAACCTGAGCTGTAGCAGCTCTTTCTTTCCTTTTGAAATAACCTAGGTGAGTGGCAACATCTCTGACCTCCCTGCCCTCCCCCACCGGGCGCTGTGGCCCGGGGAATATGGAGAYGGGGCTTGTTGAACGTTCAACCTTGGTTGCACCATTCCCTGAGCTGGGCTGGACTGGATCCTGCGATCCCTCCCGCCAGCCCCTTCCAGTCCTCTGTACTTATCGGACCAGCAATAGCACCCCACAAAACAGTGTGACCAGCACCAGTCTTTGGGTCTCGTTTTGCTCATTGCCTGCTGTAAGCCTCCCCTGACCTCCAGGGCACAGTCCCCTGCTTGCTCAGCCCCACCACACTGTATCACACAGCCGGGAGTTTGGTGAAGATGTGTGAGAAGATCTCTAGGTTGTGAAAGAGCTGCAGTGAAGCTCACTGAGAAATAAGAAAGGTAAAATTATGGAGAGAAGTAGGTGTTTGAGATTGGGTCATTGGTTGCTCAGGGATTCAAGAAGACATGGGAAGGTATAAAATCCTAAAGGCAAAAAAGGGCAGTGAGTCAAGACCTGTAGGATCGTCAGGTTGAACTGTCCGTTGGTTAGGTCACGGGTATAACTAGCGTGTTGGTGTTGACAGAAGGCAGCAGCCTTTCCTCCATCCATCGAGGGATGGTGACAACACTGGTGTTCAGCCCAGCTGGCTGGTTAGAGGCTAGCTGTCTTTTGAGTGTGTTGGCCAGCAAATGGTGGCTTTATACTTCTACATTCCTGCTTGCAGAGGCTCATTGTGCACACTTGAAGATGCCCAAACAAACTTGCCCAGGAGAGGAGGGCAGCACTGCATGGTCAGCAGGAGTTTACGAATCTGTCAGCAGGATTTTGAAAATTTGTCTCATCTCATAGCAACTAGCAGTCCTCGGAGTACAAAGGCACTGAGTCTATTGAATCATAAATATTATGAACCACAATAACCCCCTGAAACATAGAATGCATGTAAATGCRGGTGTCTTACAATCTGGCTTACAGTGTGACTCACAGCTACAAGTGAAGCACACTGCTATACCTCAAAACAGATTACCAATAGACTACACAAATCCTGTTTGACACACGTCTATCATATTTTGTTTTGCGTATCAATGCAGGGATGACATTTAATAACTTAAATTTGCAGCAGCTGAAATGGTTTCTAGCAGCTAACTTATAAGCCATATTGGGAGTTTGAACATTCTGTCATTTGTTATAGAAACCCAGAATGGTATAGCTAATAGAGATTTTTTTCTCCCATAAACATTTAAGGTATACATTCACATATAGCACTATTGAAAAATTCAGGATAAGGATCCCGCGGYGTGAGTAGTATTACTTCTCTATTAACCTACTGACTACCATACGATATATGTTGCAAAACTTTGTTACTTCAGTGTTCATAACTCTGTTTAGTTTTCTGCCACATTGCCCCTACACATCACTGAAAATCTCATTTATTGATTTTTACTGACAATGGCAGCAAACATAGATTTCCTATTTTGTATATTATATGTGCATATGGGAACAGGATAGCCATCCTAAATTATTTAGCTTCCCAGTATACGGCATATTTTTGCAAACAAGAATCGGCACATGCCAACACAGAATTGTTAAATAATGTATTGGTTTCCCTTACACTGTGCATAAAGTGTTTTCCCTAAGCATCGTTCTGCCCAAAGAGAAAAACATGAGCGCTCAAAAAACCAAATGCATAACAGTACAAACATAAATCCCTGTGGGCATATTCCCCATTGTCTTCCTACCCATGTCATCCTTCATCTTTTTGTAAAGTGGGTATATAGTACAATGAGACCTGCAAAGCAGTTGATTTATTCCTCTTTTCACAATGGTAAATGAAGATACAAGATGCAGAACAGCAAGAAATCTGATCCTTGGTTGTCCATAAGCCTCTTTGGTTGCTCTGAAGTACCAGCTGTATTTCAGGTCAGTAGAGATTAAAGTGTATTGGAGCAGCTATAGCAGTTGCCATAAAATGGCTTTCATTTCCCAGCAGTCACTGAAGTGATCATCTATTACCAAGGTTTTTATGCTATCCTTAGGAGATATCTAACATCTGAAACAAAACAGTTGGCAAATATTGATTCTGTGCTTTGGGAAACTGGCACATGCACACTACTTTCCCACTTTTAGATACAATCTGTATTACTCTTTTTGTTACCGTTAAAAGGTGTATTCTCTGAGCTGGTCACTACTGAATTTCTAAATGCATAAAATTCATAATGAGGCCCAGATTTTCAAGAGTACTTGGAATATGCAGGGCTCTCTTGGAAATGCAGTAGTTATTCAGGTGAGCTACTTTACATCTGCCAGAAACAAACTTAACAGGAGTAGCAATATTGAGTGAAGAGTAAAAACTAACTTGAACTAGCATAGTCTTCCATTTGTTTAATCTTCAGAGTGATTATTTTACCTGTTTGTATTCCATGCAGTAATATGATAATCTTAAATGACTAGAAAGTGGTTATTAAAAGTACTGCTTTGCAGAAAATGCTGTCATCTGAATACATCTTGATTTATGTCCTATTTATGAAGGTGGTAATGGTGTCAGAGCTGCTTATAACCTATGGTCCTCACAATGCTGGGTCCTCGGCTGTTATCCAAACTACGTATGATCTATTTTATTTATGGTTTCTGCAAACAGAAATATTTGCTTCAACATTCTATAAATGATTGTGTGCCACTCGCACACATACCCCCTCCTGTTGTCATTGTTCACAAATGTCTTTCGTGGAATGTCCTCTCTTTTGCAATGTAAATACTTTTAGTGGGCTTCAATGTCTTCTAGTTTCGAAAGYAGTGTAGGAAAGGGAAAATAATTTTAGAAAAAAAGAAAATAAAAACTTCTTAACTTTCATTAAATCATTGAAAATCCTAACAAAAATTGTTTGTCTTTGCTTCTGCTTTGAACTGCACAAATCAAACAGTTTTGAGTTGGGATATTGTATATCAGAGATCTACAAAATCATGAAAGCAGTAGATGATGTGCTTTCAGAACTGTTATTCACTAAATCCCACAATCTGAGAATGAGAGGGCAATCAGACAAACCAGCAGAAACCGTTTTAAAACACATAAGGGAAGGTAGAGTAGATATAGCAAATTTCTGGACTTCTTTGCCACACAGATTTGTTGTGGAGGCAGAAAAATGTCATCAGAGTCAAAATAGGAGTTAGACAAATTAATGAGGTCAGCTTCATAAATGGACACGGTAACATATCGCTCCTCGTGGYGTCCTTGGACATAGGGAGGAAAGGTGCATTTCTTAGCGGCCAGTTCCAAACGAAAGCACATCAGGGTAAGAGCGGCTCCTCCCTGGGAAAGGGAGGGTGGAGGATCACACCTCCTTGGTAGCCCTGGTACAGCCCCGGGGGTGCAGGTCGCACCTCTTGCTGCTTCCAGACCTTTTGTCTGGTTCCCAGTTCTGATGGAGGAGCCTTGGAGATGGGAACACCTGTGCTGTGACCTGCGTGAGAGACACATAGAGACATTTTAGTCAAGTATTGTAGTGTATTTTCTAAAATTAGATTTCATTTTGCAGTATTTAATATTGTCTTCTGCTTGCCCACAGCACATTTTTAACAGACATTCCCTGGGTAGGAGTTTGACATATGCTTAAAGATTGCAAAGTAAGATAGTTTTGCATCTTATTTTAATGGTACAACATTACTTCAGCAACATTCAGGATAAAGAATTTCAGTTTAGTCTTTAAGCAAATCTTTGCCTGTGAGTATATTCTTCCTATAAGGTACCTTTGCATGTTTTTCTTATTACACACAATTTGATACCTTTCAGTTCAAATGTTAAGTTACACATTGAGATACGGAGTTGGTATGGAAAAGTAATTTCTCACTGATACTGCCATATGAAAAGACAGACTTTTGCCAGTCTGCTTCTGGGAATAAGTTTGAGTGATCATTCTCTGTGAAATTAAGGTAAGGGTGTCTGATTCTAAAACATTGTAACAGAGGGTTCTTCAGGAAATGCCTCATTTTTAACAAACTGCCTGGCACAGAGAGGGAAGTCACATTACAGATTAAAACCAGCAAATATRATGAGAATCTAGTTTTCATAAAAATAATACAAGCTGTGAGAGCTGAATGAGAGAATTATACTTTTTGTTGTTTATTTGTGACTGTAGCTACACATTAAAATATGAAATATTAATAAGGACTGTAATAGTTATCATATTTCACATTTTGTCTAGATTTTTGCCACATAAGTCTAATTCAAATAAATACCAATGAGCTGCATCAAAAATAAATCTTCAATAAATGGAACAGCATGTACCTTTTTCTTTGCACTTTTATTTAAAAAGATTACTTTTATTTGCACATGTTCCACTTCGATTTCTGCAAATAGTGTCATTGTTAAAGGGTCACAGATATAATCAATACAAATATCTGAATTGACCTAGAAAACATGAAATAGTTRATTTTATACAGAGAAGAGTAGAGCATTTTGTTACGTAGCACATAGGGATGACAGAGTCCCAGAAGGGAGGATTTAGAAAAGGGAATCATAAACAGCCAATGCTTTTGCATTCTTGCTTTTGGTGGTTTCTTGTTCTTACTTTGCTACTGAACTCTTGGCTGAAAGTCTTCACTGGTGAAAAGGCAAAGGCCTTGAGAAATGGCTTAGCTTGACCGAAGGTGAGATTTGCCGCTAGCGGCAGGAACATAGTATCCTGTCCACATCCCTTCACCTCTGCCCAGAAATCCCGCGGGGTTGAGCTGAGGAGCAACTGCAAAGGAGCCAGTGCTTGTTGTACGCAAGTAAGTGTTCCTGCATCAGATACAAAGACCAAATTGTACGCGGAGGAAAAGGTTGCTGTCACCTACCAAAAAAACCCCACAACTGTGTATATTAGTTTGTACTATGCAATACATACCATTTTAAAGCAACATAGGTGAAGAGGGGTGGCCTTCCTGGCCATTCCGTGTGCTGGCTGTAGAAAGTCCTATGGGCTGATTTTTGCTTTAGCTGTGACACCCACAGCTCACTTCCATTACCTCTCACTGAATGGAGAACCCCAGCTAGTGTGCAAAGAGGCAGAAGCTGTCAAAATAGCAACAAACACTTGTGCTCTCAGATGAACTGCACCTCTGCTGTCTTAAATCCAAGCATGGACAAGGGAACTTCATTGACAAAGTTGCAATATTTGACAGCGCCTTGGAACATGGCACAGAAAGAAAAACACACATTTCATCCATTGTTTTTTCTGCATTTCAATTTATCTCCATCTCCTGCTATTTTATTTCTGTAACTGTGTTACCTTATTTTGCAAAGTACTTTAGGGATGAAGTGTCAGGAAAGACAAAAAGAGAAAAGTATTTCTCTTGATTTTGATGGATTTTATAGAGATAGAAGATGCTTCAAATATTTATTAATGTCACCTGTTGCATTGTTCCAAAATGACTTCTGGATCACAAAGAATGAATTAGTTACAGGAAATTAAAGTTCATTAAATAATCTTGTTCACAAAGTAATCAGTAATCAACAGTAATCCTTCAATTTAAAAACCTATCTTCCTAATGGCCAATGTAGTGCTTGCTTCAGGTTAAAAGAGCACGTGYTTCTTGTTTGTCTGTCACAGCAGAAGATGATGGTATATTTGCAGTATGCTGACACTCCCCCTTATCTGTCTGCACTCCTGTACTTGGAGAAAATCACTAGCAGTTGCAATAAGCAGGTACCTGAACCTAGAGCTGACAGATGGTTGCCTTTTACAAGGTGAATCATATTTCTTAAAATGTACAGCAGAGGAATTTTACCCTGTGAAAAGGAAAGTGACAGTTCTGGAGGTCTGACTTAGTGGTGGAAAGCCAGGAAGTTGCACTGACCAAAACTACCGCTTTTGTGTGAATCATAGGGAACGTTTCCACGTTATTACAGGAGCTTGTGAAACAGGATCCAAAGGTACTAGTAAAACAAAATAAATTCCTACACACTTACATTCATTTTCTTTTTTCTTTCTCCTTCTTCACACTCAGTAGTTGCCTCTTAAGGGACTTGYCATCTTCGGTTGTTTCTTGGTCTGTGAGAGTGTGTGTTTGTACATATGCATGTATGTACAAACATATATATGTATTTATATATGCATATAGATAAATAAACAGTTATAGAACAGCTATGTAATGACTGGACTGCAATTGATTAAGAAGTACAAGTGTGCTACAGCAAATAGGACGCAGAGGTAGACAGAAGAGGTTGGTTTTATTTTGGGACAACTCTTCTGCTTAAACTTAGATGGAATCACAGCAAGAGTGATGTTGTGTTTGTGTAGTACTTAGTGTATTGGCGTACTCATGGTAGCTACCAGTGCACTGGCAATGCACATATAATCATTAAATCTAGCTATGGGATGGGTATCGAAGGTCACCTCGTTCATCTCCAGGAGCTACTTCGAATTCTTCAAATATTGGTAAGAGGATGTGGACTAGTAGTATCTGTTTCAATACACYGTAACAGGGCTGAATATACTGCAGAATGAAGGGCAGTTGGAAACCTATCACTTTGGACATGCAAAAGATGGGACCCCAGATCATTAAAATAAGAACTGTGAAAATCTGAGCAAGTAATTGCAATTAAATAAAAAGCAATAAGCATATAAAAGGTAATGAGTAGTAAGCATATAAAAAAATTTCGGTACTATGACTGACTACACTGCATCCACTGTTGAATAAGGATTAATTATTGCTCCCATTGTAGCTGTGAACAAGATAAAAATAAAGAAATACCACCTTCCTTACGGATGGACGAGTAGATAATACAGAGCCAATAAAGGGAGAATAAAAGCACACCTCTGTATAATGAATCTAAGCTCTACTGTGGCTATTTGCACAGGAGTGTTAGCGTGGGGAGAACTGCACTGCTGAGTTGTGTATTTTATTTCTCCCTATATCCTATAGTTCCTGTGGCCTGGATTTACACCAGCTGTGACAAGGTGCAGCAGAAATCTCTGTTTAGCTCTATTTTGTGACCAAACAGTCCATTTACTCCAGCTGTGCCTTCTTTATCAGGATTTGGCCCTTTGTATAAAGGTGACTGCTTCTTTGGCCATGGTCCCAGTGGGGCGTTTGATAACTTTGTCAGAAAGAATCAAGTGAATGTAATATGACTGAACAAATAATAGGCTGTCAAGGAGACGAGTTACAGGAGCTGAAAGATAGTCCGAAACGCTTTGCTTTTCAAAGAAACCTAGAAAAACTTCTTCTTAATTTGGCCTTCAGAACTTTGACATCAGCCTTTGCTTGTCTGCAAGCATCAACTCAAACACAGGGATTTATATGGATAGTTAGTCCTCGTGAGAGATTTCTGGCAGGCCGCTTTCGCTCAGGTCAGTTACATATGGAATAAGAAGCTACCACAGCTGCTTTTTCACCTTCATTCCTTTATGAAAATTGTACTAGATTGTACTAGAAAATAATTCCTCTTTAGCATTTTTAAAACCACTCAAACGAGGAGTTATCCCTATTATAGAAGATTAAAAACACACAGAAAAACTATCTATTTCTATGGTTTTTAATATATTTTTAGTAACTCTCTTGAAGCACATTTCAATCAGTAAATTCATTGACACTAAAGTCAATGGATATTCTTACAGAAATAATCTATAGGTTTGATTTTATAGGCAGATGTACAGTAAGAGACAAATAGAACGAAGTTCAATGCTCAGTATGTTTACCCAACACTAGTTTTTGACTTTGAAAAGGGTTTCGTAGGGCAAATACCCTTTGAAGACCACAAAAAAGTCCCCCCAAAGCCTGGGGAGCCTGGCTGCCACCTTGCCCCAGGCCAGCAGGGGAGATGATGCTATGGGGAGGGCAGGGGGGCAGACCCACTTGCTCTTGGAGAGCTGGGCACGCTCTTCTGGAGCTGCACCCCAACACTGCTGCGKCACGGAGGCTTGATGCTGCTGTGATGGGCAGCCAGGGGCTAATACAGCTGATCAGTAAAGTGATTGTTTATCACCCACAGAAGTAATTTAATTAGGCCCAGCTTTGAGCTGAGGGTTGGTCCAGCTGACCTCCAGAGGTCCCTTCTGCGATTTCCGAACACTGACTGTACTCGAAAGAATTTCTACATTCCCCAGAAGCCCTATTGCTGCACAGTTGTGCTGAAGCTCCTCCAGGGGAAGGAGAAACACTGATCCTGTTTGCTTGTCTTCATGCTGATAGCCGTCATCTCAGTCAGCCCCAGCCATTGAGCTGGAGGCTGCCTTACCCAGAGTATCCCACTCTATCCGCCCATTGAAGCTGGAATAAAAATTCAAACTTTCATTTGGCCGGAGAAATGAGAAGACGCTGGGAATTAGGGCAGATCTGTAGCCAGTTCACTTCTCTGCAACAGTGGATCCACAGGTCCGTTCTTCCAGGACGTCAGTGGTGAGGGTTGGTTGTAAAATACAGGAAGAATGCTTGGGTGATGCCAACAGCACTCCCTACAGCCACAAAAATAATCAGCTCCAAAATGAAGGTTTGTCAGWTAAATAAGAAAAGTTTATTTACAGAATATCTTTTAAGCTGTACATATTTTAAGCTTACACACCTACCTCTAGTTTGGGAACTTAAGCTGTGCTTATTTTTAAAGAAGGGTGTCGGTTCAGCTTTTTTTAAATAGTTCAGCTTTTCACATCATTGGTTYTCCACTAAGGAAAGTATTTCCTCTCTCTTCATATCATGATTCAGCTCAGCTTGAGAAGTTAGATGTGCAAAGGCATGACAAACATATCTCCCATTTCTGCATTCAACACAATAAACAAATGAAGAACAGRAACAACGTGCAGTACAAAGATTAAGAAATTGCATTTCTGTGCAGGCCTTTTTCCTTACCACTTAAGGCAATAAATCATTTCAATTAGACATAATTAWAACAGTTTGCATTTGAAATGTAAATTAAAATTGAAATCAGTATTATCCAGTTTCCCCTTTCCACATTCATCTCAACTATCAGGAGGATACTGCATATCTATCTACTCTTGGCATAGATTAAGTCATAACTTGCATTTTTTTTATATAATCTCTGGTTGTAATCAAGCACTGGTATATGGACTTTTATCATCAATTCCACAGTTATGCAATCTTTTCCAAGTTCCTGTCCAGATACCTCTGGGCTTTGAATCCTTTATTGCCTTTTCTAATTTTCCCTTTTCATCTAAAATTAATTAGAGTACAGACTCTGTTGTCTTTTTGTTACTCCATTCAGCTTTCAGGGAGTTTTTGTTCTCCACCTAAACAGCGGTTCTGTGAAGATTTAATACACTGCCCTCATGTCTATGAGTGTGAACTCAACAAGAGTAGTGGCACGGCAGATACGGGCCAAAAATCATATAAAGAGAAATAAGAAAATCTTTTGTACTCCRTTATGCAAAAATACAACATTATGATATTGGAGTGCAGAGCAGTGGACTGATTAATTAAGATAATAAAACTGATGTAATTAAACATGACTTGGATTCCTTTTATTAGCCCTTCTGTTGTCAAATAAACCTTTCAAACCCTGTAAATAAGCAAGCCAAATGACAGTTTGAATTGGTATGCAGGGGATTTGAGTTACTTAATGTTGTAATTTTTTCCTGATTTTCACTCTTTTAGAGCATCAGGACTAACGCTTGGAATAAACACATTGATTTGGTTGTATTGTCAGTGGGTCACTAATCAGAGAAGTCATTGATTAGACAGTAATCTGACAATTAASTCTGACATTGTCTCTGGTGCCTTGGCAATGGGGGGCTGCATTTTTCTTTAAACTCAGATCTTGACCTTGTTGTTTTCACTGTCTGGAGATTGAAATGAGGATTCACAATAAGGACAATGCTCTTATCCTTTGTTTTCTTCCGTTGTTTTTTTCTAGCTCTGGACTGATTGTGATGTACTTTTCTGCATTTATCTCTTTTTAAAATGAACACACACCATTCCTGCACGTGACATTTTGACAGGATGTTAAAGCACTTTAACCATTTCYTCCCTTTCATTTCCTGAAAACTCATTTTTAGGATTCATCCATCCAAACRATGAAGTAACAGTTTATAAACCTTCATTTTGGGGGGGGTCATTCTGGTTGCCTCTTGAGGAACTCAAAACATCACTCGGTGGCAAGTCTGATTTCAGAGCGTCARTATTTCAGAGCTCCTCCAGCCTATCCAATGTGTACCAGCAGCATTCATGGAGAAAGGGAAGTGAAAGGTGGTGTTAATCTCCCYGGATAGTACTGGAAAGAGTAATTCTTCCAATCTAGCAATAAGATACAATGTTAGTCTTGAAATTAGACACTTGGGCTCCAGTCCGTCATTAATCAGAAACGCACTTGAGCATGTCTATACCTTTAGGCATGTGCTTAAGCGTTTTGCTGCAGTGGGGCAGGCTAAAGTAAATGCTTAAATGATTTGTCGAGCTTGTGTTTCAGCATGTTGTTGTTAACATTTGTATATAGCAGCAGGAATGCATGTTGTTTTCTACACGAAGACTGAAGACAGTTATCAGACTCTCGTTTCAATGGATTAAATCAACATCACTTTAAATTAACTCAGTTACATGAAGCTGTCAGTGCTGTCATAAGAAAAGATCCACTGTCACTCTGTGATCCCAGGGAAGTCAGTGATACCCTATCAACTCACGAGAAACAAGATTTCACTTAGTACCACAGGATGCTCATCACCACTCATTTTCAGAGTGTATTTCAGACCCAGCTATATTTTGTATATCTTAGAAACATGAACAGAAAACAAAATTTAGTAGCCAGATTTTAGAAGGCATTTACCTTTACCTTAGAACAAAGCTGTTGACAAGAGAAAATTAAAATTAACATTAAAGTTACTTGAGTACTATTATTTTTCCTGTCTCATAGGACTGCATGATATATATCATAGTGGTGCCTTATTATATACAGATGGGTCTGAAACCGAGAGGTAGAATATAGGGTTAAACTGGTATTTAAAGCTATATTTCAAGGTTTTTAGTCTTTCTTTTCCCCTTTCTCTAGCTTAAAAAGTTTTCCCATTAAAACAAGCCTAAGAAGCTAATCAAATTTTAGGGGGAAAAAGAAAATTTTTGAGGCATGCAGTAAATACTCAACTTGCATGGAACAGTGCTTAACTTAGAAAATCTTCTGATATKAGTAGAGTCAGAATTTAATAAAATAGTACTTATCTCCTAAGAAGCTGTACAAGCATTAATCAGTCTGTGTGAAGGATGGTTCCCGCTTGRTTTGTTCTTGGTTTGCATGCTTTGTTCCTTCGAAAAGGGAATGACTGGAAGACAAGGAGATGGCTATTTCTGTGGGGAGCAACCAAGCACAGTGAGGTGCTGCCAAAGGCTTCAGGGCGAGGCAAGAGAAGAGGGAGTCACAGCAGGACGCTGTCCTCAGGCAACCAAGTGTTCTCTTAATTACAAAGAGAGGAGCTCTAGGTCATTTGCTAATAAAACCAAGCTATTGAGTTGGTGTTTTAAGACTGCTTTGGGGAGTTCACTTTTAGATGGAGTTCTAGGGAGATCCACCTTGACTGTCTGATTGATTTGGCTTCTGCAACAACTGATGTACCTGCTGAAGTAGTGCTGATTTTCCTTACCAGAAAATAAACTACATCAGTGCAGGATTATTGCTTAAATTCAGGGAATCTGCTCCAAGTTAATTAAAATACAGGGCAGAATTTCGGCACATATTCAGTTGCTTCACTGCTCTTTGTTTTTAATGGAAAGCTGTCTGTACAGAGCTAAATATTTGTATTCAAACAGAATATGTAAGCTTGTTCCTTATTATAAAAAAAAAATTTTAACTCTCTTTAAAAGATCCACTACAACATCCTGCCCCCCCTGCCTTTTGTTTTCCTTCTTTTCTTCTTTTCTGTTCTCTCTCTGCTTCTCCTAGCCAGCATCCTGTTGAAAGGGTCTACAGCACTGATACCAGAACATTGGTCTGATGGAGAGCTCTGAAGTACTTTGGTACACATTTCTGTAGTGGGGAAAAAGTAGTATCCAACATATTTTGCTTACTTAACCTCCCTTTTCATCAGCTGCCCTTCAATGGAAAGCCATCAGATTTCTGTTCTTTTTCTTCAATGATATGTTAGTGGCCTTCACTGTGTTTCTTTCTCCCACAATGAGTATCTGATAGTAGAAATGTAACACATTCAGCACTATCAATTTCAAACACAATACACAAGAGTAATAGATGTAAAAAAATTGCCTCGGCCACATAGTGTATTGTAAAAAAATAGATTTCTTACAGCAAACTCTGGGTTTAAATAAAAGGTGACATTGTTAACGAATGTCATCAGGGTGATAAAGTGATAGACGCCTAGCCATTCCTCTCCACGGACCTTCCTGAACAGAGAGGCTATATAAAAGAAMAGGATATTTCTCAAGGAAAATTGGATGGAAAACTAAGGTTTTGTGACATTTATTGTCTTTTCTTCAGCTCCTGTCTACTATAGTAGTATATCTAAGTGTTTGTATAACTTCTTACTTGGTTTAATTTTGAAGTAAATAGTGATGAAAGTTATAAGCACACCTCAGAAAACTTCTCCTCCCCCTCAAATTCATTTCACCTCTATTGCCCTATCTCTGTCAATGAAATGACAGAGATGTCAATAAACCACTGTATTTGGAAGGGCTATATTACCCTAAACATCTGCACATAGAATACATTAGGGAAAAAAAAAAAAAATCAGTCCCCCCCAGACTGATTTCTGGAATGAAATAAAGTTTTCTTGCAAAAAGACATCTGCCAGAAAACAGTGTTTACAATATAATAGTTTAAATAAGTGATTAGTTTAATGCATCCCTTATATCAAATCCTAGTTGCCAGATAACTGATAACAATACAATCGCAAAAAAAAAAAGAAAAAAAAAGTATTTAATTTAATGCAATTTTATGCAAATATCCACCATCCTGCATACAGTTTTGAGGACAGAACGTGACAATAATCATTCAAAGAAACCCAGATACCCCTCCTTGAGTCATCCTTCCTGTAGCAGTGGTGGAACTCACGTATACTTTTGTCTGGACAGTACAGTCTTGTCTGGATATTTCCAACTAAAGTCCTTTTTAAAAAAGAAAAACCAAAAAAATCCAATCATTTTCTTGGGCTGTCCAAGAGCAGAATCCATACAGCAGTTTCTCTCTCAGAGAGTTGCAGAACATGCTAATAAAGGCAATAGTTCCATACTGTTTTTCCCTGGACTGTAAGTACATTAAAACTGCAGAAGAAATGTTATTTACAGGAATATGCAGACTAGTAACAGCTTATCTGTAATATTCACCAATAGGCAGCATTGGCAAATACCCACTTACTTGCTACATGTAATCATTTTGATACCATTTGCTCTTCTAATTCACAAGCCAAAATGCTTAGAATTCCAATTGACAGGTCTTTGTCATTATTATTCATTATGCTTTGTTAAAGCCATTTAATCATGTGCAGGCCCTACAAAGGATTTCTTCCCCTTTCTCTTTTTAACAAACATGCTTTTGAAGGTAAGCTTGCATAGCAAATAACTTATCTGATAGAAATAATTACAGACAGCAAAATGGAAAAAAAAAAAAAAAATCTAATCTGCTGGGAATTGTTCTTTGCTTTCATTGTCCTGCAGCACTGTTTTACCAGAAAGTGCTCTGAATAATTTAGGGGCTGCTAATATGATTGCAATGTCTTCTGATGTTCACCACAACTGCTTGAGGTCACTATGCTATCTGGTTATATTTGATGCCCAAGGAAAAAGGAAGCTCTAAAACTGAAGGCACCCTATCAAGTAGAAAGATCATTCCAGCTGGATTTTATAGGCCACTTAAGGTAGACAGTAACGGTTGGACTCGATGATCTTAAAGGTCTTTTCCAACCTGAACAATTCTATGATTCTAAGAAGAGGCAAATATTCAGATGATATTCACAAATATAAAGGTTTCAGAAGGTTATTTTAGTAAAAACCCAAAATGAGAAAATTGATTATTAGATTCTCCCTACCGATGTTTCATGT
Source organism: Oceanodroma leucorhoa (assembly GCA_030449065.1). Taxonomy (NCBI): domain Eukaryota; kingdom Metazoa; phylum Chordata; class Aves; order Procellariiformes; genus Oceanodroma; species Oceanodroma leucorhoa. The sequence continues at coordinate 22,242,066 of JASVER010000003.1, read as the reverse complement.
TAGTGAACTAAAAGTTGCTGCTTAAGTCAATAAACATAAGCTATTCATTAAGTCAGAAAGCCATCTTCTCTGCAGTAACAAAGTAGCACTCTGCAGCATGGTACCCTACTCTACCCTACTCAACCATGGATAACTGAACCATGAGCTTTCAAGTCTCTTCTCTTCTTCCCTCAAAGAAAGCATGTAAATTGAAAGAAGATTAGCCACTTTCGGAGTTACAAATAGCAGAAAGCACTATACAAAAAGTTTCCAACTTCCAGAAATATTTAAAAAAAAAAAAAAAAAGCAGAAAGTTGCATCTAGCCTTGACCTTAGAAAAATACCGTATTAGCAGCAATGCTAGGACTCTGCTACTAACCCCACTCACTGTGTGCCAATCAAGCAAATAAGAGCACATGTCTGAAATACTCCTGTTCTGAGATTCTGCCTCAATTTATTTACTTACAATTAGACAAAGATTAAATGAGAATAATATTACACATTTAGTTTCATCTACAGTGCTGTTTCTCTGTGGGAGCTAAGGTAAACGAGATGAAGTCAAGATCCACAGAGGGCATAAAACACTCAGGTTTCTGATTCAGCATTTTGTACCTAAGTAGCATTAATGATTTCTACTCAAAATGAAGTCCAGTTCACATTGCCTCTGAATCATCCACAGTCAAGTTGGCAGGTATGGGAATATGGAAGAGCTGCTGACTTTCGGTCTTTTTCAAAGAAATAAACATAGAAAACAGGTAAGAAAAGTTTGAGTCTCTGCAGATGTTTTCAAACTAGCTCCTTCAATAGGCAGCTCACCCTGTAAGTTGAGACTGTGGTAACAGAGCAACCTTAAAGTTCTTCAACAGCTTAGGAAGTACAATTTCCACACTTCAAACTTAAGAAAAAAGGTTAGCTATCCCTACACATCTAGGATTAGTCCTACCACGTTGCAGAAGAAGCAAAGAAAAGAGCAGAGAGAAGAGATCACTGATGGCTTCCCCACCACCTCATGCACCCTGACCCTCAGGGCATGGGGCAGTCAGACAGCAGCACATAGAATAAAACAGCAGAAGCACAGTTTCTCTGCAGAGACCATTTGCCACCTCAAGGACYTGCTTACTTTGCCTGTACCTAAAGCAAACCCTCACCCTGCTGAAGAGCACCTGCTCAGGTCTATGACTATTCTGGTCTCCTGGTTTGGTTTCCCTGAGCGCTGCAAGGAAGCCATTGACACTCCTCTTGCCCTTGGTGTGAGGCATAGCACCCCTCCACAGTCTGCCTTGCTCAGGCAGAGAAAGGACCCCCGTCAACYATCCTTGCTCTCTACACTTGAGCCCCTCAAGCTCATAAACTCCCTGCTCAATCCCTTAAACCCAGCCATAACCTAGTCCCCCTTCTAGCCTAACCTCCTTTGCTGTCCTTTAATGAGGGCTCTAATTATTGTCAGGTGAGTGTAATTACTGCTAACACTGTCCTGGGTTATTTCAAAGGTTCCTGGTCACAGGCACTGGGCAGCAATGGGGTGAGAAAAGTGATTTTGGATCTTTTCCTAATTTGAGCTTCTTCCTACAGTTGTTTCCTTTAGCAGATTTTATGTCCTTGCTTTTGCATGAGCTTTACATGTTGCAGTAACTGATCTCAGGAGGCTGTACTCTGTTTGGTGCCTGTATTATGGAAATGGATTTGCATTAGGTGTCTGTGCAAAGTTTTAGTCGTGGGGAGGCTGCAGGGCGGGCTCTGGGAGGGGAGGCTGGGGCTGCCCCACACCAAACACAGATAGCCCCAGCCGGCCCCAGGGGCCTCGCTGCAGGGCACAGCTGTGCCCCTCACCTCAGGAGATGGGTATTTAAGGGCAAAACCCCCACATGGTAGTGTKAGGGAAGAAGTTTTTTTTTTTAAAAAAAAAAAAAAAAAAARAAAGTAATATGAGCACAAAGGCCAGAGGARAAGGAGGTRCTTGAGCAGAGGTTTCCTCACAGCCTGTGGARGACCCCRTGACACAGCYGGTGGGTACACCCTGAAGGAACTGTGCCCTGTGGAGAGGAGCCCACRCAGGAGCGGGTTTGTCCTGAAGGAGCTGTGGCTGTGGAGAGGACCCACGCAGGAGCAGGAGAAAACTGTGAGGAGAAAGGAGCGGCAGAGAGGTACTGCTGTGTGCTGACCCTCACCTCCRTGCCCCTGCGCCGCTYGGGRAGGGGAGGGAGAGGAGGTGGGAATGAGGGAGTGACATTGAGCTGGGGAAGAAAGGGGTGGGGGGAGGTGTTTTATATCTTCTCTTTGTTTCTCCCCATCCAACTCTATTTCGATTGGCAATAAGTTAAATTAATTTTCCTTAAGTTGAGAATGTTTTGCCCTGATGGTAACTGCTAAGCAATCTTCCTGTCTTTATCTTTGCTTGGGAGCTCTTTTAATTCTACTTTTTCCCACTGGGGAGGGGGCATTGAGAGAGCGGCTGGGTGGGGGTCTGGCAGCTGGCCAAGGTCAACCCACCACAGATCTAAATGAGCCAACTCAAAATCATGTACTTTAGATATATCTTTGCATCATTGGGTTCTTATTCATTGCATTCACTGGCCAACCCGAAAAGTCAGAGAGGTCTATTTTTGCTTTTCCTAACTTTCTGTAGCTAAAGACTGATGGATTTAATGTCATTTATCTACACAGATGTGAGGGTGTTGGAGGAAGTTGCTCAAAGTCAGCAGCCTCTAACCTTTAGGATGTCTGTAGAATAATTTCAGTTGCTTGGGTTAATTACAACTGAAGAATAGCCTGAGGTAAGAATTATCCCTGCTGCTGCAAGGCCTCCTGCATTCACCTGCATGCTGGGAAAATTCTGGGAGTCCTCATGCAGAATGAGACCAATGTAAATATGGGTTATAAATGTGATAGCTTCTCTCTTAGATGTTGCAGGCTGTATGTGAATCACTTCCTGAGTTGAGTCATCTAGTAATACTGTGCAATTAATAAATCAGGAAGGGGGGGAGGAAATCCCACCTGTTTTAAATGTGAAAAAACAAAAAAAAAAAAGGTAAAACACGCAACTGAATTGTTCACTCGGAATCATTCCCTCAACTGAATGATGTGCTGGCAGGTGGTTGGAGCTGTAAATATAGTTACAGAGACTGTCTAGAAGTGAAAGATTGCTATTTTGTTATGTAGTATGATGTGTTTGGAGCTTGTAACTAGTCGTGAGTCCTGGGTGTTGGGTGTCTTGGAGCTGTACAGGAGTGAAATGCAAATTTTTCTACTAGACTGATTGCTAGAGGTTGATATGTGTCATGTTGGAGATGGGGAGTAAAAGGGTTCCTTTAAGATTGTTTTTTATAAGAACAACTCTGACTACAAATGACTCAAGGTTTTTTATTTGATGGAATGATCCAGAATGTTGCAGTAGGGACCTCAATTCATCCAAACCACCCAAGTGTCTACAAACACTATGTACCAATACTTGCAACACCTTCTTCCAGAGAAATTAATCCATATTGTGCTTATTCCTGACAGTATTTTGGCTTTGGGCTTTTTCATGATATTAAACAAACGGAGTTTGAGATGTGAAGCAAAAGCCCTAGAAGGAGAGGTGCAAGAGATGTGTATGGGCCCAAGAGCAAAATCCGAACCTAACAAATATCTTGTGATGCACAATTTAACACTGCCATCAAATGGCCAAATATATTTATTATTTGCAATGGCATCTCAGCTGACTGTCTATTATAAGCACTTCTAATTCTAGACAACCCAGTTGAGTCACACAATCTAAAAGCAAAACAACAACAATGGCTTTCTTGTTTTGGTGTTTGATGGAAATATAGGCCTGATCCTGCAGGTAGCTTTGTGGGGAGGGTTCAAGTCTTAGGAGATGCATCACAAATGCCTACAGGGCTACRTGCAGATATGGACATTCATTCAAGTGGAGACATTTATAGAATCCAGTTTTGTTGCCTTTATTATGAAAATAAATGGCTTAATAATGAAAAAAGCACTTTTGTTCCTTGGCATATCAGTTGTTTGCAACTTCCATACTGTTCTCCCTGAAGGGGAAGATTACTGAACAGTTGCATTCTGTCCCCAAAATTCTCTAAGTGTGTAAAGTGGATATAAATGAAATAATGTAAGGTAATCGTGGTCTGTCACAGCAGAGGCAAATGCGCAAGTGTACAAGAAACTGCATACCAGGGTGAAACACAGTAAGGAAAGACAGACCAGCTTTGATGATCACTCTTAGTCACAGGCAGCTCTTGGCAAAAAGCTTTGTCATAGCACAAGGTGGGCTTCCAGATGAGCTAGGCAACCCCGAAGTGTCCAGCAATGAGCACAGATGGAAACTACGCCTGTCTTCTTCCCATACTTTGGTTTCTGCTGAACAGCACCTTGCCAGCATTTTTTGCTACTTTGCTGACTCTTGGCTCTGCTCCATGGAATTATCACACAGGCACATTTTGCACTCAGTACAGACCTACGTAAGTAGTATATCTAAATAAGTACATCTACACAGATCTGACATGAAAGCTATCCAATATGTAGAACATGTAGTTCAGTTGTCACTCAGAGCCAAGCAGTATCAAAGCTCTCTTTTTCACTGTTTATTAACCATGCTCATTAGTGTTGTGCCATAAAGCCCTAGGGATGGCAACATTAGTTTTAATTCTAGCTATTTACTTTAAGAGTCTCTTGGAAAACCTCACAGGGCTACAACAACTCCTACTTTTCTTCCTTGGGCAGTTACAACATCGCTCCCTAATGCAGGACTTGTGAGATGCCATTGTGACATCCATACTATGGCTGTTATCTAAGTCCATTACTTCTGTCTTTGTCAACAAATCCAGCCTTTTGTGGTGGTTTTCTGTCCGAGACCTCCAGGCTTTGCAGATGATTGCTTCAGGGATTTGGAGAAGGTGTAACCTATGGCCATTGTATGTGTCCACCTGGCACTGGTGCAAAACCTCTCATAGTACAAATGCTGTTTGCCACACTCTGTTTGTCACAGGGGAAATGCATGACATATTTAAAAATGCTTGGCCCATCMTCTTGGGATTTGTTTTACTTCACTGGTTTCTTTATACATCTTCAGACATCAGAGGTGCTGAGAGGACTATTAGGTTTTTTGTTGTAGAAAATATCAGCAAGTACCATCCTTGGTACTGTCGTCTAATTTAATATACAATATGCATCATTGGTACTGTCTTTTAACTTAACAAAGTTATATCTTGATGACATTTGGGGTCTACGTCCSCTTTCAAAACATTTTTTGTCTTTTTTAAAACAGTTTTCTATGTGCAGGGACAAAGGAGATGAATAAGAGGAAGGATAATGTATCTAATCTACACTGAACTGCGAAAATAGTTTTACAATGGATTATAAGCATTGGYTGATTGTCAGTCATTACTGATAGGTATAACATGCCAGTTAAAATCTACTTGATGAGTATGATGAAATTGCTTGTTGATAATATGCACTAGTAAAGCAATTTCAATAAACTAATGCATTAGAAGTACATATTTTTTTCCTGTTTATACTTACTGCTCTAAGGCAGAGATCTTTTGTGGAACCAACATGAACTCCTTCAAGTTACACAGATCTATTTTTTTTTTTTTTTATTGCATACAATGAGCTTTAACAACCCCTCAATGTTACTGTTCATTTGAGTTCAATATAAAAAATCTCTGAACTTCTTGTGGATGATTTGATCTCATGCATTCCCCATCTTCTGTAACACTTTAGAAATAATCATCCTGCAGTCTTAAAATAAAACTGCATTTAATATTGAAATCTCCACTTAAATTTCTAACAGAGCACTCCTTGCTGCTTTAATTCACTTCTGAAAGGCCTCATCCTGGGCAGATGCTCTGACAATCGCAATCCACATTTTACTTAGTCTTGGAGAATTATTTCACACAAAATTCATATGAATATAGTGCAGWTGTAGACTTTTTTCCAATGCATTTCTCTCAGCTGCTCCAGAGAATTTCTGCTAACACTATTTTCCCTAATCTTTGCTTTCAATATATAACTTTAAAGCTGGGGGAAAAAAAATTATTTAAGATCTGTCTGCCACATGGATTTTATCAAAGGCTTAATGGTTTATATTTAGCTTTAGTGACTGCTCCCACCTTTTTAAATGCAACTGTTTATACCCAAGAAACAGGTTTGTTTGTTTTTTTTATCATCCATCTTCCATATTCCATTCCATCCTCTTACCAGTCTGAAAGAAGCGAGCATCTCCCCAGTGTTTTGTTTGATGGTATCTATTGTTTGTGTACTGTTGGTTTTATACTTATTAATGTAGCATCTCATCTCCTGGCTCTTTTTAGTTAGTGCTCGAACTGTGAGGGACTGGTATTCAACATCTATTAGACATCTTTGTGTCTGGACATCTTTGTGTGGTTGCACACRTACAGTAGGATTTTCCTGTATTGTTCACAATTCAAAGTGTGTTTTTATTCTCTCCTAGTGGTCTGGAGAAAGCATACTGGCAAGTATGAGGATAAGAACAGTTTTCTGTGGGCCACCGGTTACACCCTGCTTTGTTACTTTTTCTCTCAAGCACATTATGGTATACAGAAATTATATTTTAAGCTATAACTTCACAGATTTAGTTCCTCCAGTACTTTGTAGTGTTGCTCCTTTCACAGATCAAAATGTTACCTTTGTGAAGTGGATGCCTTGAAATTAATCCAAATGACAGTATAGGGAAACAACTGTCTTGCACATTTAGCCCACATAATGAGATTCTTTTGTTGCTGTAAGTTATGATCTTACCAGCTCACCTCTTTCCTACAGCTAACCTTTCAGTGCTAGTTTCACTTAAGATGCACTTTAGTTTGCAGCCCATCACTTTTCATTTAGGAGAAGAAAAAAAAAAAAGTATTTAACTATCTTGTTCTCCCTTTTTCTCTACTCTCTAATTGTGTTCTCCCTTTTTCTCTACTCTCTAATTGAAATAGACTCCAACTTTCATGTAGAAGTTTAGCAATTCCTTAGGTTTTTTAGACTTTTAAAATGGTCCTGTCGCGTTCTCAGACTTCTTTAAATGGTGACGCTGTCACACTTTTCACACTAGGCACATTGACAAAAAAGCAATAGTGAACATATCCAAATTGGTAATGAACAGAATCGTAGAATATTAACCACATCATTTATTGATTGCCATAGATGACTTGAAGTATTTTTCCTGAAGAAATTTTTAAAACTGACGCTAATAACAAACAGGCCATGAACACAATCTCCACACCTACCCACTGAAAAGGAATCCTTCCCTTTCTCAGTTCCAGTGGAAAACAGGTAACTTTCCRGCTGGCCAGTGTGGTGCTGCCTAACGCTTCGCTGTAGATAAGAAATCACATCAACCCACTTTAACTGCTATATATCTCAAGCTTCTGGGGTTTGGTTTCAAGTCATCACCTTGTACATTGCACAGAGCTCATGAGAAAGTAAGTTAATTGTCTTTGTCCATCTTTGTCCTTGTCATCTATTTATGAAAATTATGGCAGGTGCTCTGCAGAGCTGGAARAGAAGTGTAGATTAATCTGTGGGCTGAGACTGCCCAATACGTTATACTTCTGTCTTTAAGGTCTCTCTATTCCTGAGTTACAGTAATAAAACAAAGCAAAAGTCACAGGAAAGTCTTCCTAATATTCCTTAAAGGAGTGGTTAACTGGTTTTATCTTTACAATTTATACACTTTTGAGGGACTAACCTTTCCCTGCACATGCTGAATTTCTCTTCTCCTTTGACCAGGGTGCCCTCTGTGTCCAAATAGTGACTGTTCAGGTAATTCATTTTTACTTTGCTCTGAGTACTGACAAGTGACGTGATCTTCAGGAATAATTACAATGGATAGTCCTGTCTAATTCACATTAGATAAAAAATGTGATGTCTTTAAAGGTACTATAGACAAATCCCATAAATATAAAAATTCCTCTGAAAGGGTACTATATAGATGTCAAAGAGGCTGTGGAAAGCTCGGTCCAATGCTAACAGAATTGTTGGCTCATTCAGTGAGAGGGAAGGGGACCAGATCTCAACTAGTACAAGGTAGCCTAATTCCWTGAAAATCGATAGTGCTGCTCCCCTCTTATGTCAGCAGAGGACCTTTTATTTTTCCCTTCTGTGTTTGGCACACATCAGTCTGACTCCTTCCCAAGCTACAAATGTGAGAAAAGAGGCACTCTCCTTCCTCTGATGGAGKGGAGACCTTCCCTGAGGACTTCAGCTGCCTTTCAGAAGCTGGACCTTCAAACCCAAACACTGCAGCACCTGAGCCCCAGCTCAGCACACAGGGGGCTCGTTTGTTGATAATGCTGCTCCATCGATTTAGTGGCATTGCAGTAGCTGAATTAGGCCCATCGTSCCCTACTCAAGTGACAGAAGAAACTGCAGCTATAACTCAAATTTCCCCTTTATCCCTGAGCCATTCTAACTACTTAACCGACTTAGCTTCCAGACACCCCCCTCACTGCCCTCCCAGGTCGTTATAAGTTGAGCAGCACATAAAGGTGCAACGCTATTTTCTTCATATATGAGAAGTACAGTTTGGATCTATAAGGGAAGTACATATTACATATCCAAGCATAGGGAAACATAACAGAGCACCTGTGAGAGCTGAGAATGGCTTCAGAAAACAATCTATAAATCTCTGGTGTTATCTTTCTGACAGCCTCCTAATCTCTGCAGGTTGTTGTTAAGAGCTGCATTAAACTAGCCTGTCATTGATCCCAGCTCTCACTGCTTCTCAGAGAGATGCACTTCCTGTGATCAATTAGAAAAAGAGGCAACAGCTGCTTAAAAGCATCTTTACAACAGGACCCTGCAATAACATATCTTCCCAAAATCTCTGTATCTCTGCCATTTACATCATACCTTGTCAAAGTGCAGCCAGCATTTTCACCAACAAATAATTCAGTCTTCTGAAATAAGTAAAAAAAGCTTAGGTTCCTCATGTTGAATCATCATTCTCACCTCCAACTTCACCCTCAACAGAAACAGTTATGCTAAAATAGTGGTTGCAATTTCTTGCCATTTATTTAATTTTGAGTCAGTTTTAGATAAGCTTTGGGTAGGAAGTAGCCTCTTCTCAGTGACTTCGGTGGGAAACAGAATGTGAACCTTCTGCCTCCCTGTTAAATCTCTGAGAAAGTCTGGCTTACTGTCCAATTCCCTTTCACTCTGCACATTTTTCAGTATGAAAAACTTCCCTTTATGGAGTCCTGTTTACTAATTCCAAAGTTACTCCTTCAAAAGAAAATAGTGATTGTGGTTCTATTTTTCTATCTCACATCAAACCAGCAAAAATTTCTAAACTTGTTTGAAATAAAAAATATATGCACTCACTTTCTGTCCCTAAAAGTACAGACTTCTTTTTAGGTCACTAGGTATTTTTAGCAGGGATAGTTCTAAAATTTTTCACTTTGTTCCTTTTGACTCTTCTAATTTCTTGCCAAAACCCATGACCTGATGTGGTGGAAGAGCGGGTAACAAGAAGCAGATAGGTTAGCTAATGGCAGCACCTCTGGGAGGTGGGGTATGTCACGACTACATGTGCTCTACTATATAATACATGAAAGGTGGTCACTATTGTAAACATCAGGAGGGGATGTGCTAAGGGACAGCACTAATAAAAGAGTAAAAGCACTTAGTCTTGAAGCTGGAGTTTGCTAATAGTCCAGTAAAACTAGATGGGGCACAGAAACTTACTATTCCTAAGGAAAATATTCAAAAAGCAATAGGATGTGGCTGTCTTTAGCAATAAGGGATTAGCTTTGGTGGACCAATTACATTCCTATTACAGAAATTATGTTTATGTTGACTTCTGCAGTAGCTGGAGAAGGTAAAGTTCCTTTTTACCCCCATTCCAGCCAAGGTAAAGCCTCATTGTCTCGATGAACTTGAATTTATTTAATATGTACCTACCCCAAAGAGGTTACTGGCCAAGTATTGGAAGATGATCAGCTYCCTGGTTTCTCTACAGGAATATGAATGTGGGGTGGAGAAAAGGACATGGAGAGGGAAGAGAAGTAATACTATATCCTGTTCCTTGGTATGGTGAATGTTATTTTATACTGGATTATTTAATTTCAGCATAGTTTGTATCACAAACATCAAGACTGGACTTTAACGTTCCACTCCTCCTTTTTTTTTTTCCTTTTTTAAATCTTCTATGTTTAAAAATTAAAAAGAGATTGGTCTTCAAACTACTATACTTTTTTAATACTTGGAGTAGTCTGTCACCTTAACAGGGAAATACAGTGGAAGAGGAAGATAATCATCTTTTGAAATTAAAATACATATTCTCCACACTTCTTGAACTATGACAAGATAAAGTAGCACAATTTCTCCTGGACTGGTTTTCCACTTCACATCTTTGTAGCCACTGACACTCTGACAAAGAAAGCCGATTTCTGTGTGTGCCTTAGCTTTTAGAAATTTTAAGATGAGACATTCTAAAATTGCAGCAAAAGGATGGATCTGTTTCAGTGTGCACTTGCAACGCTCCATATAATTAGCAGGCTAAGCGGTAGAGCTGTATTTAGCTCACTAGCTCTTAAATGGAGTTACTTTCATTTGTTTACTGAATGTCTCTACCCACTAAAGGCTAATGAACTAGTAATGGATCTGTCAGAAAACGGAAAAGACAAATACCTCTAAATGTTGCTATTATAGCCTAAGAAAGTGGCTATTATTGTTCCCCTAACTCATGATCTTCATAAGAAGGAAGGCGGCAGGAGATTTGGTATTCAATGGGTGTAAGGAACCATGAGCATAATTTATGGACTGATGGAGTGGAAGGGAGGAGAGTAGTAACCCTCAGGAAACAATAAAATAAACCAGCATATTCTTCCTGCATATTTCTGTTAYGGCTTTTCCATCTTCAGTTCCATGCTCCTGTGTAAAGTATATTAATCTTCCCAGTTTTTATTTATATTATATAAAGCCTTAAAGTCTGAATCAGAAGCTGTGTCCTGCTGCAGTTAGATACTGCAGTTACACAGAGAGTCTCAGGTCTGTAAAAGCTTGTGACAGAGTGATTCTCACTGGTCTCCACAGATGGGGAAGAGACACACAAGAAGGGGGAAGGATGAGTCTCCTTTTCTGACATGAAGCCTTGTACTGAAGAAAGAAAAAAAAAAAAAAAATCCCCACCCTGGGTTATGGGACTTGCAAGGACAAAAAAAACCCTGGATATACTTGCATCTAATTTGCCAACAAATGTAGCAGAACATCTAATAAACTTTCTGGGGCAGAAGGGGAGGACGTTAGACTCACTGTAGCAAGTGATGGGGGGRTACTTCATCACCACACTGTACTCGTGATACAGAGGGTGAGGTAAAGGCAATACCATGGAAATAAAGTGCATGGTTGATGGGACTTACACATCCTGTCTTGACTCTGCAGTGTACACACGACTTAACTGACTTGTCTAAGGTTGCTTAGGATGTCAGCGATGGGTTCTTGAAAAAGCACCTATTTTTCCAGYCTAAATCCTTGGTCCTATTTAACCAATTAGGATAACTTCCCCCCTCCATCTYTTTCCCTCCTGGGACTATCCTTTCCAGAAAATCAATAATATACCAGTTATAAAGGAAAATGGGATCTGTTGTGAGCCTAACCTCACTAACCTGTTGTGAGGCTGCCTACAAAAGAAATTATCAGCAAAAAAAAAGCTGGGTCCTTGGATGTGCCCTTGAACACAAATGGTCCCAGAACTGCTGCAGGACAAACAGCACAGAGAGCTCCAAAGTGTTTTGGATACAGCTATCATTCTCTCATTCCCTTTCTAGGGAACCTTGAATAAGCACAACATTTGCAGCTAATTTTCTAATCAATCCTCACCTTTGCTTATATCAACACAYAGTCTGTCCTACAAATTTCTGTGGGGTGGTGCTTGCTTACATAAAGCCTGAATTCAGTTCAGTGGGCAACATTTACACTTTTCTGTAAGTCAGAAAACAGATTAAATGTCACAGTAAATTACACTTCACCTGCTTGAAATTCATCAGTTGAAACAAAGGGCCAGTCAGGTTATAAACTCAGGGTGTAAGGGGGAAATGCAGCATTCAGAGTAATGTCTAAATTATAACAGTACTTTCAGGCTGATTCAAGCGAAGAGAAATTTTTATCTGAAGAATATGAAGAAAACACAGGGTCAACAGCTGCCTGAAAATTACACTTACTATRTTTCATAGTTTTGAGCATTTTTTGTTGTGAAGTAAGATTCTATTCCTATGAATCTKCATTAYTAGATTTGGCCCAAAATATTCTCTGACTGAAAAACAACTAAGAAAGCTCTGGGSAGACTACCTTTTCAGTTGAGTAGATGTAATGTGAAGTACAATCACTTAGAGATCAAAGCTTTTATGCATATGAATGCTGTGCCACTGCAAGCAGATCAACATTTACACATTGAGTAAGCAGCACTATTAATGCTTTAATGATGGAATTAAATCATTCCTGCCTTTTGAAAAAAAAAATATATAAAATTCCATAATATTCACACATTGGAAGGGTTCTTCTGTCTGACTGGTAACACCTCTGTTCTTTAGAGACAACTGTTCCTGTAAATATGTAGCAACTCTTCTTATATAGTACAATTTTAGCATTTTTTCCATAGCCTGTTATTCCTTCTCTATATAGCTTAAATTTTCTTCTTCAGTCCCCTCTGGAAGTGTTATTCTGCACTTCTTATAATTTTATGAGAGGATTATATTTGTGACCTTTATTGTTATAGTTGATCTAGTGTTGTTTAATTTCCTTTGCATCTGGAAGCTGGGACAGGTTTAGACTGTACCTTATGTCAAAGTTCAACTCTGGACAAGCACAGAGGAAGCAGAAGAGACTCCTGGCTCTCAACTCAGACCTTCCCATAGAATCAGACCTCCCCAGAATCAGAGTTGCTTCTTCATTCTCTAGCTAGCACGAAGAGTTTGAATTTTGAAATGATACATGGCTACAGGAATAGATCGATTCCATCACTGATACCGCTGTTTGCCGAAGTGAGGATCCAGAGTTTGAGTATCTGCATTAATACTTTAATTTACTCTTATAGGAGATATTTCTGCTTACCATCTGAAGACCGTTTTCTGTTTCCTCACCTACCTTCATGGTATAGATAATATGATCACAGGATGCAGGTTAGCACTACAGTTTTTAGGGTCAGAGGTAATTGTGACCTAATTTTTGCAAAGTAGCAGGTAAAGAACCTCATCAGACCCATAACTTCTTTTAAGTGTGGTGTGACCATTATAAAAAGTTCAAACCATGATTTAATGACTCAAAATGAGGTAGACTTACCTTCCTTTTGCAGAGGAGGAACCCAACAAGCCAAAGAAAGTTCCTTTTCTGTTGAAATCAGGCTATTGAAAGGAGAGTCACTCTTGCAGAAGAACATAAGATTGAAGAAAAAATKATGATATTTCTATTTCCTCAGAAAATAATAATACATCCTTTGCAGCTGTAACTGCTCTTCACCCAAATATGTGCACAGACTCTGTTTAAGAATCAGTATGGTATCTAGCAACCATTATGAAAATGTGTTTTAGCTACTCAGGAGACCGTCATGACTCATTCCAAACTATTAGTCCAGTATTTCCTGTAAAAACTTGGTAGTATTTCTTAAATCATGTTAGCAATAGTGCTTTCTGAAGGTGTAGGTTTGACAGGAGTTAAGTYATGTTACAGATCACTGTGAGCTCTGTCTTCCAAGCACTGAGAGCTCTGGTCCTGACGCACTGAAGTGTGTAACCCCCACCCCCAGCTTGTGAAAAATGTTTTAACACAGCTGTTTGCAAATACTGACATAGTACTGCACACGTCTTTATGAAGAAATTTTGTGTGACTCCCTTCCATTCTCCCATACAACTTTGACACGTCTAGGCTCTTTGGTGCTGCAATAACTCACCTCCTTTTGTGTGTCTCACCTTCTCTTGGATTCACGATTGCATACCATCCCTATAGCAACCAAACACAGTTGCTAATTGGGAGAAGCAATTTTAGGAAATATTAATGCATTTGACAGTCACACTTTACTCTTTTTGGAARAACAGCTTACTTTCACTGTGCCCTGCTTTTCATTTTTCCCCTCCCATCTTCTCCTGTTCAAAACAAGGTGGATGGTGTGATGAGTCAAATGCAATCCATGCACCAGTGGGACAGACAGCGTTTAGCAGACCCCCATCCCAACTCTGAGTCAGGAACGTTGTGACCAGTCCCAACCTTAGCCTGACCCCTGACCAAATTCTACTTTCATCTTAAATTTGAAAGTAATATGGAAAAAGCTGTCTTTGCGGTATGTGTCTTCTTTTTTTTTTTGTTCAAATTTTAGTAACATATTGTCCCCTGTTTATAAAYGATCCAAGCTGTTTGACAGGAGACCTATATGTATTTTATTTAATAAAGTATACAGTAAAGACCAATGTGCCTATTTAGATCATTGGTCATTAGATGACCGAAGACAGGCACTGTCTCTRAAGTAATGTGGAACTTGTCGAGACATGTCATTCTTTTTTTGTAGACATTGCTTGAAGAAAGTACAAATTACGTTACAGTAATGCATTTAACTTAATTTTATATGTATGCAAATTCCTTGTTATCTTATTTTGTATATTTARATTATTTCACATATTTATCTTATTTAGCATATAAAATTACATTTTTTTTAAATAAATGCAATAAGGTATACACATTATATACATTTTTAGCTGTAATGTTTTCCAAAATAACATCTATTCTTTAAGTAGAGAAATATCCAACCTATCTTGTAATAGCTTTACAACTGTTTATTTGTCTCTTCATAAAGATTCATTGAAGGACACTTAAATTATTTTTTAAAGTATCATAAAAATGGAGACATCATGGAAGCCAGGGTTTCTGGGGGATCTCCCGCAATTTTGTATTTTATGGTTTTTATAGTGAACAGGCTGTTGTTTTCACAGCATGTTTAGAAGTTTTGTGAATGGTGGATTCCTACCTCAAGGCTTGCAGGAAGTTTCCAGAGAAAATTCACAGCAGGACGAGAAAATCCTGTCTTTAMAGCCTATGGCAGTATTTACATTGTACCTCACAAAACAGCCCTGGAATGGGTGCGTCAGCGGGTGTTTCTGTGAGGGACTATTTCGGAAGGGACTGGCAGCACGGGTGCTCGCATGCGCGTGTGTTGTAAATAGGGCTCTTCACAGTGGGCAGGTCAGGCAGGTTACCGCCACCGCTCGCAATGATTCTGGTCTTCGATTTACCTCTGCTCCTGCTGTCCACATCTGTGCTCTGAAATCCCTGAATCTGAGTCCATGAAACCCGGATGGTTGCAGAACTCCAGGGGTATTCGATAAACCTAAGGAAGCTGGGTACTCGGTGACCACCTGAATTGTGTTATGAGCAGGCTGCAGGGTTGCTTTCATTACGTGATTTTCTTTTTTATTGCACAATTCAGGCTATAGCCAATATTCACGCAGAATTCTTTCTTAACCAATCTTCAGTCAGCTAAATGATCAGCTAGCTTGTAGGCCTTTAGATTTTAAATAGCAACAATGTGATTTTTTTATTATTTTTTTTTTTTTAAATGAAGGCTGGAGAATAATTGAAATTGTGTAATATTTCAAATATTTTGCTTGGAAGTGAGTGTGTATGTAGTTTTAATAGTTGATTTCTTGTTCTTGGAATTCATTGTTGTATTTTTATACCCATTCAGGAAAAATATAARGCATTTCATGACTGAGTGTGCAAAAGTGTTTGTAATACAATCTGCATACATTATGAGAATGAAAAAACCTCCTTGTGTGGAATACAAACTTTTYTTAAGATCCTTTCAGAAAAATAAATCTTGAGGAAGAAAGTATGCATTGTGCACTTTGACAAAGCCTAAGATACTGCAGAAAGTGAGCGTGTTATATAGGTATTTTCTTACTTCAAAATGGAGGGTTTAATTTTTATTGATTCCTCAGTATTCTTAGTTAGGGATCTCTTGKCATGTTAGTTTTGATAATTTTTTGTTTATTGCCTTTTACCCTCATAGATACTATGAAATRTTCAGGTTTATGTACTAGGAAGAAGAAAAGTTCTATGGCTTTTAGTGACTCATGAAGTACTTAGATCTTGCTGGGGTTTTTCTGGGTTTTTTTGTAAGAATTAAAAAGTAGTACTATATTCCAACGGGCGTTTTAAAGGCCAGTTCAATCAAGGAAATTTAGATAATGCTTGTAAAAGCAAAGATAAGTGTCTCCATAATACCATATTTTAAAACGCTGCCCTTTTGAAGATTTAATGAAAGAACATGGGAAGGTTTGATGTGCTRGATCGAGCACTCTGAGACCACTGAGCACTTCATAGATGGCAGTGCAGGAGTTCCCCTCTGGCTACACGGGGGATGATGCCAGCATAAATCAGGCATGAAGTATCATGATGAGTTACAACAACAGAATATTCATAGCAGACTGGACATAGTCTAGCTTGACACAGGCTCTGTTTCTATGGATCTTATCAATGCTGATCACACCAGAAGGCGGGCTGGAGAGGGGGAGTCAGAAGATTGATATGCCTGTGCAAGCACATGGACTGTGAAGCCGTGTTTTATCTTGGGTTTCAAGCTGCACCAGTCTTCCATGCAGCATGGTTTCGTGATATCTCTGCAAGAAGCTGACACAACTGACACATGCAAGAGGGAAATACCAGTTTCTCACTTTAACTGARCCAAGATAATTATAATGGTAAAACCAAATGTTATTGTCTTCCAAGGCTCCAGTACGTTATGAGCATTCTGGTGTGTAAGAGGTGGAAAGGAAATCTGGCTGAGGTCAACGTGGTCAATGCACATGGCAGTCAATCAGAAGGTGGGAAGCTGKCATCGGGAACGTATCTCACAATGGACATACACATTAGTTAAAGAAGGATGTATAATGCCAGAAAMCTCAGCCACAGGTTGCACACAGCATGAAACAAATCAAACCAAGATTAGGAAAGATGTGGAAGCAGAAAAGCATTATAGAATCACAGATTTCAATTAAGCATTTAGTATATATCTCCAGGGCAGTATAGACTGACAGAGAATAGCAACATTAACAGRAGAAATCAACAGCTCCCCATATCCTCTGTTTGCAATGCGAAGACTACAGTGCTTCAACATGGTRCTTAGATTAAATAGCTCTGGTAAGCCAGAAATGTCTYCATTTGCTGTGTCTGTATCCTTTTCTCCTTATGGTATTACGTCAGAAGCTCTTGACAACTTCTAAGGAATTGTGTTCAGCAGAAACATATTTTCAACCCATATTTGATTTATGAGATGAAGAGGATCAGAACTAGTAGATCTAGTGTTAGGTGGTGTTGCAACTTGAAACAGAAACTGAAAAAGGTACCTGATAAAGTGATAAAGTGAAGAGCTCTAACATACCATCTTTGAGAGAACTTTCTTGTTGTATATGTGAACAAGTATTCAGAGTGTACATATGGAACTAGGCAGGTCTCAAAGTAAAGGAAAATTTGAAACTGAAATTAAGTGCAGAATAATCTCATGCAGGCTCCCTTTCCTAGAAAGGGTTGGCCCAGATGATTTTTTCAAGATCCCTTCCAACSTGGGCCATTCCATGGTTCCATCCATTGTTCTCTTGGCAGTAGTATAGGCAAAACTCAGAATCTAGAAGGGCATGAATTTCTCAATGCATCTGAGATATAAATCCTTAGCATGATTATGTTCTCAACAATCATATTGTTGTGCACCTGGACTTAATAATAACAATAAAGTGTAAAATTTAATCCTTATAGCAGTAAAAAAAAGAGTGTACTTTAGCCAGAGTGACCAGAATAGCAAGCCTTAAAACCAACTGAATAGCAAAAGTTGAMCAGTAGATGTCTTTTGTGACTAAGTAGCATATGCTTCCAAACAGGATTTGGAAACCATGAACTAGTCCTTTTTARGTTGGTCCAACATAGCTTATTTTGTCTGGAATATCTGATGGAATTGTGGGGGGTTGTGCTTGTTTTTAGTCACTATTAGCTCTTGCCACTCATCTCMTGGAATAAAAAAGTTTTGAAGAAATCCATGTCGTAACATCCCCTCCTAAATTTCCTAAATGTAGGGTGCAGGGGTAGCAAAGAGGGAAAAACTCCTAGTTGTCTTCCTAAAAAAGTTATCTGAATTTGGATATTCCCAGTCTGCCATAACAAGCTGTTGCAGAGGATTGGAATAGGGCACAGATGAGAGCTGCCCAGRGATTATCCCAGTTTGTGCCAAGGGCAGAAAAATCCCTGATTAGCTCCTGGATTAACTGGAGCCTCATAAAAGCATTGTACAATTATCTTTCCTCCCTGTCTGAGCTCTGCACAAATGCTTTGCAGCCAGAGCCAAGGATCTTGCAAGGATAGAGAAAGTTGTGATTAAAACCTGTTTCTTTCAAATAATAGGCAGACAGCAATTTCTATCAAACTGCTCTGTACATGAAAGTCTGTCTTGCCAAARCCGGAGTTGGCTAATAACATGATGCTAGTTAATAATGACAACATGTCCCAAACTTGCCTCAGACAATTACTAATTTGTTTTTCAGAAAAGAGGTATGTCAGTTTCTTTCAGAAATTCAGCTTTTCTGTAAGCTTCTATGTTACTGGTGCTCAAGTGCCCATATTTTACCAGCATATGTAGCAATAATAAACAGCTATGTTGTCTCCTCTTTTAGAGCCTGATTGCAAAGAACCATTTTCTGTCAGGCACTGGGAGTTTGTTTAAATATTGTGCTCTGCATTATAGTATCTTCCCAAGAAGCAGTTTAATTTTGTCTAAACATTTTAATTGCAATCCTAAGGGAAGGGAAGTCATTGCCCGTATTAAACATGAATCCCATTATACTAAAACGTTTATGTTCCTCAAAGGCTATTTATAGATGCTTCGCTAGTGTATGAAAATGTAAAACGCCAGAGCTGAACAATCATCTCCTGGCTCTGCTTGCCAGTCTGAACCTCAGCTTGTTTATTCAAACGGTCAGGCGAGGCATAGGAACAGTATTACTTTCAGCACTACCATGATTTCCTATAAACATTTATGACTGGCTTGTTGAGTCAGGGCAGATGCCAGCGGAAAGGGGTRTGCTCAGCAAGGAGAATAGATATTAGCGTTGCCGAAGTACAAGAGAACAGTGTGTGGATGTAAGTCACAGGGGGACAAAGCCAAGCTGGAATCAAATAAAYGGTAGGTCTGCCACAAAATGGTAGTTACAGAGGAACGGAGGCATTTACTGTCATATTCTTGTCTCGTAAGTGTGGCGCACATGTTCTTGAACTTTCAACAAATTTCTTTGCCTGCCTGTGTCAGTAGGACTCTCTGTAGATTTAGATGGTTTTTCACTCATGGCAACAATGGTCTCTTCCTCCCCAAAAGTGGCCTTGAAAAAATGGAGTAGCAGAGTCTCTTGTTTACTATTAGTAATTTCTATAGCAAACTGATCTGGTTTACAAATGTAATTATCTTTGTATTATGCACCAAATGGTACTCTAATGTAGGTTTGGATCTGTTTCATAGCTTCTCGCTTTTCAAAAGTTCACAGAGCACGTGAAAGCCTAGCTTCCTCTGCTGAAATGGAACAGAAAAAGGAAATTTGGAAATTAGCAACACAGTGTGTGACACTATAATCAAGGAAATGTGGGGATTTAACACTAAGTACAATTGTGATTACTTTACAGATACGCCATCAGGTGAAATAGATTTTCTTACAGATTATTAATGAATCACATGCTCAATGAGAATGAAGCTAATTTTTGACATTTAATAGAAAGTATCACCAATAACAAAATAGCACTCCTGGTAATACCRATACCACAGAAACCCTTTACTTACCTGGAAACTACTCAAGGTACAGCTTAACTTCTGTCAAAGGCAAAACATCTAAGAAAGAGGAAGCAATTATATGTTTCTTAGTACTCAGCATAGTCTGAGATGCTTTTGTGTTATCGATAAAAATGATTTTCCTTCAAAAAAAATCTTCAGTAAAGAAAAGAATGTTTCTGGAAAACCAGAACACAATTTTTATTAAAAAATTTGGATTCCTGGAAAACAATTTATTTTGGATTCAAAGACTTCTATTGTTGCAATCTGAAAAATAGAAATAGAAAATATTTAAAGTTCTCTTTTTTTAATTTTTCCCCCAAAGAATTTTTAAAACTACCAATATGTTTTGTAATTTCGTATTGCACAGTAATCACTGGAAATTTTATCCTCCCTGAAAGATCATTCCCCCCCCTGCCCCACACTGGTATTTTGAGATTGGCTGTAAACATCTCACTGAGCTAGCTGGCCATAGACAGAGTAGAATTTCTTCCTGTCCATATATCATTACCTAGGAATAAACTGTAATAAAAATGAAAGAGAACCAAGCTGTTTCACCAAAGACTTGCTCTTCTTTTTCCCTTCTTTCTCCTGCTTGACAGTACTTAATAGATCACATGACCCCACTGACAACAAAACTGTGAAACTGTATTTTCTAATATCCATAGCATCACAGGGAGCATCCATTTCTAGGAACCCCTGAGTGCTGAGTTAATATTGCAGGCTTATTTGGTCCTACATAATTAGTTACAATGACAAAAAGGACTACCAGAACATAAAGTCTTTTCAGCAGGCACTGTCATTTCTGTGTGGTGTTTTAAATTGTCTAGACTCTGGCTCCCCAGCTCCGATGGAACCTCAATTAACGTGCAACATAAGAGGGTAAAACATTTTGATTACTTTGAGCATGGAGACAAGAAATGATGCCAGCAATRTATTTTAACACAATATTCTAGCCTTTTTTAAAATAGTGTTGCAATTATATTTTTTTTTTCTTGATGTTAAGAGGAAACTAGTGCATTACAAAACTTACACAGCAAATTAAACAGGAAGAAGACAAGCATGTATCATTTTTAAGATGTTTGTAGCCCAGGCAACTAAATATATGTCTGTGTGTATGTATTTGTGCATGTTCATGCGTGCATGAATAATTTAGTGAGCTAAATAGTAACAGGATATGAAGTTGAAATTAGACATTGTTACAAAGGACATATAACTTTCCAAGTGCTATTAGTACTTAGCACCATATCTACACAGCATAAAAATTGACAACTGGGAGAATGTAAGACCTTTAGTTTAAATGGTGTTAATCTTGCCCATTTCTTATATAATTCGTTAGTTGAAAATTACAGAAAGTTTTTGTCACTGTCAACACATGTTTATATTTTATCACCTCGGGCCTGTCTAGAGTCATTCATTTGCAAAGTTTCTAAGATCAAGAAGGGTCAGTCATTTAATGACATCAGAAAATGACTGACCACTACACTAGCTGAAGTGTCTGCAGTGAGTGGTCAGGAGGATCTTTACATTGGCAGTCAGCTGTATTTCTTTTTGTTAATATTATGGATACTTCATTTCCCWTGCTTAAAGTTAGCCTGACTGCCAGAAAGGAGCTTTTGGAGACAAACAAATAGGCAATGGAAGAGTGACTAAAAGCGATGCTCTGTTACGGGGGTTATGTGAGGGRAGAGTTGTGAAGGCATTCACGAAGGGCTGCGTGTTTCTCTGCAGCTCTGCCTGCCACCGGTGGTGTTGCACAGCCACAGCTTTGCGTGACACATCTCCACCCCGACCTTGGGGTAAGAGGGGGGCAGTGAGCAGCGCTCCGCAGGGAGGGGAGCCGCTGAGAGGCGAGCTGCCTCGTGCTCTGACCTCAAAAGGGAAACGAGGGCTGTGACAGAAATTTATTTCTGCTGAACAATTTTTTTTTAATAAAAAGGGTAACTTTAATTCATTGGCTATTCAGCAGTTGTAGGTGTTAAAGACATTTTCTAGCAAGTGACAAGCAAACATTATGTCTCTTTTTAGATTTGGAGTACATAAGAGCCAATTTGAGCCAAGAACATTTGAGCCAATATATCCTACCTGGGAGAGGCCACTTAATCCTGGAATTTAAGCTGAGTGGGAATGCTGGCTGTCTGCTAATGGAATGGCATTTTGCTCCTTTTGTAATAACACTAATAATAGTTAAATTTGTAATTTATACATTTCTTAACCTTTGTAATCTCCTTGATGCCAATTTTGTTGAGGAGTATGACCAGTGAGGGACCTGTTTCATCTATGATAGTATAAGGGAGAATTCACTACATGATGTCTTCTCTATAATTTCACTTCTCATAGTTAGAATTGCACGAGCTTCTAACTCTATATTCTAGAGACTAATTTGGTAATAAACTGTGACTTTACTTCAGTATTTAACATACTTGAACAGGTGAATTTCTTTCCTGAGGAAAATCTGTATAGATTGTGTTATATGAGGAGGAATTGAATGGTGCTACCCAGATACTTCTGTGTATGATGGGTTGGGGGAAAATGGGTATGCTTACACTGCTGAGTTACTACTCTGTACATCTTCTGGGGTTGTTTCTTAATTTGGATCCTTAGAAGCTTATTGTGATATTGTATCAGAAAGTGATCAAAATAGAAACACTGATCAAACAAAGAGGATAAATTAATTAGATGTTACTTTTTTAAATTTTGAGAACTATATTAGCAACCTGAGACCTTGCTGTAGGTTAAGGCTAAATCAGGCCACACAGATTCCTGCAGGCTGGGTACAAAAAGTCAAAATGTATCTTCCTCCTAATGTAAAGAAAAAAGGATATACCATAGCACAAATAATACCTACTGGCAAGCAGTCAATACAGTGTACAGAAATATAACATTCCTTTATTATACTGTTTATAAAACCTGCATATTTAATTCCTTATGGATTCCACAGGCCATGTAACCCTCAGCTGTACCCAGTCCAGAGACACTGCTCAGTCAAGTTCTCTTTCCCATACTATCTGCCAACAGCTAGCACTGAATTAATAGTTTCAAATATAGATTCTTGGSCAGGAAGTACATTTGCTTACAGGAAAGACTTTGAGGTTGTGAAGTTGTGATTCAGTGTTCTGATTAAAGAGGCTCTGAGGCTTTCCATTTCTCATTACAAATTCCAGCTGAGAGATTGAGAAGTAACAGCAGAACCCACCACTAAATGTTCACTGAATTTGTCTCTCTCTTTTTTTCCCCATGTTAATGTTAAAAAATAATAAGAAAAAAGCCTTATGCTCTCTGTAGATATTTGATGACCTCATACTATAATCCTATATCTGTATTGAGTGATTACATTCCTGTGTCTTCACTGCAAGTTGTAAGTTAATACTTTCTCCTTTAGAAAATTCTTGCAAAAACTAGGGAGAAGGAGAGGATTTTCTTTCTTTCTAAACCTCTGAAAATATGTAGACATTTACAATTGTGATAGTATGGTAATGTAGTGCTTATCACATACCCTTTGCTTTTCCCAGTTTTATTTTACTGATTATTATAAGAATGGTCTAAAACCGCTGTCCCCTGCAAATTTCTCATTTTTATTACAGAAGCAAGTGTCAGACTTAAGCAGTGACACAATGCTTTGACTTCTTTGAATATTATTTACCAGTCTAAGTTTTCAGCGGCTCACAATTGGCTAGCACTTCTGTTCGTACCTAGTGAAGCCTGCATTAAGATCAAAGGCATAGTGAATCATTATTCTGATTCACTGAGCGTAAGGAGTCATAAAGATATTCTTACGACAGTCTGGCAAGGACAAAAAAAAAAAAAGGCTCAGCACTAAACCATGTATAGTGTTGTGATTATAACATAACGACAGATGATGAAAATTAAATCTGTTCCTAGAACATGAATGTAAAGATTTATGTAAGTGTAGTCTGTAACAGGTAATTTGCCTTCTTTCTTTTGGCGGTGGGACCCGTGAGCAACGTAGCCAGGCAGAGGGGTGGGTTATGTCTCAGGCACTTGCAGAAGTTCAGCTTTAGGCCTTTGTACCACAGACCTTCCTCTCTTCCCCAGTTAAGACCAGAGCCTGAGATTTGTAGACGCAAAGAGCAGTAAAAGGCACTGATATACCCTAACGTAGGGGTAGTCCTGCTGTTCAATCTTAAGAAACTTTTGCTAGGCACCTAAGTCTTCCTTTGTACTTTCACAGAGAAAGTTTCCTTTGTACTTTTCCTGAGAAAACACTAAATTAGAGAAATGCACGCTACTGTGCATGCAATTTTGGGACAATGACAATGATTGTACCAATATTCAAACTTGATGCTCCTGCTGAATTTCTTATGCCAAATCCTTTCCTGTTTCTTACACAAAATACAATAAGCTGAACACTACAAAAGCGCTTGTCAAAGTTTGTCAAAGAGTGGTTGTTTCTCCACAAAGGTTTGACATATTTGATATGATACTGTGTGTTCTTATGTGTACGTCTGTAAGAACAGTGTAGAGGACATATTGTTAAAATAACGTAAGGGATAGGATTATATAAATATATATATAACCCCAATTAAAATGAGAAACCTAGGTTTTCTCCAGTACTTTCTAGTATCTACTTGATCAGCAGAACTCTCTCAGAACTAAGAACATTTTTAAAAAACCCAAATAACACAAGTATAAATTCTCTATCATATGAAAAATATAAAAGAAAAATAAATTAGAAACAAATGTTTCCAGAAATACTTTTAGTACTTCTAATTGAAAAGATATGTTTTGCAAAGATGGAAACTCAAGCTGGTCAAACCTACAAATTTATCATTTTAATGACTAATTACATTTTAAGATGCTCAAATTTCTTTTGAGTAAAATTCACTGAGTAATAATACAGTGCATCTGGATTTTTATATTACTCTTGAATTTCATTTTGCAGTACTAACCTGGTATACTTCAGAATTGGGGGAAAAAATTGAGCATCTTAATTTTGTTAATTTCCCCAACCACACATTGAAGGCATGGTCTGCTTTCATTAAAAACAACAACAACAACACACACACACACACAAAAAACACCAAACAAACAAACAAAAAACCCAAACCAAAACAAAAACGCAAAATGACATTCAGTTTGACCTGGCAACTGTATCCTGCACTCATTTTAGGAAGCTCAGCCTTCCTTTAAGCATTTGATCAAAGCCCAAAGGCAGTTGGAGAAGGGCTCTACAGAAAGACTGCAACCTTTGCATAACTCCTGTTCAAACATTCAGTCATGTTTTCCACAATGGTTGTGAATACAGAATAAAGTGGTGCTTCCTAATGTTYCACACTTCTTAAACATTGAATACTGCACTAGATTTTAGCAAAGTAGGAAGGTACTCCAAGTTTTCTAAAACTGCCATTGAAAATACCCTTTCAAAACTGAGGCATCAAGCCCCACAGTTTCTTCTTCAAAATCTTGCCCGTAGTCATCAGACATAGACAACTTGCATGCAATGAAAAGAATGATCATTTAGTGGTTGCTCTATTAACCTCTATAGATATATTTTTAATTAACTGAGAATTATTTTCTGTTTCTATTATTTTATAAGTGAAAGGAGCAAGTAATTTTAAGTATGGACAATTAAAAACAGAAAATTTTGAATCTTTAAGATTAAAATTGTCTTTATTTATAAACTCTCATTAAAGAAATGCAGAAAAGGAGAGTCGCCCCTTTCTCTCTTTCTCAAATACCTGTGGTAACTGACTGTAGCCTGCAAAAGGCAAGTGTGCCTCAGGTCACACTGTCAATGAGGGCAGCGCCTGCCACCTCTCCTCTTCCCTTGCAGGTTTTCGGAGGAAGAAGGGCCCAGGGAGAGATTTTTGCATCTCTGTGAGCTGAGCCAGGACAGTGGTGGGAAAGCAAGCTCTGTCTGAGACGGGAACATTTGGTGGCAGATTGTTTTCTCATTGAACTGTACTTATTCTTAGCTATGGTCCACTTGAATTCACGTTTTCCTGAGCTATGTCAGATCTGATCCTGGGAAGTATAGTTTCAGCGAAAATCATAGTTTCAGGAGAAAAGGATTTTGCATTTGGAATATGGAAGCCAGTACATTGTCTGGGAAACAGGCCTCTGGGATCTCAACCTATCATCACTGAAGTGTGAAGTTCTAATTGTATTGCTTTTCATAATGTATCTGCTACATAAATATTATTCAATACCTGCAAATTCGCACTAGGGGGAAATGGAGAGGTTATAATGCAGGGAAGATTTATGCCCGCTAGATGCTGGGCTGTCATGATTAAAAATTTTCCACCCATTATGTGAATCCTATTGATCATTGCAGGAAGCAGAAAATTGTGCTGTTCATTGATTTTGCGTGGCTACAGAATGCATTAGGCCTGATGCATTTGATGGGTAGGCAAGTTTTCAAAGGAAGCTCAGTTAAGCTAATCTTAGTTCAGAGGAATATGCACAATGGAATAAGAAACCTTGTAATTGCAAGAGCAAATAGAAGAGTCAGAGGACTATATTATGAGCCATATCAGCATAAGAATTAGACATGAGCCTTCCCAAGAGACAACAGTAAAACGCATCAAGGCTTTGATGCTGTTTTTCATGAACGTAGCAATTACTGGATAAATTGGGTTTTAGCTTCTCACCCATCAGCCAAGATAGTGAACAAAAAGCAATTAGTTCTTCTGCCTCCTTAGCAAAGGGGGGTTATCAGGTTTTCATCGACTCCATAAAATAACGTAGTGAAGAAACGAGTTTGAATCCAAAAGTAGAGCAGAAAGGGTACAAGGGAAAAGGGGAGAGAAAAGGAAAGAAAATTTGCAGGCAGAGGGAATTTTACCTTTGAAATTTGGTTTCTACTGACTTGGTCCTTATTATCTCTGTTTTTTTATTAGCTTATGGTAATGCTTAGAGTCATCTCTGTATCACATGCTGCATTTCCTATGAACAAAGGCTTTGAGCAAATTTAATCCCCAAAATAAATTCTGTCAGTATCTAATGCAGGGATTAATTCCAATCTTAGAAATAAAGGGAAGAAAAGATTATTTTGCATCCCAGCTGGATGCTGTCTTACTGGCATGTTACTACAATGTAGAGAGTTACATCTCTGTGATAAAGGAAATGTTAGAATATCACGTACCTTTTGGTAGTATATTAACTCTTCCTGAAAGTCTGTGGCATGCACAGATGCCTAAATATCTAAGTCACTTCTAATAGTGGAACCTAAGCCACGCAGGTCCTGCAAAACTTTTGAAGGATACATATCTTTAAAAATCTGGATTAAACATGTTTTTATTCTTATGTTCTTACTTGCTAGTTCTGGTAATTTTGTCAAGAAAGAGGCATACTAAAATTACTACTTATAGAGAATTTGAGTGTATTAACGTTTCCATTATATTAAAAAAAAAACCTGCCAAAAAAGTACTATCAGCAATATTAACATGTGTTTTTAAATTGTAATGGATAGTTATGTGTGTTTACTCAATATCATGTGGTTTAGATGAAAAAAAACACATGGGTGCTATCACATTCTCACTGTTTTATGTCTTACAACATCAGATTTTCAAAATAGCTTTGTCTGTAACAATGACAAGTTTAAAGGCACAGCTCCTTTAGCTTTCAAGTATCATTAGGTGAACAAATAGTCATATTTGACCTTCCCCATATATAAACAGTAACAAGTGAGGTTCAAGAGTTATGTTATTGCATTTATTTGGGGTTAGTAACCTTGAGGGAAAAAGAAAGTTTTGGTCTTAATGCTACAAAGATACTATAATTGTAAGCATGAGTGTGAGCTCTTTAAATAAGACGATACTGAACATATTTATATGATCATCATGAAAATCTTTCTAGGTTTGGGGATGTATCTCTTACATAGAAAATATATGATCAAGTCTACTTAAGTATTCCCCTTAGATGGTTTTGGTCCCGCTGAGTTTGAACTAGCAGGACTTCTCCTTGTGCATACAGCTAAGACCATGCATGTAGTATGATAATGTCTGTAACAAAATTTGGAATTGAAAGGGTTGTTGTGGAATGCTTTCACCCTTTTTTGATGTCCATTAAATGCACAGATTATTGCAACTATTTCATTTTACCAGCAGACTAAGAAAATTTCGGTCAAACAGAAAATTTATCTGTGACTAAGTCCTGCAAATATTTGTAGGGCAACTCCTGAGTAAGTCCTGCAAAGATTTATCCCACGTATATGAAGCTTTGGAGAACTGGAATCCTAATCTGTAATGATGAAGCAAACCCTTGTACGGTAGTTTAGTTATTCTACTGCTTTCTAAATCTAGCGGTGTCTAGGGGATTAAAGCAACAGCAACAAAAACAATGTTGTAACATAAAATGTCAGGATTTGAAAGAATGGGAAATCACAGAAGGAACAATGATCATAGCTCTGCACTGAGGTCTTTAGCCATACAACCCAGAGGATAGATTTGCTCTTGTCTGGAAACCAGCCCAGCTCAATTTAAAAGACCAGGTTCAGGAATTACTCAGACACAGTGTGTCTGGCTAGACTGGAGCAATTGAAATATTTGCCCACACAGTTGCTTACCAGACAATGTATTAATCTTTTGACAGACCTTTCATCAATATTATTTAACAGTTGTTTACTCCTAAAGCATCCAATTACCAATTAAATGCTATTAAAAGGCTTGCATCACTTTTCATTTATTTAATTCCACTGTTTCCCCAGGAAGATGTCACAGACCACACGCCTTAACTTTTTCCAGCAGGCAAATCTGAACTGTTATTCTGTACTGTGCATCAAACTGCCAGGATATAAATAATGTGGGATGACAAACAAGCACATCCAGAAACCCAGGTGTAAAACAAAAAAAATTGCTGGTAGATAAACCACCTGCTAGCTTGGGGTTCACCTCTGCAAACCTGAGGGTTCCATTCTTGTTTCGCACAATATTTCACGGTGGCAGCCCCTGAGATTTTAGACCTGTAGCAGCCACTCTCCTGCCCATGTTCCCCGCCTTCGCAGTAGTTGTCAAAACTCATTGCAAGGCAATTATGGTGATAAGTATCAAGACAGACGAGAGAAAATTAGATAAAATGTAAATGAAGGGAGATGATGCTGAAGCTGTAGGGTATGATCTCAGTGACCTCCTGTGGGGCTGTTAAGAGGCACCGAAAAGAGCTACGCAGCCGTGCTGTTTCATAAGTTTTGTCATAAGGTTTATTTTGCTGAATCCTAAAAGCTTAATTCTCAGGAATAAGAAGTTCRTAGGTCACTTGGCTCCTACTCCAGAGGGCATGTAGGAAACTTGGGGGGGTGGGGAGCAGCTCTGAAACTAGAAATTAACATTTCCGTTTTGTGCAGCTAAATACAAAGAATTTTTGTTCTTGTGTATCCTGTGAATGGGAGCTGGCAAACATCATAGCCAGTCCAGTAATGGGCTAGACCACTGTGGCTGTCAGCAAAAAGAAGTGAAAAATTATAACAATTGTCTTTTAAACCATCCTGCTGGAATATGTTACTGTTTATCTAAAACTGAAGGCTTCTTCCTCTACACAGTCAGGCTCATCTGCAAAATGTGCGCTGCATATACTTCAGGAAAATTAATAGCTCTTCCTCTGACATGACTTCATAAAGGAACAATGTTTTGGATGAAAAGCCAAAGAAAGGTAAATAATGTTTTCAAGAGGGGTAAAGTACTAATTATTTTTTTTTACAGAAAAATGATGAACAGGAAAGAGAACCAGATCCAAAATTCCATGGACTCAAGGGGAATGTTTCACCCAATATCAGTAGTTTTGGATCAGGCTTGAAATAGCTGCAGTGGGCAGGTAGTGCTATGTCACTGAAAAACACAAAAGGTTGTACAAGACCATGAAAAATTCACATGAAAGAAGAGAAATGTTTTTAATGAGCTACGTAAAATCCATTTTAAGGGTCCAAGGTCATGCTCATTATTATACTTCACAAAATTTGGAGAGTGTTGCACTGTCCAGTCACCAGTGATGGGATGTCTCACGGCAGACTTTCAGCAGGGAGGGATTCTTACCAATTTAACTAGGACAGACAAGAGGTGAAGCAGCAAACAATATCATTATGACAGGAAAAGAAAGTTAACATATGTTAAACTGAAATGAACCATTTCAGTCCTTCCCATAGAATTTGTTCTCTGGGGACTGAAGTCCTTCACTCCCTCCGGATGGGATCCTGTCACTGTGCCATGAGAAGATCCATGCGTTTCTGCAGCCACATGTTCACCCCTGGGTGACAACCCTGGCACTAAGTTTTTGGCAACTGTTTTTCAATATAGCTTTACCCTTTTCTTTCCTAAAACCTCATTTCTTCCCACCTACCCCCAACCTGTTACCCAGAGATTTGCTAGCTGTATCTAATACATCTGTTCAGAGCATGCACCAAAGTACAGCCGCCTGTACTCTTAGTCAGATAGAAGAATGAAAAGCTTTTTGGCCGAGTCCCTGAAACACAGGTAGAATGAATTGTTGAGAAGTCCCAAAAGACTCAAGTGTTAAAACAGCTCGTATCCATTTCTATGACTTTCCTGTCATTTCACATATATAATCTGTCGTGTTTTCTTTCCTTCAGGTTCACAGCCTGGGTGCATTCTGTAAATCCAGAAATGACTTTTGTTCACCAAACACTCCTATGAAATTTCAAAAGTTTTTACTTGTAGATGCTGACTTTTTTCCTAATTTCATGGTCCATCACACAATATTTTAAACAAAGTGTTGCTCATTTAGAGACAGCTATGTTCTGATAAGCACTGAAAAGAATGTTACCACGTTCTTCATGGCAGGTCATGCACGTTTTTTATGTATTATGTGTATCGCAAATTACTTTGGTCATTCCACAAATCATCCTATTAAATGTTTGCTATTTAATGATAAAAATAAAAGGTAAATTTTCACATCTGAAACTGGTGTACCTCCCTTTTGATGGAAATATAGATTGTTTTTCAATTTCCATTAGATCTCCTTTTTTATTACAAACCAGGGTTTCTTTTATTTCATACCGCTAAATGCAGCGGAACAAAACTGATTTCAGAGAATTAAGTTCTATTTAGATTCATTATAATTTTATTACCACAGTGCCCATAGGGTTTGTCTTTTGTGTGTGTGTGTTTGGTAAGAGAAAACTATTTTTTAAAAATACAATATTATAAAAAATACATAATAGAAAACAGTAAAAGCTGCATGAATGGGGAAGTAGGAGAGAGAAATAAATAGATCTTTATCAGTTGCTAGAGATGCTAAAATCAGGTGCTAGCTATTTGCTTACCCCGAAATTAGGTAAGTTAGCAACTGATGATAGTTGAGCATGACGTCCATGCCGTATCATCTATAACGTGTCCATCTGGCTTACTATAAATCTGCCTTGGTGAATGTGCCTCCAGTGCTCTAGGGAGTGTGGCATGCTCCATGCTCTATTTCTTCCCCATCTAAATGCTTGCTTCACTGAGCAGCCTACCTGAGCAAATGGGTTTGGGCTGTCCTGGCAGGCGCATCCCAGCTGTACCTGCAACAGCCTTGGCAGGAGCTGCCTCTTCAGGCTCTGGGCTACAGGTGTCTGGGGTGACCCTCAAAAGGAAATGTGGGCATATCCACATACTTAACTGGCTGACCTTGCATTTCCCGTGGCTCTCTACTGAAGGTTTTAAGCRCTGTATTTGACCTTAATTTCTTTAAAGCGTTTAAGAATGAGCTAAGGTTTAATACCTGCTTTTGTCCTTTTCTGAACTGTGTCCACCATGAATTGCTTAACTAACTCATTTAGGGCCCTAAGCCAAGCAGATGTCTAAGCCAAGCGTGCCTTTAAGACCCGTTGAAAGGACTGGGACTATCTATGCCTATA
The DNA here is from genome assembly GCA_030449065.1 of Oceanodroma leucorhoa. NCBI lineage: Eukaryota > Metazoa > Chordata > Aves > Procellariiformes > Oceanodroma > Oceanodroma leucorhoa. Next base: position 22,210,486 of record JASVER010000003.1, on the reverse strand, counting down.
ACCACAACGTGCTCTTTTCAGTGCTTGAATACCTCAGGCAACTCAATTTAAATTTGGGGTTAAAGTTGAGTGTGTTTGAACAATTTCACAGATGAATTCTTTTTCTTTATTTTAAAAATAACAGTTTATTTTAAAAAACAGTTCTCCATTTCCCTGCAAAAAGAATCAGTGCTACAGTTCCTTTTTTATTTTTGTTAGAAATTGTTCTAACCTAATCTTCCCTAATCTACTTCGGTATTTTAGGTTGCCTCTATTCACCTTGTTACCTGGATTCCTTCCATTTAGCCAAAAGCAATATTAAAGTCCCCAGCAAATGTCATGGACCTCTACCGCTTCTATTACCTTTTGCTGTCAAAATTTTCTTTGCAGTAAGGGTTTTTACTGTTCTTTTGGTTTACTTTTTACTGGTTTACTTTTTTATTAGTGAGTGATAATTGAATCGAAGAGCGTCAGTGACAGCGAGAAGCGTCATTCTCACAGTGGAAACTTATCCTTTGAAATAAGGTTTTGTAATATTTTCTAAGAAAGGAACATAGTAAGTAAAAGGACGGGGAAATAGACCTGCTATATGAATGTAACATACAACTAATAAATAAAGTATAGAAACCAAAATAACAAATGGTACATTGTAAAACTAAACTTACTTTATCTTGATGGGACAAAAATGAAGTAGGAGTATGCCTTGCTTACATTATGAATTTTCTTAGCAATTGTTAGCAGTTTTGTTAGTTGCTTCTGTGSCCTATGCAATGTGGCAATTTTGCCAGTTAATTACACGTTAAATTCCGTGGAATAAATCTGCTCTTCCCTGCAAATAAGCTCCAATGGATTAGAAGAATGCAGGAAGAGTAAAAGATGTTGACTGGAGAACACGGAGCCCATTATGTTTCCCATCATGGAAAAAGTGAGATTCCATAATGTTCTCCTGTTCTACTTCTCTTCTAGAGGAAAAAAATCCTCTTTTTTTTTTTTTTTTTAATTATTAAAGATGCTCCTGCCTGTCCCCATCAAAAAAAAAAGGCATGAATAAAAACACTTCAATAATTTTGAGTTTAGTTTAAGACTCCTTTTTTCAAGATTTTGTTAGCGCATAAACCAATATTTTCCTGTGAAAAACCATGTTTTATCCAACCAACAGAAAGATCTCTTCATCATAAAAGTTTAACTTCTTCCAGCTCCATACGGCCTCGAGCTGGCTTCCCTGGGATCTGCATGCCAGCCTAAGCTATTCCTCCTGTGGCATGCAGGAACTGGAAAAAAAGATGGAATAATGCCTAATGCCTTGTAATTGTGTTAGTCAGCATCTGTATGGGAGGATAAATGCAGACCTTTTACATGAGCGAGAAGTAGCCAGAAAGCCAGGGCCAGTAGCACTCCCCGGGTCTCTTGGYAATACCCATGCCAAACCTGCTTACTCAGGCTTGAAGCAGGTACTGGCCTTTATAAGGGGAAGAAAGAATTTAGCCTTTTTCTTCGTCAGCATCTTCACAAAAACTTTAGAAATCAGTCCAGATGGGGGAGTAGTTGTTATGCATGCCATTAACCATCATTTTTAAAGTACCGAAATAACTTTGCAAACCCTTTTTGCAGAAGCGTGTTGATTATTTTGCAGTAAATCTCATTGTCAGCAAAATAAGCTCTGCATTCTTATAAAACTTTTCCTACTATAAACTAGGTATATCAAAGATGTGATMTAATAGACACAGAGACAAATCAATCAGTAGTGTTTCCTTGGGAATTCTATGGGTCATTTCTTTAACATCCTTCCAACATGTTCTAATTTCTGGAAAGTTTTACCAGTTGTGAATAGCTTAAGGGTATTGCACATTCCCTCCAGCAGCCATAGAGCCAWACACTACTATTAAATATGTGGAATTTATGTACTGTTTAAAAAGACCTATGTAGATGTTAACTGAATGTGCATATTTTGTATATCTACTTCAGCATGTTGCAAAGAAATCTGCTTCAGTGTTTCACAAAGAAATTTCTTAGTTTCTTTGTTCTCTACTTAAATTATTTCGGAAGCCAAAATTCACTGATACACACAAATATGTTTGAGTTGGGTATCTGACTGAGCACATCTGAAGAGTTATCCCCCTTTCCTCAAAGAACTTCARAATAATTTTCTCTGTATCCAGTAGCATTCTAAAAATATAGTATTTGAAGTTAGTGGCATTGACTGATACAATGGCAAATTGGAAGGGCCATAGAAAGGATCTTACAGCACTATAATAATTTCACCTTTTTAATAGAAGATGATTCCCTGCTGCTCCTCCGTGTTTCAGCTTACTCTGTATGTTCCAGGGACTAGGGTATAGGGTATTCTGGATTTGTTGTGACTGTAATTTATGGTGAAGAATAAGATTTAAACTTTAGTCTTTCTATAGGAAGGCAGAATTACTCCCTTTGATGATAAAACSTTGGCACGGTACTTTGCATGCCTGCATCTAGATAAATCAGGTAATTTTACAGACTGATTTGAAATTTCAGATTACAGTTAAAACCATATAAAAATTACATGCACTAAGAAGCCAGTCTAGTCTTATCAGCTTTCAAGCACTTGCAAGAATTCCTTCCTCTCATTTTTTTCTCTCATACTTTTTTTCATTCTCTGTGAAGAGATAAACTGTTAAATTCAGTTTGAAGATACTTTAGTGGGTTACCAGAGTAACATTTACCTCCTCCATGTACAGAGACTTTCAAGAGGATTTAAAAAGGAGCACAGCGCTATCTAATTTTTCCATTTGCTAGAAAATTTATAGCCAAGTTTTATGACATAGAGAAAAAACTAAGATCTTGAACTCTTCTAGCTTTGGATGAAGAATGCTGGAAGAAGGTGGTTAATAGATAAAACACTGCAACTGCACCTTGGAGAAATGTAATTGTGAAGTGAAAACCCCTGCATCATCACAATCAAGTTTTGATAAATTTTCTTTTTAGACAATCAAGGTTCAGCATTGGCCTGTTCCTTTGCATTATTTGTGCAGCTGCTTGTGATCCTATTAGTGATTATAAGTACTTACAGCCTACTTACCTTATTTAACAACGTATTTTATAGAATTCCSTGCATGCAATTCTTGCAAAATAGATCAGAAGTTTCAGAGTATGTTTTAGAAAAGGTATAAACTCTATTGTACAGTGATTATCACATTGACTATATAATATAATTTTTTTAATAATTAAACTGTTTGGATTAGTTTTACTCTCTGCTTGATTGTAATGAAGCTTTATGGGTAGCTGTAATTAACCTCTACTGATGTTAATTATGCACAAAGTGAGATCTTAGAACTGCTGACCATGCAATTCGTTAAATGACTCAGGAGGTGATATAGATTGCAGTGTTTATACACGCTCTTTCAACCTATTGTACAATGTGAAGCCAAAGTGATGAGAGCTGTGCTTTGAAAAAAATATGCAGAATTTGTTTGCATAGTAAAATCATTGAAGCTCATTTATCTTGGAGCTAAAATGACTACAGGTTTCACCAAGATACCTCTGTAAGGGTCCTGCTGCGAGAAGTTTCTTTATAAAAGGTTATCAAGCTGAATTAAACTCGATTACATTCCTCAAGGGACTCCTTTTATGAAGGCCCAGTTGCACTAGGAGCCCATACACAGAGTGGGAACACAACTCTATGTACTACCTCTGCATTGACTTTACAGGTCGTGGCAGTAACCTCATGAAATACGGAAGGGCGAGGACACGGTTACGTTCTGTTTCATGATGTAAAGGTTTTGKCATTTCAACAGGCAACTGCTCAGGTAGTTATCCTACATAAAGCCTAAATTTTATAGGTCAGTTTGTAAGATTTTTAGGAAGATTTCTTACTCCATTAGCCTAAAGAGGATTAACTTCTGTTTTCTGCAGGGATCAAAAGAGTTTGTCAGTGCACAGTTTCTCCAAGCTGCAAGCAATGCTAGAATTACAGGTTTGCAAATAATTCTACAAACAGACTAAAGCAATTAAATTGAAATAGTCTRTTTTCTGTTAAAATGAAGAAAGTTTAACTGGCCATAAACATGTTTAAAATGTGTAAAAAAACCAAGACAAAACAAACCCAAAACAAGCAAACAAAACCCCCACCACCAAACATCCAAACAAAAAACCCCCACCAAAACAAACAAAAAAAAAACAAATCAAAAAACCAATAACAAACAAAAAAACCCTAAACCACTCACAAACAAACAAACAAAAACACAAATCAAACCACAAAAACCTTCAACTTCATGATTTTTTGTGTGAACAAATGAAGATCAGAATCAGGGTAGTAGAAGCTCTCTGGTAACAACTGAGRGCTCAAGAATCCATCTCTATCAGGAGGAGGGCTGGAGCCTGGGGGGCCTCTGAAAATATCTTGATCTTTATCTTTCTAGGTCTACTCCARTTCTGCTGGATGGGAGAAACAGCAGGGGACAAAAATGTTGGGTTTGTGATAATGGTCTTGTACTAAATAAATTCTTATGGTCCTCATGACTATTTARAAGATTTACAGAATTCCTTGGTGCAATGAAACCTCTCCAGAACWAGTCCCTCACATGTACGCTTTCTTGCCATGGAAATATCCAGTGAGAACTCCCTCAGTAYAGTCTAGAGTTCTTTTCTGCATACTGACTAAATTGCTTCACTAACATCAGAGAAATAAAAGATCAATGCTTTATTAATATCACCTTTTCATATTACCAAAGTTTCTTTCGTTGATAGTTTCTTGTGAGTTGGAATTAAAATGCCCAATGTCATAGTGACATTAAGCCAATATCATCACAAAATCTATTCAGCTAAACATACTTTCAATATTTATTTTGAATATATAATACTTCAAAGTACTTGTGAAGCAACAAGTTGAAAATGCAATTTTTGCCACCAACATACTCCTTTAGATGAACTAAAATCTTAAAGGTTGATAAAGGTTCAAAAAGTTATTTTTCTCTTTGCTCGTCACTCCTTCTATATAATTGCCATGTGTGAGTATAATAGTGATCCAAAGCAGTGTCATAATACATGTCACAACAGAAGACTTTGGCATTGCAAAGTTTAAACTAGCTAAAGTTTTTCCCTAAGTAGTTCCCATCTGTAAGCCTCATCAGCAAGCACAAACTTTTCCCGCAGTTGGTTTATTCACAGAGCTGCAACCGTAATCTAGATTGATTCCTTTTTTTCCCCCACATTAAAATCTTGTCYTGTGCCTCAGATGTCTTCCTTTCGTTTACAAGCAATTGCCTCTAGAATCACGRCTGATAAATGGAGCTTTTAATTTTGATTCCCACAAGTCATCTTACTACCTATTTTCCTAATCATTGCAGAAAATATCACTATCATCATCCCAGTCTTCTACAAGTAATAACTTCAGTTCAGCTCCYTCTGTGCTTCCAACATACAAGTTATGTCTAGCTTTTGCAGATTTTTTTTCCTGAATAACATCACTAAAACATGGACTTTGTATCAAAGCACACAGATGAAATTTTCATCTAGCCTTTTTTTTTTGTACTTACATCACTGAAAGCATTATTTTGCCCAACCTTGACAAATGTAATCTTCCCTATTTCCCCCCTAATCTTCCAGAAAAATATTGAGGAGAAGATTTATTTCTGGTATATCTTCATTTGTAAGTCTTCTATAATCTGTTCTCYGTGGTTCTCTTCCTGTTAATCTAATCAAATACAAGCTGCTCACCACCAATTTCTAAGCTGCTCACAGTCTGTTCCCATTTTCTTACTATTGCCCTATCATTTCTTAAATAATCTCCCATTCATTACAGAGAATCCACTTGTCTGGCTCTCGACTAGTCCATGCCATCAACCTCCTGTATTGCTGGATTCACATTAAAACAATCTTTCTCCTTTTTCTGTGATGCTTCTCGTACCTGCAGGGAGTTATCTACAAATAAGTGCAGTTATCTYTCTTTCTTCCTTCAGTTCCATGATTCCATTAAAAGCTTACAAAAACTTCATGAAAGTTTGAAATACTAAATGCTGCCTACCTGCTCCCTAGTGCTGTCTTGTACTTYTTCTACTTTTGATTGGTCTGCCCATCGGTTGCCTCTTCTTTTATATATTGAGTACAACTTCCCAGGGACAAAGATAGTCTTTCTGTGTTTGTAGACCAGATACAATAGACAGCCCAAGACTAGGACTGATTGTTAAGTAATCTGTAATACCAGTGAATGGTACTTAGCATATTACTGCTTTATATAATAATATATGCAATACTTATATATTTCATTAATACGATAAACAGTATTCTCCAAGTGTTAAGCAGATCGTGATTTCCCCAAAGCACCTGTTTGATGTTTCTAAGCAGATTTTTAATTTACCTTCTGTACCTTCGAGCTTGTTTTCAGATGGTTTGCAATAAGTAATGGATTGCCTGGGGATGATGTGAAGTCTCCCTCATTGCAGGTTTTCAAGAAGACTCTTGACAAACACCTGTCGGTAAAGACTTGGGAATAGATGATCTGACTTTGGGGCAAGAGGCTGGTCTAGATACTGAATTCTTTCTATCTTTCTGTTTCTATATCTCCTTTTCAGAGATAATAAAAGCCTCTTCTTAAAAGTCCTGACTATGGAAAGCACACAAACCTGGAAATACACCTTTCTGCAGAAAACATGTCTGTCACCACGCAGACTAGGTGCTTGGGTRCCAGAAGCTGTGTACACCTGGGGTAAGGTACTCTACCCTTCTTGGATTAGGTGGGTAGACCAGATGCAGCACGATATTGAGCAAGCTTGTTCACTTCCTCATCCAGAACTACTTCAGGTGTCTCCACCCATCAATGTCAAATGTAGCATAACCCAACTCTGGGCTTCAAAGACAGAGGAAGGTGGGTTCAATCCACAGGTGGSAATAGCATTTACTGGGTCAGACTCCCTGGCCAAGGAAATTAATTTTAGTTTTCTTCCATCATGTTCAAGAATGTAAACATTGTGCGGGGTCCTATCTGTGCAATAYGTAATTAGATCACTGTCTGGTGCATTTAATTGTCTTTCCAACAGGGCTTTAGAGAGGAGTCTTAGGAAKTGTGTCCATCTGCTTGAGAGAGTCATACAAAATAAATCAGAAGTCCTCCCTAGACCTCACTGAGTTTTGTCACTGGGGAAAAAAGAGGCCAAGATTTCACCTTGGTCTTTYGTTTAGTGGTTTATAAAGTTTAAGTCGTTACCTAAAATTGTTTTATTTAATAATTAATTTAATATTTCCCTTTCATATTGACTTTGAATGTAGATTTGAGTTTCAAGCTTCTGAAGCACTTTTGACAAAAACAAATTCACTGTTTTTAATAGTCGCGTGACATGGCCATAAATCCGATCCATACTTGGCCAGGAACCTTTATTTTATCAATACAATTCWTAGTGGGCATTACAAACAAAAGTTGAAAATCTGTATCCACAATACTCGTACCAMGATTGGTCACAAATTTATTCCAGTGTACCATAATTTGAAATGAAAATGTAACAAATTGTTTTACAAGAGAAAACTTCAAAATAGTCCACATACAAATAATGAAAAGAGGGGGTGGTGGTAGTGAGTGTTTACAACATACCATGTTGGTGCTTAGTTTTCAATTATTTTAAATATTAATGTGTACTTTCTGTTACTTTTTGATATATATTGTATTTTCCTACCACAGAACTGACAAAAGCAGTAATTAATCAAACACAAAATGCTGCAACTTTTCTTGCCAGGGCTCTTTAATATCTCTTTTATCGACTAATTTGAATAGAATCCAAATATAAGCCCAACTGTTTACRGTAGTATTTGATTGTCAACAAATTTATTAAAAGATTAAGGAAGTTTTTTTAACTTTGTGTTTTAACCTACCATGTAATTTAAGAAAAATAATTAAATATATTACAAGAAAAGCCTCAGCTTGTCTCACTTGGAAATTACCCAGGCAACTTTCTGCCTTTGTTACTCTCATATGCATATGCTCACACTAGTGTAAACACCAGTACCCCTAGTTTCTGTGCAGAAACATGCCATATGTGTATGAATATTGTATGCAAAGGAAATAAAAATCAAATATTAGACTAAGTTCTTGGGCTTGTCTAGAAAAGAAATAAAAGGTAAGCTAAACTATCCTTGAAGCCCACAATTCCATGTTCAAACAATAAGTCAAGCTACACAATTACTAAAACAAGCTTCTGAAAAATATTGTATGCATCTTTTAATATTTATAAGTATTTTATGAATAGGTGATGTAAGATATATAAATTTTGYAAAGCAACTGAGTCCACCTCTCAAAGTAACAGTCATTTTTCTGCCATTTCAAAAAAATATTTTATTGCTTTGGTACCAAACAAGCTGTGATTTTTTTACTTCAAAATTACTCTTCCATACTTCATAATATTTAATTTATCTTAATAAACTTTTAAAAAATAACTGATGGATATTAATTTGTTGCCAAAAGCCTACGCTTTTAATTTTATCAGACAGAAATGTGAATTAGTCTAGACTCTTTCCCAAAATTTGAGCCAGCGACTATAATGATAAAAAAGGAAGAGTAGAGCAGAATTTTGTGTCTTCCAGCATGGCATTTTCATGTCAGGTGTATCCAGTCCAAATTAATTTGTGTTAGGGAAGTTATACGTTCTCAGTATGACATAAGTCACATTACCTTTTCTGTCTTATAGGAGTATTTTTGACAGAGTTCTTCATCTGTATCTATAACCAAGCGTGGAAATCAAGAATACGTCCCTACCACAAACCATTCTACTTCAAAGAGATTTTGTCCTAAACCAATCCAGTTTTATCTACGCTACCAATTTTTCTTAAAAAAACTAAAGCACTCAATTATCATAAAATGCTGTCCCACCTGTGTAACCTTTATTCCTATTTTTCCTGGCCACCACACACCTTTGATTCCAGTAATGAGAACTCCTCCCCATGGTTTTGTCTGTCCCTTTGATAACATTTTTTACATTTTGCACCAATAGTTCTTGTCTCTCCAAACTTCCCACGTTGGCATTCAAGTCTTTCATTGCTTTCTCATTGACCTATCCTTGCTTAGGCAATCCTTTCTCTAACTGCATTGCCTTCCTGAATACTGCTTTCCAGTATGCTGCTTCAAGGCATTTRTATGAGCAGGTCCTTTCTCTCCTTTATCTGATTTTGTAGTCCCATTCACCTTTATTTCCTTTGTCTGTATTTTAACACCAGATAGGCAGGTGCTTAATGCTTCTGAGCTTCATCTGCAAGGAACCAATGCCACCTTGTAGCAATCTAATAGAGACTTTGAATGAGAGAGGCATACGCCCTCCAAAATTTTTCATTCACCATAGCTGGTCCATAGCTTAACCAACTCTTGGGCCAGCTGAACATCTCTCGACTGCAATATTGAACTGGCTATCCTGGAAGGTGAAAGGGCTGTAGSATACRTGACTCTCATAAAGCAATGAAAGCATTGCTTTATGATAGCTACAGGCGACAAGTGGAACTGTGACTGTATGTGGTAACTATCTACATTTACCTGTGAAATTAGGGAGCTGGGGTTCTAAAAAAAGTGCACCAAAACTGTACTCTCAGTTTCCCCTGAATCATTTACRTTTCCTTGAGTATCTTGCTAGTGAAATTATTATTTTTTGAGAAGTTCATCTTTTCTATGTTTTCTCAGAAAATTAATGCTTAAATGTTATTTTTAAGTTACAGTCTGCAAAGTGTTTAAAAKACTAACAGTATTATTTTTGTCTCACTGCATATCCTGATTGCTCTGTGGTTGTTTAAATAACAGAAATAGATATCCATTAAACAACAATTTATCTGGGGAAAAAAACCCCAACGATACAGTTATATGTCTACTTCTGCATGAAATGGCACAGTTTAGGTTGAAATGGTTTTGCACCTCCATATTTTTCTCAGAAGCCTTAAGAGATGGGAATARTTTAATTTTTGATACATACACTGAACCGACTGAAAATATTATTTCTGCTTTAGTCACTGATCTGAAAAAAAAAACCCCAAACACTTAAAAATTAATTGACAGCAAATATATTTATCAACAAGAAAGAGCAGAACCTGCTGCGAATATAGCAGTACCATGAAACAAATGTGTGGTCAGCTTCTTCAGTGCTAAAATTAACAGGGACTAAATAAACAGCTTTGGAGTATTTAAAATGTACCCTGACTGCCAAGGCTTAGCTGCTGAATTAAATCTATTGCTGAGATAGGCTTGTCCTGTATGTATATATACTATGCTAATTATAAAATAACAACCTGGATTTTCAAGGGAACCTCAATGTGACTCTTTAACTGTGGTCACAGCTTTAAGTAGGTAAATATCATTGACATGAATAAAGTGGATATCTAGCTGCTAATTAGAGACCTTGCTGGCCAGCATCTGGCCCCAGACTAGGAGTCAGGAGACCTGTGCTCTCCTTGGGCCTCTTCTACTGACCTGAAGYTTGACCTTAGCTATTTCACCCCAATGTTTCTACTTTTTTAACACTGTTTTCTTCCACGCTTTTTTGGACTGTCAGTACTTCAGAGCTTATGCAGAGCTAAAGGGTGTTGATGATAGCCTTAAATTTTGAGGAACACTGATTTTAGCATTTCTATTAAAGCTGGTTAGAAATGTTTTGATAGAACAGTTTTTATTGAAAACTAATCTGGTCAGAATAATTTCATTCAAAATTAGTTGAATACAATAAAAATAAGCAATTGGYCTGATTTTGACCAAAGCTAAATGAAAAATACAAAATTCCAGGAAAGTGGAAGCTGTGTTTCCCAAATCCACTTATTCCTGATGGGCCATCTCTAGATATGGGACCTACTTGGCAGAAAGACTCACAGATCCATTTAAGCTCTGCGCAAGCCGAGTCTGCTTTAGAAATTAAGGGCAAATCAGTCTCACTAGAAATCAAGTACATTCAGTTGGCTAACCAAAAAAAAAAAAAAAGAAGGAAAGGAAAGGAAAGGAAAGGAAAGGAAAGGAAAGG
>JASVER010000003.1:21845424-22199433 GCA_030449065.1 Oceanodroma leucorhoa | reverse complement strand
AAGGAAAGGGAAAGGGAAAGGGAAAGGGAAGGGGAAAGGGAAAGGGAAAGGGAAGGGAAAAAAGAGAAAAGAGAAAAGAGAGGAAAGGAAAGGAAAGGAAAAGGAAAAGGAAAAGGAAAAGGAAAAGGAAAAAAGACATCCAAAATCAGCTCACAGTTTTAAAAAAATTCTGGGCTTACTTCAGTAGTCAGGTTTAGGAGGTGTGTCATTCTGTCGGTAAATATATGATAATGAAATACTGATATTGTAAAGAGGAGTGACCAAACCCTTGGCATACTTCTGTCAATAGATCTATACCAATTTATAGCTTCTGATGGTTGAGCGTGGCGTTTTAATCTATCCATTGTCAATTTYGGTTCTATTTTTATTAATCATACCAGTGATGTCTGAATAAGTAACTCCAGAGAAATTGTATTTAGAAAGTTTGTATTAAAGAATAAAGTRTACAAGTACAAACTGATGAACAGAAAGATATATATTGGTTCTTTTTAGCTAATACGTATTGCTGCATATGCCTTCAAGGTATCTGTTGAGCAATTTAGCTGTGTTTTCTGGCAGCTGTCACTAGTATCATCCATCAGAACAAGAGCCCTGGCCGACAACTCTTTGCTGAGATGCTAAAGGGATGTGGATTTTAATTCTAGRCAGTTTTATATGACAGACAGTGTGACAGATGAATGCCAGAAAAGCCCGGGACCATGATAGAATTTGCGCAATTTCAAGTAAATAATTGGACAATTTTTCATGTAAAAGCAACAGCTGGACTGTTGCTGTAGCTTGTGTGTGCACAGAATTGTTCCCAAGTTTAGCATCCTGTTTTACCACCTCTATTCAAGCAAATCATCACAGTTGGCACYGAGAGAGAATTCAGGGATTGCAAACACTGGATTTCTGTGAGGAGCCGTGAGATCTGAGATTTGTTAGAGCGTCTTCTCTCTTTGCTTCCTCTTGGCCTCTTTTTTTATTACATACAATGAAGCTCCTAGATAATAAGTGCAAGAAAGCATACTTATATCACTAAAAAGGGTGAYGTGAGGATGAAAGGGAGGGGAGAACAATTACTTGCCTGCAAACACATCTGTAATTTCCTGGAAGGAGAAGGGAGAGAATCATTGTGGGAGAGCTGACAGCATCCACCCCTGACACAAGTATCTTCCCCTGTGCCAAATGGGGAGGTTATGGTCCTTCATCTTCCTTTAGCTGCCTGACTTTTTGTTCCCCTTTGCTATATACTGTACTTTCTGTCCTCCCACTCAGCTCTTTGGCTGCCAGGTTCAAAATCAAACAGATTTACTTAGGAATCTAATAAATAGGTCTTTGTTAACCCAATTTACTTTGGCTTGATTACAATAAACTCTAAACTCCAAAGCAGATTAGGAAGCATCCACATGAGCAACTTGATAGGTTGTAGGGAGCATTGGGGATAATACATAACTGCAAGGGCATTTTCATTTGCATCAATATATAAAAAAAAAAAAAAAAGAAAGATAGATACTGTGTTTCAACAACTTCTCACAGGCTCCATTTAAAACTAGGCATGTTGGTGGTATTGCTGACTGTGCCCTGTGTGTGCCCATTAGGAAGGTGGCTGTTTGCATAGCCACAAAATGTTTTAGCAGAATGGGGCAGACATAGGTTGCACTTTCACCCAGAAAGAAGAGATTTTAACACACCTGGAGATTTTCTGCAAGTGAATTTTACATCTCCAAAAAGAAATAATTGAAGCCATCACTGGTCTGGTATCAGCTGGAGTACAGCACGGATAGCTTCAGGCTCTGATTTCTATACTTAGAATTTAAAACTAGAAAATTGCTGAGCTTCAGACTGTAGCATCTCCTAAAGGTTTCCATTGTTCCAGCATGAGACAGTTTGGGGATTACTGGTGGCCTTTGCCAGCGAATGCAGCAGGGGGTCCCTCCTCTAACACTCCAAAATCCAAGAAGTTTACATGGTTTTGTCACACGCTGATTTTATTTGAAGTCTTTACAAGAAGAAGTTACATTTCCCTGCTGAAAATTTGTAAGAATGTTTTCCCCACCCCTATCAGTCTTTGATAAGATATCAAGATAGGATTGTTACACTCTATGGCGCTATATTAAACACACAGCTTTTGTTTAGTTTAATCTCCTCTCCTAGAAGTGCCTTGAATAAAAGGAAGTATTTTATCTTGAAAATGAAAAAAAAATGCTAAAAAATAGTGGAAAAAAAGGAAAAAGAAAAGAAGAAYCAGAATGCCTAGTGATTTCAGCTGTCCAATTTGAGAAGGACTAATTTTTGGAAATGCTGATTACTTATACTGAAAAAACAGATAACCAAACACAGCTAGCATTTCTGAAAATCTTCACCTACTGTATAAATTGAATTATTTCCTCATGAGTATTAGCTGCARAGTTTATAATAATGGTTTTGCTTTTAACATAACAGACAATTGGAAACTTTCTTCTTGAAAGCATTCTGTCTTGTATCTCTCTTGAACTGAATTTAAATTAATGAAGCTCTTATAAGGATAGCTGTAACAGAAACTGATTAAACCAAAATGAAAGACATTTTTAAAGTAGTCAGGATGTTTGGATCTTCCTTTGAAATCATGTGTATTTTAATAAAAAATCAATACGTGTTTAAAATACCCAATGTGCTGATTTATTCCATGCAGAAGATGTGCTGCAACATACTCTGAATTATTCTAAGTAGGTAAAAACTGGAATTTCTGTCAGGTTAGAAATTGCATTTTCTGATTTTCATCCTGAATTAAAATGGTAAAAATAGCAGGAAAGAAATTGTTTCCATAGAACAGAAAATTCCATTTCATATATCTACAACGTGTAGGTCTGCACAAATGAAGCTGCCTCCCTTTATAACAGAGTGATAAAAAGGATGTGTATTTAGCTTGGTTTGTTCCAGTTTGTATACAAAGACTCTGAATGACCTGTAAGAAGACTTCTGAGATGGGGTAACAGACGGAAAGGAAACAGCCTGGTCAGTGTGTTTGGGAGGGTTGTTGTGGAGGGAAGGCGATAGTTTCTACCTATCYGGTGAGTGTGCGCCGCATGGAGAAGGTGCTGGGGGATGCGAGGATGCGAGAGCGGGGGAGGAAAGAGCAGCTCGAGTCTCAGGGTGGCAGGAGGAGGCAGCTTTTGCTACGGGTGTCTATCGCTATACAACCCAGGAAGCCGCAGGAAGCTGCTGAGCTAGAAAATAATACTGGAGGGACTAACTCACCCTTCAAGGACAAAATCAAGAGAGGAGTGTTTTTCAAACCTTTTTAATATAGCTTTCCACAACATTTCCTATTTAAACCGACACCTTGTTCTAGTTTATTACTTTAGTGTTCTGATAAGTGTGTTTTGATATCCTTTGGCACATTTGCTTAAAAAAGAGGGAAAAAAATGTGTGAACAGTTGGTGGTTGAACAGGTGGCCAGGGCTACTCTGCTAAACTGTTTTTCCCGAGATGCTCAGAGTCCTCGTCCTCATCACCCCTCTGAGACATCGTGGCAAATCACACCAGCACCGAGTAATACTGAAGTGACCTGAGCTAAAAAGTAATAATGGCAATCAAACTCCAAATTTGAACTTTGTACTCCCCAAACTCAGTAAATGAAAGGTTTTCCATATGAAGCTGTTCATTACATTCAATCCTTCCTCTTTCTCCCCCCCTGCCCCCTCTTTCTTTCCTTTTTTTCTCTCCTTCTTTCTCTCCCTCCTTTCTCTCTTTCTCAAACACTATCTATACTATATGCGGTGTGTTCCCATTCTTGCCTGCAGAATGTCCTGTTAAGGCTGCAGTGACTGTGCCCTTTGAAACAACTCCAAGTCCTCCCTCTGGGATACCAGGAATCCATTAGGAACAACCCCATAAAGAGAACCTCAGAAAGAAAGGTGTCTTACTCAAGAAGCTGCCTCACCTTTGAGAATATCCCAAATAAATACATGATTGCTCCTGGTAACAATGGTGCCACATTCTTTCTGTACCTCTGGAAATGGAGAAAGGAAAAATTAAAATATTAATTTTTTGAAAGATAGGGCACTCATATGGAGACCAGCTAATCTACTTGATGTATCATAGCCTAAAAAGTCTGTACAAAGAAAGCAAGAAACTGATAAACAAAAAGCCCTCTCAAGGTTGTGCATTTCTGGTTCACTGGTGTAGAGGTATATAGTTATAAGTGAGTATATATGAGAGATCTGTTCAGATAATTTAGTTTGRCAAAGAAAACCACCTCCCTAAACTATTCTTTAGGCTGGATCTCGGCATCTGTGATCTATCCTAGCTCCTTAGTACTTTTTTAAGAAAAGTTTGGGGTCACTAGAATTTTCTGAAAATTTGTAAGACTAATTCTTGTGACGAGCTTCTCGACCATGCAGTACCCTATATCGAAGCAACTCTGCTAGCACCTTCAGTGTGCAGAGGAGTATCACAGAGCTGTACAAACCCTCTTTTAATTTCTGCCAGGGATATGACAGAAGCGGGAGGCTTCCATTTGATAGCAGAGAGGTCAGCAATGTGTTAGGTTTGTTATCTTTTTTCCCCAGTTACTTAAAATCTCTTTCAGTATGAATAACAGTCAGTGCAGTTGTCAGAAATACAGCATATGCCAGAAGGTTTGACATGACTGAGCAAATGGGCGAGCACCAAGGCGGTCACACTCAGGGGCAGCCTGCAGCCATCCCAGTCAGTGAGAACTTTGTTAGCTGACGCGGAGTCGCTTCCTGCCAGAGCAGTAAATGGCCACTGGGAGAATGGTAGTTGTTCCCAACAAAATGACAGTCTTAGCAGTAGCAGCAGCCATGAAGACTCTGCATTCCAACAAAATATTGTTTTATTCATAAATTTATAAACTGAATGATATCTCCTAGATAATTTTTTTCTGTGGAATTTGTTTTCTTGCAAGATTGTCACTCAGCTACAGGAACAGAAAGAAATAATTGTTTGAGAAGTCTCATGAAGTGTCAATTTTTTTTTATATTTTTATGGCTCAGAACGCAAATTGGGTTGCCTGTAAAGTTAATGTTAGATCTGCCATGCTCTTACTCACGTACCTTTTGACACTGATGTACCTAGAAGGGCAGTTCTCATGTTACTGTCCGTGACTTTTTCAGATCACGTATCATTATACTGCTCACCATAACTAAAACCAGAAAAAACACAGTCATCAACAAAATTCAACTGGCTATCATGAAAGTCAGTTAATGAACTGTAACATTAAATAAACACAGTTCTTTTCTGGTCATAAAAAGCGTGCAAATAATAAGTTCATATACTTCAGAGTTTTAGTGGGAGAGACTTATTTCCAAAAATGATTTGGTCTTTGTCTAAATACATTCTAAAATACAGCCACAAATTTACTAAAGTTCAGCTTACCGACAGCTTCAGAACTCAGGAAGAGGAGTAATTCAATGGCATTCAGGTTGGATAACTTTACTCAGCTAATGTCAAGGTGATATTCATAACATGGGGTATGGTATTTCTCTTGGCTTTTCATTCTTTTCTTCTGAAAGAAGGCTTAAGTTTCTTAGAAAAAAGAAAACACCTTATCAATTCTTTTCATAGCACTAAGTAGCTTGTTGTTTTCTTTTTGTTCTCAGATGTTGACCASTTTCACTTTATTGTGCATAAGCAATGCCACCTTTTTTGTTTTTAGAAGTGAAAGGCAGGAGGGGGAAACTCAGCGGGATGGAGGACAGCAATGGCACCCAGTGGCTCGGGATCCTCTTGGCTCAGCATCCCTCTTTCYCTGCTTTGCTAAGATAAATTTAAAGGCCATCCGCCTTTGTAATTTAGCTACCACAGATGCTTTCAAGCAGGTCCATAAGTATATTTCTGTGGGAATGAGGTTACCACAGGAAAGTGATTTCCAGTAGAAAATATCCTTTTTTTTTTTTTTTAATTCCCTCAGGGACCAGGGAGAGCAAAGAAAATCTTTCATGTCCCAGTGACTGACTTTAGAAACCTCCTCCTTCCATTCTTGCCCTGCACAGTACCTTTGTCAGCACTTGATGTGTCTTCTTCATAGGTCCTCAGGAGACAGACAGATGCAGTAAAACTTGTATAAACCGATTGGCAAAGGTTAAGAAGATTGAACCAGGCTTGCTATTGCATCACAGCCAAGAGTCTGTTGCTTTTCCTATAGGTCAGCTGCTATGAAAATAATTATCTAGGCTTTACAGTGACAGAATATTTTTTATTTACCGTTCCTAATTTTTCCCTTTCTGTGCTCTTCACCAGCAGTATTTGAACCCCCTGATATGCAGCATTTATCTTGGCAGAGAACCATCATAGCCCACTGGGATACTCTTATTACAGCCTTCCCAAACCCACCTGGGATTTTACAGCTTGAATTCTGCTCATCCAGTCTAACCACAGATTTAAATAGAAAGAGAAGTGTAATGAAATCAAAAGGCACCCTTACAGTTGTGGCAGCGAGTCCATCCCTTAAAGTGACAAGCTTTACCAAATCAATTTTTCAAAAGGGTGCAAGGTCAGGGCTTTTAACCTCTGATCCACAGATCCTGAAGACTAAATTCACTATGGACCACAAGGTCGGCTAAAGCTGACTGGCCGTGGGCTTACATTTACTGTATGTACCTCCCCAGGAAAATAATTAAGGACTCTAAAATGAAAATAAAAATTGAAAACCACTATGCAAGGTAATATTTTAATGTTTGCTTTAGATCTGCTGATCTGACTGGAAACATGCTGTACCTGGAGCCTTTTGTAATAAAAGAAAGTGCAAAAATGTTGCCATTTGCTCAGTCCTTCTATAGCTCTCCCTTTCTTCTTCCCCTCAACATTTTCTGAGTAAGAGTCCACTGCCCCATACCACTTTTCCAATGTTTTATTCCTAAGTATTTGTCTCACATCATTCTGGACCCATTTAACTGCCTGTTCAATTGTTACACATGTTTTCAGAACACTGTTTATTGGTGACATTAATCTGAAAGTATGCAGCAGCTTCCCAGCCAGTTACCTGGGAATTCCCTTCTCTGGGATCATCCCTGGATAGCATATGGCTCCCGAAGGAAGATCAGCTTCATGCCTTCAAGCCCAGGGGACAGCACCACGTGCRGGTGGATGGGCATGGGGAATAAGGCAACGCAGCGGTGCTCTCTCCTGAGCTCCCTGAAGGAGCACTCTGCTCCCCTCATGGGGATCCACCGGGTCTGGGGAAGCCTTCACCTTGCACACCCTGCTTCTCCGCTTGGGAAGCCAAGCACAGGGACTGGAAAGGTAGCAAAATACAGCTACTAGCCTCCAAAAGAAAATGAGAAAATAAAAGTCAATATTGTAGTTTTCAGAGRACAGTGAAACAGATGTTCCACTTTTTGCAGAGATGGCCACAGACCTGTTATCTTAGTGTGACACACAGAAGACTCATATCTTTAATTTACACCTCATTTGCCTTCCAGAAAATGAGTAGGATACTGTAATTGTTGGTCAGCATGCATCTAAAGCTTTTGTGCTTCAACAGCCACTGAGCATTGGTTGTTATTACAGCTTGTTATACTTTCATTCCTTTGGAAAGTTTTCACAGATGGATAAATAAGCATCATAAGAGCAGGAGTCCCTGGACGTCTGTAAGGATCTCTTCACAATCTGTGGAGCCAGCCATGTCACAGGGTTCACTTCTGGAGAATGACAACATTTTCACTTAACGCTGTGCAGAGAATTTTCAGTCTTTGTACTTGAGCACTGTTAATTGTTTGCACAGTTAATTAAACTATGGGTGAGGTATTCTGTTAAATATCCATGTGTAGTGCACATATTGACTGTTTCAAGGTGAATACTTTTCTAAATCATGAGCTATTGAATGTTGACTCACTGTGGTCCATTTTCTCTAATTGGCTTGAAGCTTCTCTCTATTGCTTGTTATGATAGAAGGTGCTTTTTGCCCACTAAAAACATTACTGTCTCTAAATATGAACATCAATGGGTGTTTTGAGAATCACTGTGCAGGAAAGAGGCTCTCCTGAGTACACAGGAGAGGTAGTTGGCTGGTGTTCACCTTCTCTCTGCGTTAAACAGCCCTTGGGCCTGTGGATGAAAGCCTTGGCAGTCTCTAGCGTACCTGTCAGTCATGCTGTAAAAATACAACAGAGGACTATGTCTCTCATCGGGTCACAGCATTGCTTTCTTCCAGGAGTCTGACTATGTAAGAAAAGGTTTCAGAAAGTTTTTTTCTATGTGAAATGACAACCAAATTATATTTTGTTTGGTAAACTTCTGCAAGCTCTGCAAGAATACTCACTGTATAACACCAGCCATAAGGTTTAATAAGTTATCCTGGCTTCATGTGATGTGACAAATGTTCAGTGATTCCTCAGTCACTTGCAAAACTTGTCATTCCATTCAAAGCCACCATTCAAAATATCCTTCATATTATAGCATGCAGTCAGAGAAACATTGGTGAGGAGAACTAGCGCTCAGATGATATTTCCTAACTCATTATAAGTTCAGAAAGAGTTACGTATTTGAAGAAATTCAATTCTGTAGCTTAGTAAAATCTCTTGATAATCCAGGCTATGGTTTGAACTACGTATTTAAAGCAAAGTCAGGGAATTTCTTAGTCCATACTGGTTGTCTGTATTTCTGTATGGCTCTGTCCGTTGGTCAACATCAGGTGTAGGATCATGTATGGGACACCCATTTTTAGCTGAAAAAATTAGAGACCTCTTTAGCTTTAAGGAATTTTGTCTTGAGTTGTARTAACACAAGTAGTGAGTTTCAAACCCCAATAGCAATTCAAGAGACATAATTCTATAAAAACTGATTCCACTTTATTTCAATGSCTTTTTTCCCACCAGCATGAAAAAAAGTTTTCCTCTGTGGATTTAAGTAGCATTTAGAGCATTTAAACCTATCTATTGAATGATAATTGCTGCATTCAAAATTCATGCTCTCTTCACCACACATTAGCAATAAGATGAGAAAGAAAAGRGTGTTTGGAAAAGAACAGATACTGCTGGGTACCACTCGACTGAGACAGAAAGGATGGCAGAATCTATTGCTGAGGCGTATAGTGCAGGGGAAAGTAAAACACTGTTCATGGTTTTCAAGTGTCTGTTTTTAATAAGAAGCTGAACTCCTGCTCTCAGGAAAGAGATGCTAGTGTTAGAGAGAAAGAAAAGCAGTAGTCTATGTCTCTGTCCTTCCTTGTTTGTCCTAGAAGTCAAAGTACTGAAAAAGACTGTTTGGTGTAACCTATTGGTCTTTGGAGCAGTTATCAAATTCCAGAGTTAGTTCTTAAAGGCAGAATTGATAGAATTGCACMGGCAAAAAAAATCAATCTGCAAAGTGCTCTGCTTGTTAGGCAAAAAATTAAATTCCCTCCAGGCCATGTTGGGAGATGGGAAGAAGAACTGTCTACAGAGAGTGAAAAGCAAATTCTCTTTCTTTGGCTGCTGCAGGAGGGGAATGTTACACCCTCCCAGGCCTCACCTCCATTTTTGCTTCTAACATAAAATTATCGTTAATGATACTAGCTCTTGTTTTTTAGCCACTTTCAGAAGTATGTTTGGACTTTGTATTCAAGTAGGGAGGTGTGGAAATGGCTATCGASAGATAACAGCTAGTAAGCAAAGACAAAGATCAAAACAAAACCTGAAATGTACAATTTCTGACCACAGTGATGAAAAGTTAGGTTGTAGTTTTTTATCGTAAGTCTTTGCTTATTAGCTGGTAGCTAGTCCTGCTCATTATTTTCCAGAGTGAATAAGTTTAAAGTTTTATTTTCTCTGTCAATGAACTAAACTTTTAATCAACTTTCATATTTGTCTTAAGACTAATGACTCTCAAAGGAATTGCCTACAAATCCTTAAACTTTTGAACAAAGGGACCAGAGAAAAAGCGCAAAGCTTCCTTTGAAAACCAACCTTTCTATTAGAGAACAAAATCAAAAAATAAGCAGCTTGAAACTGGGAAACACAGAGTATTAATATTCATCATGAAAACAAACTGAAAGAAAATTTAAATCTGTGTTGACCCCAGGGGACTTTTGTTAGTGATTTCACACAGAATGGCAAATTACGCTAATGCTTTCAGTACTTGGTCTCTAAACTGGAGGAAAATTATTGGTGTTTAAATCAAGAGTTTCTCTGAAGTATAACATACTTTGTTTAATGTTCCTTACTTGCTTTAGTACAGACGAATGATTGTTGACAATGACTTTAACAGAACATTGTCCATTTGTGCAGATTTCTTCTTTTCCTTCCTCCCCATCATCGTATCTAGTCAGGTTAATGGGTGTCAGGAYGGTTTGCCAGGATCAGGGCACTCTGGGTAGAAGAATACCAGCTGTGACAGACAGGTGGAAGTGCCAGAAACAACAATAATAGGATGTATTGTGGTATTGCCCAAAGTAGGTTTTGCACAAAAATAATTTTATTCCMGCTGTAATACGTAAACTAGTATTGTAGGAATAATTTTGGCAGATGCCAATACATAAATATTGAGTGAAAAAAAGAGGGCTGCAATAAGAAATGAGAAGCACAAAATTTTACAAAGATGCAGTTATAAAATTTGTAAGACGTAGTTATAAATCCTKCAACTTTGAGGATAGTCTGCACTAGGGTGAAGTTAGAAAATTATCTCTGAAGGGTGAGCTAAYGCCCTTTATGTTTCAGCTGCTTATGAGAGATCCTGGCTTTAGTATGTATCCTCATGATGGTGCTGTGTTAACTGGCAGAGCATTAAAAAGATGATGCAGAAGAAAGCAAGGAGTGTGGCCTTGTACCGTATATTTGACAAAACTTGGCTGCAGCTCAATTATTTTTTTTTCAGTTGAGTACTGGATTTTTTTCCTTCTTTCATTCTGGCTCCTCTGATAGCATGTGTGCTTTCCTGCTTCGTTATTGACTTTGTCGCAAACAGTCCTCTGAGCAGAATTGATTTATGATACACTTTGCAGCCACCCAGACAGCTTCCAGTGAAGTGACAAAGAAGTTCTGCTTCTGCACCCACCTAATCAATGAAACACAAAGAAAGACTAGACAAAACAGAACCCCCACGTGGAGCTCTGGGGTGCCAAACATCAAGCACGGTTCACAAAATCCACAAAAGTGACATGCAGCGGTTTTAGTTATCATATRAGTATAATATGCCTTTTTTGTATTTCCAAGGTAAGAATCTTTCTTTTAAGGAACAAACAGAGTAAAAGRAAAGCATATATATAACCAGAGATCAATGTGTGGAAATGGACTCAAAGTTTAGCAAATGGAACATTAAAGCCAGCGTATGTTAATATACCAGAATAAGAACAGTTAGCTGTTTTCTCCTTATATTTTAAAGCTGAAAATACTAAAGATATTTTAAAAATTAACCAGGAATGGTTTGATTCTGCAAAGGACTGAGCAATGTCATTCTGATCCAACAATTTTCTGAAGTGTGTATTAAATTGGAGTGTGAATCAACACTCCAACCCSTGGGACAAACCACATAATTAGCATTGAACGTCAATAAATGTTTTATTAGACTGAGACTAAATGTCTTCTTCTGGCAGAATCAAGCCACATCAGAAACTGAGAGGACTTTGCTAGGTCCTTGTCACCCAGGTATCTGCATGAGGATGATACAAAGGCATCAATTTACTTTAGAAGTGTCTTCTTTATTTACTAGAGAGATATACATCAGGATCTAAAACGAGGAGCAGTGAAGGCAGCAGAGGCACTTGCAAGGACGCTTCTCTGGTCTGTCACTCCATGGGCGAATTTTTGGAAAATGTTGTGCCCATGCACAATTTAAAGGTCAACAAGACTTCCCAAAATTTAACCTCTAATTGACGCACTGGGAGAGACAGACACACTGCTTTCTGTACTCCTGAAAAAATGTAGAAACTTGTCCTATGTCCTCTGACGTTTTTTTTTTTTACCATAATTCAGCTGAGCTGCTAACCTTGAATTCCCTTTGCCTGTGCAATGTGGGACCATCTTGATGTAAGGCCATTGTATATGTAGCTTACAGAGCAAATGACTGTGTGAGGTGAAGGCATGAGAGAATTAGGTTCTAAGACAGCATGCCATAAATCTTGCTTTATAGGACAGGATACTCTGTGTCGCTAGGATTATCTTGTTATAAAGCCAATGAGATAGCAAAGCAAATAGTGACTCAGTTTTGAAGCAGTCCAGTCCCTTGAACAGGTGAAAGAAATTTCACTAAAATCTGTCAGCCAAAATGGCTTCCTCTACRCACAGAAGTGCATCCCCACACGCATGTTTCCCCCCCACACACAAACATTTGATGTGTGCAGAGGCATTTGTTGTTCTACCGTGTCACTGGGGGAATAGCTCTGGTGCAATGCGCCCCCTTGCTCCTTCCTCTCTAATGAGATTCTGCTTTGTGACAGATCTTGTCAGAGGCTAATTATAACAAATGTTTGGAAATATTTGTTCCAGAATAACCTTTGGCTCTAAGATGGATCACTGGCATGAGGCAGGTCCCCTTGCAGAGCCCAGGAGATCAAGTTCTGCTTCAGAACAATGCCTAAAATTCAATAATGGCACTGTGTACTCGGCTGACCAAGTTTGGCAGTTTCTGATTGATTTCTTTTCCTCTTCAAACCTTGCCCGTCACGATCGGCTAATTAAAAGTGCAGTAATCTGATATAATCTGTTTCCCAGTTGGTGCGGCAGTTGGCTATCTAACAGAAATAATTGATTTGTAAACTGCCAAACCTCAGACATTTAGACTTGCATTGTCTCCTCTAAACCRTGTCTAACAGGCAAAATTTCTCTCCTGATACATCAAATGACCCACACAACAAAATTAATTCAGCCTTCACCACTATGGAAAATCAATAGAATAGAAATAGATAAATTTTAAAATGTAATAAAAGTCTGGAGGAAAAGCAAATAAACATGGGTATAGTCTGTTTGTGCAAAGTCAGCAGTGTGTCATCGTTTGGCTCCCCTCTGTTTTTCCACTGCTGTTACTGAAAAAGTGATAGTTACCTTGTCACTTCAGATGAGATTGTCCTTACAG
Organism: Oceanodroma leucorhoa; assembly: GCA_030449065.1. NCBI lineage: Eukaryota > Metazoa > Chordata > Aves > Procellariiformes > Oceanodroma > Oceanodroma leucorhoa. The sequence goes on along the minus strand of JASVER010000003.1, from coordinate 22,186,461 downwards.
TTCAAATCACACCTGTTTTTTTTCTTTTTCAAATACAGGTTGAACCCCTGGGTATGTGCGTGGCTYCCAGTGGCTGGTGACCCATGCAATAAATCCTTTCAGTCACGGAACAATAGCCACCTTGGCTAATTTTTTCTTACATTATGGATACTTCCTTAGTATTAAGGRTAGGATATCCTTCCTTAAGTATCCTTAACTTAGGCCAATACCTCCTTATTGTAGGACACAAACAGAAATCTGAGTTAGAAGGGGTGAAAGCATCTCACAAAAAGGGACAGCAACAGTATTGAAACAGGTACTGAAATCATTGTTATAACACAAAATCTTTCAGCAGAGGTGTCTGCTGCCTCGTGAAGTTCGGTTCTTCATTTTCCAATCTGACAATGAGCATAAGCGTCTGCTTTCCTCTAAATTTATAAATGAAGCAAAAGTAAATCAAGCATGGAAGTGTTTTATGGATCAGGCTATCACAGTTCTTGGAAAGCCATCTGTTCATACAGTCATCTTAAAACACATCTGAAAGCAGTCAATTTTTGAGTAATAAAGCTGGGGATTGCACCTCAGAAAGGAAATGTGCTAGAAAACCTGTCGCTATATCTAAAATAGGAGTATGTGTGTAATAAATCTGTTTCTTTGGGGGTTTTGCCCTTTTTTGTTCACTGCAAAATATTTTCTTTTACATCTTCAGGCTCACTAATAAATCAACTTTTAAATTTTAACTTACGCTGAAATGRAAAGGAATGTATTCCTCTGCAAGGAGACCACAAACCCCACCACCACGGGCACAGCTCGGCAGCCCCAGCCGGTCATTTTTAAAGCAGAGCGTGCAGCACCTTAGGGCAGAGCTTCCATGTGGCAGCTTCAAACTCTGCTTAGCAATGTCCTAAACTACCTTATTTTTCTCCTCACAGCTCTCATACCAGGAGGATTAGATCACACCAGGTTGCACCACTGGCTTCTGTGTTTGAGTAAATAGCAATTCTCGTACAGTGTGTTTGCTCTCTTTTGATTCCTGTCAGRAGTAAACACAGTTTACTAATCTGTGCTACTTGAGGTCCCCAACTTCTTTCTCTCCCCTTCCAAAYGCACACAAACACTCACATACAAATGCATAAATATAGACATTTGGTTTGAATATTTACACACACTTCGTATATATAGTATATGTATAGATATAATGTGTGTAAATATTCAAACTGAATATGTATATATTTATGTATTTGCATGCGAGTATCTATATACAGTACATATATCTATTTCTGTATATTGCAGATATGTGTGTAATGYGTGCACATACATACACACTGTGAATTTCAACCATATTGATATTTAAAACTCTGGGTCCTATGCACAGCAGTTGGCTTTTTGCCTATTTATATCCCATCTCTTGTTTTCTGTGAGTATTCTCTAGTTTTGCGTATGATAGCAGTTAAAGCTCTACAAGTAGTATTTTAAGTCTGAATACATACAAGTTAAATGGTTCACCTCCTAAGGGGTTTGAATCCAAGACATCCACAACTTAACTCTGATCTAGTAGACTTGAATGTCTAACTTGCCTTTTAAGTGCAATAAAATGTGGGTAACTGAAGCCTATGGATGTTTTTGAGATGTTCAGACTTACAATGTATATTTAATTAGATACATATTTTATACTGTATGCAAGTTATGTACAAACAAATGTTTCAAACTTGTGGTAAATCTCTAAGAAATCTTGGCTAGATTTCCCCAGAAGATGTCCTCTCTCCCCAAATATCTGCATAATATCTCAAGTTCCGTCTTAAATCAATGGCAAAACCCTAGAGACTTTAATGTAGCATTTGATGTTTTCCCTTTTTTGCAGTCAGGCATCTACTTCAGCTACAGATTTCATTTGGCTACTGTTTTCCTTTTATGTTTTACGATTTTCCATGAAATCAGTATTTTCCAGTTTTAGGGATCTGAGAGCCCCGACACCACCCGTGTTTCTCCAGGCTCCCAGTCCCTGACCCCAGGCTGGGGAGTTAAGAYGAACCTCAGGGAGGCTTCAGGGCAGAGCTGGTGGCTTGGCCCTGGCGTGGGGCTCCCAGAGAGCCACAGCTCATGGGGGTCACCTCCTCTGAGGGACCCCACCACCCACCCTGCCGCTCAGCTCTGGGAAGACCCTGGAGAAGCCTGAAGGAAGGCGTTGAAAAGCTGCCGTAGCCCGTAGCCTGGGACAGAGGGCACGTGGCAGGTCTGGTCTGGAGGTCATAGTAGGAGCTTGTCGGCAAAACAAAAGGGACGAGGAATCAGGGCAGGCACCTACCCAAACCGGGTGAGATTAGGCGAATTCTGTAAAATCCAACGTGTTTCCAGCAAAGCTATGAATGAGGCTAAAAGCAGTCCCAGATGAAGAAATACTGAACTGATTTTTTYTTTCAAACCCCTAGTCCGTGAAATTTAAAACAAGAACACAGAAATTACAGTGAGAAGTCAGTCATCAATCACTCATCTTCAGCCTGTTATCAGTTTGATTAATTCCAGCCAGAGCAGGCTCCAAACAGCCTCCTTTAATTACCTTGTCACAGGCCCTGTCTCAATGCCCGTCTTAGGCAGGGCTTGCCCATCATTTCACCWCCTCAGTCCCAGCACTTCCCACTTCAGCCCAAGGAGGGGTCAGCAGTGCACRGAAGGAGCGAGCTTTCAGGAGTGGTTTGAATTTGGAGAGCTTTCATGCACAGAGCTCTGGAGGTACACCAGGCATATAGATGTGTGCGTGTAGAAATGTATGAGAGTAGGACATCAAAGCTCAGTCAAAATAACTGACAATCATCACCAATACAGTAATTTGCCCATTTTTATATGTAGGCTATAATGGCTTTATATGATGTAGGGAAATGGAATTTTTTTGGTTAAGGAATCGTGAAGTGGAAACTACTAAAAAAACCTATTCTCAGATTTCTCTCTATTCTGTATTTCTGATTGCAGGTATATTATCTTCTGGGTCAAATAAATTAGCCCTTTGCCCCACCCTGAGAGATGTATAATGGACAATTTCTCCATGTTATCCCACAGCCAAAAAAAATTTTTAAATATTGGTATTTCAGTGTATGTAACTATGCAATAAAGTATCCAAATCTGAATAATGTTTTAATAAAAATAAAAATATAGGATTATCTCTAAAATAGAAAAGCATGAATGATCCCTAATTGTCATGTGTCCTCCTCGTCTACAATGAGGAGGATAGCATTATTTCCAGCATAGCCTAAGTTATGTTCCCGAGTCAAGCCAAATGACATTGAGGAATTAATTACTGAGGCATTCAAAGTGACTACACCAAGATTTCCTGAAGGACTAGTATGGATTAATCATGACATCTCAAGGTGCTACCCTTAATAGGATTTCCAAAGATTTGAGCTATGAGTAAATTTTGAGCTCATGAATATCACGTGAATCTGAATGTATTTTCCCTTTACAGCTGTAACTGCAGAGACTTGCCTAGTTTTTACATTGTTAGTGAGTATGAATGTCTGCTGGTAATTTTAAAGACCTACCATTTATTCAATAAATAGTGAAGTTTTTTACCCCAAAAGCTGAAATTACACTAGCTTGAGATTTTTATATAGATATAAGCCATATATAATAAGACAACTTTTCTGAGTAAAAGAACGGAATTATATGAAGATTTACTGCTCTGGAAGGTAAGTCTCCCTAACATTGGTTATCAGGTTATTTGTTATGCAGCTACATAACTATTTTATTAATATAGTTTCCATAAATAATCAGTGATATATGTAATCTATGGGACTTAACTGAGCCCTGTGATAGAAATAAAAAAGAGAGATTTTCAGAACTTCGTTGTGGCTTCCTTTTGAGAAAGAAGAGAACTCTACTACATAATAGAAACATTTTTCACATGTAGGCATTACAGTGAAATGGGCTACTTTAAAGAGGAACCTAAGAGTATTAAGAAAGATTTTCACTAATCAAAAAATATTGTGATGACTTGAAATCCATTACTAAAGCAAAAAATTATAAAACGAAAAATATTCACAAGTTTAAATGAACATGTTTACAAGAAGAAATAAAGAAGGAAAGAATACACCTGATGTTTTGTTCACTTTTTGGGTTGCTTTTTAAAGTAATTAAATTTTCACTAATTATTTTTACATCTTTTGATCATTTGCACATATACGCAATACGATTTGAACATGATTTATAGATTTAACTGCAATAATTGTATTTTTCCTGAGACAAAGACCTCAGTCTTGCAAACACACATGATTTATTTTCAGAGAAAATAAAATACTCTTATCTTCATAAATCAAAGCCTATCAAAATGAACATTAATTTTAATTCAGTTGAAACATGGTTTGAGTTTTATGTGGGGTTTTTTTTATCTCAAGTTGTCATAACTTTACAGCTCATGGTAAAGGGACATGGCTGCTGCTGCTGTGTCACAGAAAAACAACTGCAGATCAGCTCCTTCTGTACTCTAAACTGCTGATGTCCCACATCGCTTCAGGGCGTGTTTCAATACCTAATACCATACTAACCTTATTTGAATTACTGATTCCTTGGTCTGGCAACCAAACTGAGGCATAATATCCATCAACTTTGGGCAGAATGAGTTTCCATTTTTAAAGTTCACTCTTCCCATAAGCACAGGTGCCAGAGTATTTTAGAAAGGCTTTTATGCACATTGCAAGCAGGATCATCAAGATGTATGTCTGACCCATAAACGTATGTAAACATAAAATGCCTCCTGGTTTAAATGTGAGATATAGCCTATGCATCTTTGTTAATATGATCCTCAGATTAACAGTTAATCCTCAATTAATCCTCAGATTTACTTAAGTCTATCTCCTTTACTGACTGTGACCAGAACTTTAAATTAAAGGTGTTCATCCCTGGTTTTACTCCCAGAGATGAGCATTAGACATCTGGAAAAATGATTGCAAAAGTGAAGCCTTAGTTTATGGAGTTTGGAATGAGGCTTGTTTTTTTATGAGGGATAACAGTCGGCACTTTTGGAGGCACAATCATGAGTCCATCAGACATTTGCTATAAATTAATAGAATTTCACTGAAGATAAACCAGTGGAGATACTTTGTAATATTTGAGGGTCTTGTAACAAATGTTTGCATTTTGGATAAGATGAATTAAGGAGATAAATAGTTAAATATTTGCATATTTATATATGTGTGTACATGAAGATATAGATAGCTAAAACAGATTATAAAAACAAACGTACATTCACACTTACAGAAAACCACTGAAAGCCAGTGTTTCAACTTTCCATCTTTTTTGATTCATACTTCCTACACCAAGAGTATACTCTCTATAAAAGTAACCACAAATAAATATAAATGGAAAATATTCACTCATAAAGCCATTACTGTAAAATCTATCGGTAAGTTCAAATAAGAGCAGCTTTGAACCATGCTGCTTTGGTTTGTATTTCACCAGATAGTGGGAAAAACTCTCAAAACAAATGGGCATTACACTTTCATAAAATACACCTTATAATAATGAATGCTTGCACACACCATAACCCAACACGGTAATCGCATATCCCTTCTTCAGAAAGCATATAAAAATGATCTGACAAGTACAGTGGAAGAAAAACTAACAAAATGTCATTCTACAACTAAAGCAAGAACACCTCTTGTCTCCACAAACATTTTAAAATGGCTGAGAATAAAAGGCCAGTACCCTCTGCACAGGGCGGTGCCCTCCTGCAGTGAACAGCCCCACTGACAAAAATTCCCCCAGGGTTTCTTACAGCRGCCTTGAAGGCATCTCTAGCCTTTCTCTGAATTTGCCAGCAAAGAGATAGTGTGTCTATATGGGCACACAGGTCCTTTTCCAGATCCTCTCAGGGTGGCCGAGGTTGATACTATGTCCCACTGTCCATCGTCACCAACCAGCTGGAAATTGGCACCCCTCTTGCACCATCAGTGTCCTTGGCTGGTCATCATACCATCAACCTGCTTCCTTTGAATGACTTGTATTGATCCTTCAAGCTATGATGATCTGATAATCAAATCCACACCGAAATGGGTAATGCGTGTTCACACAGTCTGTCCCACCCGCTCYGGTCCGGAGTTGATCAGGCCCGGCAGAGTGACAGCCTCAGAGCGATACAGCCATTCCCAAAGAAAAGGCACAGCCAGGCCCCTGGGTTACACTAAGCACCATGATGCGTAAATGAATATTCAACAGAGCCCCCTCCCTMCCCTGAATCCTGTGATCTCTAGCCTGCTAATCCATATCTAGTATCAAATTGTGAGAAAAAGCATTCTCCCATAGTTTGCTCTCATTATTTTTTTAATTACACGATTTTGAAAAGGTGTTGAAGAGGTGCTAATCTGAGCAATTATATTTTATTGTGCACTATTGTCAAACCAAGCACTGCAGAGAAGGAAAGCATTAGCCAGTTATTCTCTATTTTTTCACTTCTTCCTTCTTAAAAACCTTTGCTTTAAGTACTAGGAGCAGAGACTATTTTTTTATTTACTGTAATTTCATTTTTTTTATGTGTTACATTTTAGGACATTAATTCTACACAATAAATATCAGGGCCATTCCAATAATCGTGGATTTCAGTGAACAGGAGATATCAGGCCCAGATGTGGTCAGTGCATGAGGTCTGGTGTGGGACTCCATCCTTAAGATTCTGCTGTGGTTATGGTATATGAAAGGGATAAAATATGATATATATTTAAGAAAAATAACCAGAAGATCCTTACCTAACAAAATCAAGAAACAACACAAGGACTCAAGAAACGACATGAGACTTTGCACTCCCCTGCAGCACTGCCTAATGGTTCGGATGAATCTTGCATAACTCTAGCTTTGCCTGTTTCTAGTAGATGTTAAGTAAATCTAGTATACACTGCAGTTTCAGTAGCGAAGGCACATGCCGGTCAGCCGGTGACAGCGTGCCACTGTCTGCACTTCGAACCTCTGGAATGGCAGATCAGATGTTCAGCTGCGCAACCCCCGTGTAGGCACCTCCTTGCCTGCTGAGTTTCAAAACTCCCTTTAGGAGCCTCTAAGGTGGGTAGGAGACTTGCCAGCAGTGAGCTACTGAAGGGCATACATGATAGCTGAGGACCTGGTGGGTTTTGTTTCCCTCCTACAAAAGCACAGGAGCTTGGGTGTAACCCAGGCACATTTTGCTAGTGCCTGAAGTATGCTCGACTTCATATTTCTTAACTCTTTCTACAATGTACCTGAAGGTTTTGGGCTAAATTCCTCAGCCTAGCAGTGTGCTTACGGACACACGGGCAGCGCTCCTGGGCCGGCAGGGCAGCAGTTAACCTGCAGCTGGCCCAGGTGGTGGCAATGAGGACACCTGGGTGGGGAGAGGCTGGGTGGAGCCACCTCCCCAGGGGTGCTGAGCACCCAGCCAACTCAGGCCTGGGGTTTGGCTGCTCCGGGAGCTGCTGGCGGTGGTTGGAGTCCTTTCTGCACGGCTCTGCTGGGGATGGAGGTAGGTCTGGGCAAGAAAGAAAGAAAAAGAAAGAAGTTCTTGGAAGGGAATTTGAGGGGGGAAATGATGAAGGGGCTTTAGCAGTCCTTGTGCAAGTGCAAGAGGGTGAGGCAGGTTGCTTCTCCTTAGGTAAGTGGATGGTGTTAGTTACTGATGGATAGTCTTACTGGAAGCAACAGGTTAATGTAGCTAATGTATCTCAGGACTTGTAGTAGGAGGTCTGGAGATGTAGGGAGTCAGATGCTCGTGTAGGATCTGTGGTCTGTCCTTTTACAGCAATGGGGAGGACATTGGGCTTGGATTGTTGGTTTGTTTTCCCAGCTGAGTGAACTGAATTTGAACAAACAATGAAAACTGAGGTTTAGGCTTGCCTTCTGGCTTGAAAGAGAAAGTTGGTCTTCTTGTTACTATCTAAACAATCTGTTTGGTTAATTGTCAAAGTGCTTTTTACTTCATTTAACACAACCAGCTTGTGAAACTTTGGTCATTTGTGCTCTTTGTGAGTTTCTGAGGGCAAAACCAGCAAAACTATATAGATGAGAAAAATCTATATAAAATAAAAATCTATATAAAAAAAAATCTATGAGAAAAATGTCAATGAACGGGAATAATCAGGGGTTTTGATTATGTCTTAGGAATTTGTGTGGTTAGCGCTTTATTGACTCCTTTGCTTTTGAGAATTGGCCATCGATGAAAGGTTAGCATTGGGGTAGCTGAGTAACTGTCACTAGGCAATTAATTTCACCTGGAAAAAAGCAAATAATGAACTGTTTTAATTAAGATACTATATTTGAAAGCAGATTTATTGATGGTTTGTCTCAACTATGTATTTCATCACCTAAATCTAGAGTCTTCTATCACTTGAATAAATAGCTGTTGAAAGGAAGAATATTGAGTATGGCCAGCTTTTTAAAATTTTGTAATGTATACTTATTACTTAAGCATGCAAAGTACCGAAACATTGCTATTCACTCTGTCCTCTGTAGCTCGGTGAGGTCTAAAACTTGAATTTCTTCTGTACACCCCTTGAATTTCTTCTGTGCACCCCTCCCTGCTGCTTGACGATCCCAACTTCTGTAGCATGATTAAAGTGTGTTAATGTTGTTTCATCTCTAGCATATATTTGTAGGAAAACTGGCTTAATTCATATCTTGATTTCTGAGCAGGATGCCCTTAAGAGTGTCTCTTCCTGAGAGACACCTCTAATTTTCAGAAAACTTTCCTGTTCTGGGGAGCAGTAACATTTTTATTGAACTTCTTTTCTATCTTCTAACACTGTAAAAGAGATGGCAACTTGCATGGTTTTGGGGCATAGTACAAGCGACACTTGCCCTTAGACTAGGGACTCGGGAGACTTCAGCTATGCCGTGTGTGTCCAGGGAAACTGTACACACAGTATATGGAAGGTAATGAACAGGTTGTCTCTGAATAACATGAGGATTTTTCCCTTTGACATAGTACAAATCCTTGTTTATTCTGTAAGCCAAGAGTCAATATGACTTCAGTGCTTAGCCCTGTCCTTTGCTATGGGAATGCGTTCCCAGAAAAGTGTTTCCATTCGATATATCTGCTGCTTTTGTCAGATACCCACCATGTGAATGTCTTGTTGGATGCATGAAGGTATTGGCTTGGTGTTTTCAATAAAATCCAGACTAGTCATTCCTGGACTCATGCTGAGGTGTCACTTGTTCAGTTTCTCAACAAGATGGTATGTTTTTCAGTTTAGAAAGCCTTAAATTCTTGTTGCAGCTTCTTCAATAGAAATTGTATGGAAACAGATCTTACGCTGCAAAAAGCATACCTGGAAAAATACATYTGGGTTGTTAGAATCTCTGCTAAAATAAAATGGTGTTAACAAAGCAGAACTTTGTGACAGCTCTGGGATAATGTAACCTTGTGGAGGCGGAGGGCAGAACAGGCGAGAAAGAACTGTAAAATTCCTGTTTTAATACATTATGGTGATTCAAGGTTAAACCATTTTTATTTGGGTCATTTGTAATAGCAACACCAACAGTGATGATACTTTTCCTTCACTTTTTACACTTCTGAAATCTATAGTACCAAAACACATTCCTTTACATAAATCTGTGAAAATTAAACTGAACCTAGCATAAGTATCAAATTTCAGTGTCTCGTGGTTGTTCTCAGCTAGGTGTGTAAAGGGGGAAGAATTCAGCCAAAGAACAAGTTGCTCCAAACAAAGGCTGTTGTTATTGTTGTTGTTTTTTAAAATCTATGGTGAGTAATTCTGGCTATGATATAGGTTTTTGAAATTGCCTACCTGGTGAGGAATATCCTATCCCCTTTTCTACCTTTTTTTTTTTTTTTCCCCCGTAAGGGAGGTAAAAGTTTTTGTTCTTCTTTCAAAGTTATCTTTCTGAATTATGAATGTCTTCTGTTTACATCTCTCTTTCTCTCTCCCTTCCTCTCTCCTAAGCAGGGTGAATACCTTCATTCCAGTCCTCACTCTTAGTAAAACATACTCATCCTCAGTGAGAATACTTAGCTTCTTGTTTAATTTTATTCTTGTACCAAGACACTGATCTTCTGCTGGAATGTTCTAAAATAGCCTTATCCCAGCTTCTGCTTTAATCGGCTTTTCTTCACAATGGAACATTTAGCAACATCAAATAATAGTTTCAGACGTGCTTTCATACTAGAACTACTAATTAGTAATTTTAATGTCTTATTTGGTTTTTATCTTATATATTCTATTTGTGGTACTATGGCATCATATTTAACATAGTTATGCATTTTGTGAATGTCTTAAGAACAGAAAAAACCTTGGTTTTATATAGCTACTATTTAAAATAAAAATAATTTTGTTTACATATTTGGGTCCCTTTGGGAGATTACGAGGTAACAAATATTTCCCAGAAAGCTTGCCCATGGGCCAAAGAGTAAAATTATTATAATTCTCACCACTGAGATCCATCTATATGTGTATTTTCAATTACTGTGTAAACATTCTTAACATGAGTTACGCATGTTCAATTATGATTGGAAGAAAGGGGAAAATATATAAACATAAGGAAGCAACATTATTACTATAAAATTAAAACACTTGATTAAAAGAAGAGTAAACATACATCTCGAACCTGACTTCCACTATTGAGGCTGCTTCCCTTATCTCATCTCATATTGTTTAATTTCATTGTAGTCATGATTTCTTAGTGCAAAGCCCAAGTGGACTCAAATGTGGACACAAGTGTTAGTTATTCCCATATTACTAGAACGCTCTGGATTGTTTCATTATGACATTGTTTACTATATATATTTTAGCAGACCTGAGTTTCTTTAAAATTGTATAACTAGTTCTGATCCATATCTTCCTATAAATTATTTCTCTCCGATTTCTTATTACTTCAGTTGACTTTATTTTTAAGTTATTTAAATCTAGGATTTTAAGTGAATGTTAATATGCTGTTATGTAATTCTTAGAGGGATTAATTTTGTTGTAGTTCAGTTGTGCTGCCTATGTAAGAACATAGAGGTTGTCTTAAAAAAAAAAAAAAAAATAATCAGCCTGCTGATGTATCTTTCCCTCACATACTTTGTCTCTGCAATAGCTAACGTCTAAGTAGTTTTCTAATGAGGTGGCTTAAAAGAAATGAAACTTGTGGCGGAGCTCTGTAAGGAAGTGAGTGTGTCGCTGCTCCAGCTCACTCGCAGGCAGCCCCCGTGGCCGCCCCCAGCGTGCGAGGGCCGGCGGCTCCCGGGGCCCCGCGGGGCCCTGCGCCCCGACCCGCCTGCAAGGCCGGGACGCGTCCGTGCTGTGGGCCTGGGCCGGACACCGCCCGTCGGGGCTGGTGGTGGCTGCGGACAGCCCTAAGCCCCGATTCGGAAGAGGGGTATTACTGTTGCTCCCTGCTGCTTACCTGTGTTTCTGTTGGACTGTGTATGCAGATTCCGGGTGCTGAGTGCTCGGCGGGAGCCTGCTGTCCGGATTTTTGCTGAAGCTTAGAGGAAGGAGGGTTCCAGGTTAAGATGTATATGGGGGAGGGTAAAGAAGGAGAGGAAGAGACTAAAGGTAGCTGCAGCTAACAATTTTCCTTTAGAGAGGATTAATTTGGTCTCTGAATGTGACCTAATCTCGCCATTGATAGCGTTTCTTCAGGTTATTCAAAACTTGATGAGAAAGGCGTTATCAACAGTGCTGTGGACAGGAAGGAGAAGAATCACAGTCTCAATCAAAAGCCAATTTTAACATTGTAAAGCAAAATGCTATAACTAAAGCAAACTTTGAGGATTAAATTTATATAATTATGGAATGTAACAATGCAGAACACAGTCATTTCTTTAGCTGCTGACTTCATTGTCTGAGTCTTTGTCACATACCAAAGTCCTTTTTTGCACCTAGCAAGGAACTATTCATGGCAGACAGGGAACAAATTGCTGCTTTCACAAGCTTGAAACTTTCAGTCATTATGGGAAGAAAGTTCTTACTAGAGGAACATGCAAAATTGCTAAATGTACTTATGTGTGAGTGAGATACATAGTACTTTTCATTAGATAAATTAGGATTATATTGGAGGTTAATTTTGGCTGAACCTTTGGTGTATAATAATTCAGACTCTTGAAAGCAGCTTTTCAGTCCTGCAGTGCTTAGCTCTTGGTGTCGTTATTTCAAACCTGAATGAATGTCCATCATAATGATTTCCCAAATCGCCACTGTTATTTGAGAAATGTACTTGTAGAGAATTAAGCATACCAGTAATTGTTTAAATGTGATAACTAACAATATCTTAAATATGCCATAGAAAAACAATACAATTATGAGCTACGTGAAAAACATTTTACATTAAAATTTCTTCTGTCTTGTCTTTTTTTTTTTGTTGTTGTTGGAGTAAAGAAAAAGAACAACTGGAAGGGTTTAATGTGCTGCAAAGTTTTAATCCTTTCAAAACAGTCATGAGCAGGACCATTCCAGAACACATTTGGTAACTTCATAAGGAAATTTTAGTTGTGGTTCAGGTTTGTCAATTCAAAGTGGAGCTTTTCAGTGGCTCCTATGTTTTTAGCCTGTCAGTGATTGTGCACTTCATCTTTATTTACAATGCAAAGGGCACCAGAATCAACAACAACTTTTTTTGAATCAAAGCTGCATTTTTTTTTTTCTTTTTCTGGTCAATGCCCATCAAGGCACATGCAAGCTCTTTCTGAACTAAGCTGCTTGTTGGCAATGTATTTTAGTCTAAGAAAACTTGTATTAGCTAAGAATTCTTAAACCTTTTCTTTGTTCAGAGAAATAAAAAATAAAATTGGCAGCAGTTAGTGTTGGTAATTTTCTCCAGTGTTTGAGTCTGTATCATTTTTATACCTAATTTCTACAGGAGTAGAAATTAAAAGTAACTTTTCTGAAAAGTGAACATGAGGCAACTTCAGTACCTGGCCTTATTTTGGACACTGTATCTTAATGTGAAGGGTGGGGTACTTTGAGTGCAAGCGATTTTGTGCTGTGATTAGCTGCATTTTATCTTCGTGGTCAAAAAACAACTCAGTGACATAACGACGGAATGCAAGCTCCTACCATGCGGAAAATAGACATTGTTTAAAAAGGTCAACAAATGCGTTCATCGCTCAACACTGAAGCAAGCAAACAGGCAAGTTCCTAATCATACAAGGAACTAAATAGTAATGAAAATCAGACATTGTATTGCTGACTGTCTGCATTATTTTTGACTCAGGCATGCTGTAATGATCTTTCACACTGTTTTGCTTTCAAACTGTAGCAGTTTAATTTTTATAATCATTGCCTGTGTCTCAGCTCTTGGCCTGTTCTCTTATCTTCTAGCCAATACTGTAATTTCACTTAATAGTCCAGTCATTTACTTTTTTGCTCACATGGCTGTCTCGGGATGTCTAAGGATAATTTGTGCACATTCAGAGTGAACTCCCTGAAAAATCTTTATCGACTACAAAGAAGAAGTTTCTTTTGTTTAAATAGCAAGCTTCAATCCAGGSTTTGAACCAAAGTTACTGTGAAGTTACCGTTGACAACTTGAACTTGTAATCTTCCCTGAGAAGGTTGCTTTGTAATGGAGCTGATACAGGACTAAAAGCACTCCTAGTCCTATTTATTACTGTGTGCTGACTTTCCAATCTTCTTTACATGCGTCTGTGTGTGCTACTAGTTTATTAATTTTTACAGCTACCTTGAGAGTCCATGTAGCTACCTTGATGCTTAGATTTGGCTTAGTCTGATGTGACCTTGTGCATTAGTCTGTGTTTTGCAATTGCATTGTTTGTTTCTTCATTCTTAAAGTCTGGTAACCACTTAGATGCCTTCAGACCTCTTCTTACCTTATTTACGTCATCGTGATTTCTACATTTCAGGCCTGAGTAACAACTTTAATCTGCCAAAAGTTTCTGTACCAGACTTTTTGCATGGAGAATGGCCTTCAGGAATGCTTCTCCCTTCTACCTCTTCCTTTTAAATTTTAGATTCCTCCTCTGCATTTTTCAAAATATTAGTGACCTGGTATCTGAGAGTAGCAGGGATTACTCATTTTATTTTGTCACTGTTCTGAACACTTTTTCATCATAGTCAAATTGTCCTTGGCAAACTTATGTTACTATATGATCCCATTGTCTTGGTCCTTTAACATTGCTGGGTTTTAGTGTGGGATTTTTTGGTTTGGTTTTTTGGGGTGGTGTGTGGTGGTTTTTTGGTTTTTTTTTTGGTCTGTATGCACCCATAGGGGAAGGGACACCATTGCCTTAATATGTTTTAATAACATGTAGGACTATGGAGTGTGATACAGAACTGAATCTACTTTAGACAATGGATAAAAATGAGAGACTGACAAGCTTTTGTACCTGGTCATGTGTAACTGAATTTGTTTGTGATGGCTGTGTGGAAATCGGGAATAAGGTGTCAGTCCCAGCACCACATCTTATGAGGATGACGTGAGTCATGCAGCCCTATTAAAAAGTGTGAATTCAGTTTCTTAAGCAAGAACTGAGAGTTGTAATCATGGTGGGTTTACCAAATTAGGAAAAGAGAATAAGATGTCAGCTTTACAATCCCATTCATAGCAACAGTATTACATGTTCATGAATTTAAGTTTTTTCTTCTTCAAAGGACCACTGAAATGTGCTAGCATATTATATTCAAAGTTCAGTCTTGATTTTGATCCTGATCAAAGGGATACACTTCAAGTATTTTGACATCTAATCCTTTTTCCTCACTTTGATCGTTTCAGACTGAGGTACAAGTAACCACTTCCACTACCTGTGTTAGCCAAGACTGAAAAGCGTCTTATCTGCAGATAATGGATGTTGCTGCTTGGAACTTCATCCCCTTGATATTTTAGTGTAAAAGATGTCTCTCTCCTTTTGCCTGTGGTTTTCAGCACTGCTGCACAGTATCATGGGGAAAAAAAGTGCTTAAAAAGAAAATCTATTAAATAATAATATGGGAGCAACAGATATGAAACCTTCACAGGGTACATGTAAATTCTATGCAATACAGGGTGAATGAGTCCCTAGAGAGTAATAGAAGGTTAAAACAAACAGGCGCTTTATTGTTGTAATATAAAATTTCTCATGAGATGCTATCATTAGGCAGATCATTACAGACTCTTTTCTTCTTGTATCATAAAATAGAACTGGCGTTTACTGGGGCTGATATCTTACCCAATAAACTATAAAAGAGGGATTTATGGAGGCAGCAGAAGCCACATAAAAGTTGTTTTGTGGTGTTGAGTGCTACAGATGGGCTCCAGAAACTAATGAGCAGAGGGTTCATCAGAGTTCCCTCAGTGCTAGGGATGAGCAAGAGSGTCCTAACCAGTCTGGTGTATTGGTGATCTGCTTTTGTCACCAGGTTACTTTGAGAAGATAGCTCTTGCAGTTGTGCCACCATGTTGACCTCAAAGCTGTAACAGTTAAATGTGACCCAAAATACTTTTCTGATACATCACTTTGTAAATTTGAGAACAATAAATGCTGGAGAAAGACACCTCCTGGCTTTGTTTCCTCCTTTTTAATGTGCTTTTAAAAATTCAAAATAACTGATTTATAGTCAGTTCTGTCAAGAAATGGTGGTGTATAGGGTTAAGTACATGAAAATAGTACTGTTTTGCATCCATAAAATGTCACCAGTTTCATAAGATTTTTTTTGTTTTAATTCTATCTTGCCTCAGATCTCTTCACCTTCCTCAGACAATGTTAGTAATCTTCTTTTAAAAGGATCAGTGAGGAGATTGTATTTTTTTCAAGGGTATGTAGGGGAGTGTGGAGAAAGACTAGTACCAAAACTAAGGAATCCCCCACTATTCAGATCTCAACCACAGCTGTGAGCACCTGGTTTCAGCCACCCATCTTTTCCCAGTCTTTCTGGCTGATTGCCTTCCTCCTATGCATTTTTCCTTTCTCTACCACCAACTTTTTCCTACCCCTTGCCCTCGTTCTGTCTCGCTTTTCCCTACTGAAGTCCTGCTCTTCCTCCCGAGCTGGACCTCTGTTGGATGGGAGGGAGATGCTAAGGAGAAATGCTACTTGCTTACAATCTTGCCAATGAGTGGCATTTCAGCTGATAGGAGTGACAACAGGGGGCAATGAATCACTGTCACTGCAGATGAACGGTACTTGGCAGAGCTGGAATAGCTGCTTTGTGGCTGGGTTCTTCTCACGGTTTACGTCTCGGTTTTCCTTCTGGTCTGGTCCATGACAGGAGCTGAAAAAGCTCGCAGTGGCTTTGTGGAGCAAATAAGTCTGTGCATAATGCACATGATGCTGTCAAGAGTTTTGTGGGACTTGCCCTGGGTTTTTGTGTTTTATGGACAGCAGGGCTGAAAAAGGAACAAGTGCCAGCAGGTAATTTTGTTTTCCAAATAGTCCAAGTGTGAAATGTGTGAGCTCCATTTATCATTCCAGCTGAGTCTCTGTGGAGACTGACCTGCTCATGTTTGCCCCCTTTTTTTTTTTTTTTTTGTTTTGTTTTCCTTGACTAAATGTTGCCTGCTGGAACAAACGTTTTTTGAATCTAAATTTCTAAGCATGACCAAAAGATAAATTGCTTTATTTATTCAAGAAACACTTTTGTAGGAATGTTTTAATTGTAATTAATAAGGGGGGGAAAGGGCTATGATTGGTTGCAGGCGTTCTTTGTAAGCAAAAAATTGTATTGACACCATCCACAAAGGCAATAGATGTGGAAAAATAACTCTGTAAATTTGGAGGGCTGCAATTATGTGATTTATTTTTACATACAGCTATATTACAAATTCATCCTTTATGTTTCAGAGGATGTTAGTTTTAGAAAGCTACAAGCTATAAATACTGAGATGGGCTTACTACAACTTTCCACCATCACTTACTAAGTATAGAAAAGACAGAATAGCAACAAATGTTTTGCACAGTTTGAGGACTCAGTGAAGGTCAAACCTGTTACAGGTGGTGTGAGCACTGCTCTGTGCCATTAGAGAGGGATGCTCTAAAACGTCATTATTTAGACTTTTCTTTTGTAGCCTTTTAAGTGATATACAGATCTTCTGGTCCCCCATTACTGAGCGGTTGCTCAGGGGGCTCATAACCATGTTGGGATTTCTTCTCCTCCTACCTCCTTGGTGTCCCTTCAGCCACCACCACAAAGCTGCACTTGCAGTGTCCTAAATGGAGGCGGAGGCCAGCACTTTAATACTTTCCTTCCATGTGGCTTCTCCTTTCTTTTGAGAGCCACTTGGAGAGAAAAACAGACCAGACAACCTTTCCTTCAAATCTGATCCTTCTGCTATTTGTTAGCAGCTTTCAGTGGCCATACAAAGCTGAGTAAGCCTACCTTCAGAAAGATACCTCTTTCTCTGGAAAAAGAGTGGGTACCAAGAGTTTTTCCAGAAGTTGTCAAGAGGTAACTAATTCTTCAGTTTGTCTCAAATCACAATTTAATGCTCAGTTTCTCTGTTTAAACCTACATGACCTTCTGCAAGAATACAGAGGCTAAACAATCTGGCAGTTAATAGGTGAAGCTGTTGCCTTATACTATGATAGTATTTCAATATCCTCAAAATAGCCGAAGAAAAGAGACCCTCTAATGCCTTTGACCTGCAACATCTTAGTGGCGTTTTCTGTTTTGCAGAAGCACTGATCTGTTCCTTCATAGCTGTCTGTGGCAACTTGTGCATGCAAGGGTGAAAAGGATGAGCTGTGATGAGAGCCATAAAAATGAAGGGAGCGGAGAAGAGATGCCTGAACAACTCAAAGTGCTTTTATTAAGCCCTCTTTCCATAATTTCTTAGAGGGAGGGAAAAGCATCTCTTTCAAGCTTGGCTAGGCTTAGAATTAGCTGCTGCCTTCCTTTCATTGTCTCGGCACCTTCATGGTACTGCTGCTGGCTTGTTAGCGGCTTCAGCTGGTGAATAGCCAGTCTGTTCCTGTGTGCCGTAATTTCATCTCACCTTTACGGATACATTGCTTTGACTTTGAGAGCTATGAGGAAACTCTCAATGTTAGCTTTAATTAGTAATTTTTTTTGGTTGTTTTCCCTAGTAAAACTTGTTTCAGTTTAATGTGAACTATAATTTGCTTTGAATACCTCTATGTCATTGCTTGAGAGATGAAAGTCCTTTTTATGAAAAGAGTCTCTTTACAGCTCATTCTCAAGGTATTTGAGAGAACCTTAAAAGCTTTTGGAAGAGCTGGCTTCTAGCTTTCTAAATGTATCAAGGATGTAGTTTGGTAGGCTGAAGATTTTCCGAAATATTTTTATAAGTCTCTCTCAGTTTTACTTAAGTAATAAAAGTAAAATAAACTTCTTTATGTTGGATGTTGGTATATGAAGCATTTGAGCACCTTTACTTACGAACACCACTAGGGAAGAACTTGACAAGTGTCTCTGAAGGAGATGGGGTGTATTCCAAAATATCCTACAGATGCTAGGTTGTTACTTTGAGGAATGTGTTGTCAACGTCCTTTCCCATCTGTTTCATAGCTATTGGTATTTTTAGTTTAAGGACAATGGCTTGATGATTTGGAGCTTTTTTGAAAAGGGGAAGGGAGTCTTATCTGACCCACAAACTGTTCCTAACCTACACCTGTGTATGTTTTGTTCCGTTTTTCACAAAGCTAAATCACTTCATAAAATGCAGAGTTTCAATGTCAGAGCTTTTCAGATATGAGCTCACTTAGGCTGTCCTATACAAGGGTGATGGTTATTCGCTGAGCTCTGTGTGAGGGTTTCTTTTTGCCAGAAGGCACTACAAGTACTGGCTCTTACATGTCCATGCACCCTGAGCACATGGGCATCAGTGTTTTGCTGGTGGCTTTGTAGAGAGGATAAGCCTGGTTTTGCTGGCTGAAGTCAGTGTTATACGGGCAAATGTAAATCTTTGTTATTAAAAGACTTTTTCAAGAGAATTTTGGCATGCCCTTCTTCATATGGGTTTCATGCTTAACATCTAATGCAAAAGATGTATTTTGTCTCTTAAGATCCCTCAGTTTGACTTTCATTTTGACAAAAGGATATGTATTTTTGGTTTGTCATTTGCTCTATATTTGCAGCTTGCATCCTTTATATTATAAAACATAAGTCAATGCTTTTCTGCATCTTTTGGAACAAGATGGCATAAAGACAGGTTGCAAAGAGAAATGTCTGGCTCTGAAAGCAGGCTTAAAACAACCTGGAAGTGTGTATTTCTATGATGCCTAGCCTGTGCAGAACTGTAGGAAGCAGAAATCTTTCGGAATTTATTTTATTAGCCTGAATATTTCCATTAATAAAACAAGCATCTAAACCCATAAACAGTACTATAGTCTACAACAAGCCTGTGTACGAAAGCACTTGCAAGTGTCTCTGAAAACCCGGTAAAATCATAGGTAAGTTCACATATATCTAATRCGGTGAATGTAAGAGATAATGTCATGAACTACAACTTTGGCTATTAATACCTGTCTGTGATGTGGAAGGCTCTCCTCCGGAGAGGATGCTTCAGTATGATACTGCAGCAAAGAATAAAATACAGTTACCTCTGTCTAAAAGTCAGCGTATATAATGCATGTAATATACTCATTTTGTAGCTGTAAAGCCTCTTATAGTAAAAGCAGTTGGGGATGATGTAAGAAAACCTGGACCAAGTCAGAAAGATCTTTTTTTAAAGGTATATCTTACTCTATATATAGTGAAAGGAAATGGTTCTGATTCCCTTCTCCCCACTTTATTGAAGTGGCGATTACTGTTTGAGGAGGTAACACTTATCAAGCTACAAAACTGAAGGTAGAAGGAGAAAATAAAAACAAGGGACAGAATAAACCCCCAACTCCGCTACAATATGTCAGCATTCTCCAGGGCCTCCTGGATGGAGGTGTTGAAGTCCAATCTGTTGACTTTAGACACAGTGGCACATTACTCTGTTGAAATGATCCCACGAAACAAAATTTCATGAGGAATAAGGGACCACGTTGCTGTGCTCAGGCTACACATCTGGCTGTTCAGGCTGATGTGTTTGCTGCCAGTGGAGCATGTAGGTGTTACTGTCCTGTAGGAAAGGGATCCATCTCCCTTGAATAAAGCTCTGCAATAAATTTGTAGTGTTGACATGATTAGTCTTAGAGGTGCTTACAAGAGAGGCAGTAGTCTTCAGAGTGGCATGATGTACTCAGATCTGTACAAAGTAGTTTAGACTTGTTAATTACATATGTGACATGTTATAGCTGTTGCATTCAGGTTTTGCACTTGTCTACTTTGCATTGTTAAGAAAAGCTTTTTTGCCCTTTCATTCAGAGCTGGATATTGCTTTTGGATACAAAACACTTACCTACTTCAACAGCAAAACTGTTTTTCTTAATTTACCAGCTACTCTTCGTGTCACTATGACAGATCTTGAGCTTTAACAGCTCAATCCCAAACATAACTTCATGTTTGCTTTAAAGTCAAGAAAGATCTAAAGGAATAATGTTAGATTTAAATTGATTAAGGATATTCATCTCTACTAAAAACATCGCACTGATCCCTTTTGCTTGCTTTTGCATTTTTAATGGCTTATATTTTAATATTGCTCTGCTGTAACTTTGAAAAACTTGAGTACTTCAAAATGTCATACTTTCAAGCAAGATTCTTAAAAATAATTTTAAGAAGAGTGCTTGAATGCTTCTGACACTCTATAAGGAGAGAAGTTGGAAAAACTTTATGACTGAACAAAGCAGAAAAATAATTCCAGGGTATTTAAGTGGTTTTCCCTCCTACTTGAGGCATATGAATGTGGATTTTTCACTTCTAGGTATGTTACTCTGGTCAGGTTGCATACAATATATGTGTTCTTGATTCTGTGGTTTTTAGGCAAGTGATATCTGAACCATTACAGGGTAATTTACAGAAATATGGCTATTTTGAACAAGAAGTCACTTTGTTTTAACTGGATGTGATTTTTTTTTTTTTTTTCTTCTGTTAGTGGTTGAATTCATAATAACACAGTATGTCAAATGCATTCATATTTCACACAGTATATGAGGACCTGAGCTCCACATCAGCTGAAGAAGTTGGCAAATAATTCCTTTGCCAGTTGGGTGTATTGCAGGGAGGGACTTCAGAAAAGCTTTACTGGCACTAGTAGAATCTAAAGTTACATCTACTTGGCAATGCCAGTGGAAGGATAAATGGCAAAAGAAGAGAAGGAAGTATCAGATGATAATGATAGGTTATGATACCATCCTTGTGTTGATGGGATTAAAACATACTTGCCAGAACATCAGTATTTTCCAGTTTTCTCAGATGTCTTTCCCCAGTGCCCCCTTGTGCATCATGAGACAAAGATGTCCTTGAAAAGAGACATATTTATGATGTTTACTTCAGAAGGGTGGAGGTCCAGCAGATTTACTGCACTGAGGTTTCACAGGGGCAGAACATACAGTTCACAGCCAAAGTGCCTCATGAGCTATACTATAGTAGGAGCGAGTCTGGCCCTGTACTGTCTTGTCCAAGAGTCGTTGCTCTACAGCTGGGTAAATAGACTTTTCTTCAGGCTTGGCCAAATCTGGTTCACTCACATTTTGAATGCAAGAATTTGACTCCACTTCCCAAAGCTGGCAAATATTTCTGTACTTTACTACCAAGTAGTCAAGATGGAAGGCAGGCATTTCATTGGTTTGGTTTGATAGTCTGCACTCAGTTCTTGGTGTAGGAAGGAAGGGCTGCTGGAGGTCAGAGGCAACCGAATTAGCAAAAGATACTAAGATGGCATTAAAAACAYAGAATGGGAACATGCTTTGTTTTGGCATAGTGTCAGTCAGTCCAGATTTTACAGGATTCAAGGAAATGTTATTGGAAATCAGCAACCTCTATTTCTCTTAAAGAAAAGAGATTTCCATAAATATTAACTGAGACCTAGTAGTCCTGACTTGATTTTTTTTTTTTTTTAATTTTTTTTTTAATATCTGAACACTGAGGTAATACACCAGCATCTTCTGGTGAGCCCCTACAAGGTTTTGCAAAATCATAATAAGGTAAAATCCTCTGGTCAAGAATAGCTTTGCAAAGCATTAAGCTAAACACATACGTATTTGCCTGTTTTTGACTGGAGGATTAGTGATTTCTTTCTCTGTGAAACTCTACAYTGAGCTCTTAATTAAGCTTACCAGGCACAAGTGTACTTCAGGTGATCCAGATGACCTTTAAAGGGCCTGTAACAGATGGTGGAAAGTCTGTGTTCCACGCAGTATTCTGCTGTTTTGTCTGTTAAATAAGTATCTAATTACTCCCAGCCTTATCTTATTTCAACACAGTGTCACTAAATTACTTACATGGCTGTAAGTAAGGTAATCCATTGCCAATCCGATAAGCTTTCATCTTGACTTTTTGGGGAGTAAACTTGCACCTGATGAGAATTTTCTTTCAAGCAGACAAGAGCATCTTCCAGTACTTTTCCAGAGGCTCTTAAACAAGATCRTTCACTGTCTTTCCCACACAGCTTTTCTTTCAGCTGTTCTAAATAAATTGCCTGTGACAAATTTGGATTTTTTTTAAAAGTTTCTTTCTTGAGGACAAAATGGCTTTTATTTCTGCTGTTTTACACTGTGATGGGCAAGAGGATGCAAGCACTTCTGAAATAATAACATCAACTCTTTGTATTCGTGGACACCGAACCATTACTCTGTTATTTTTTCAACTGCTGCCCATGTCAGGCAGAATGGCTATTATGTAGAACAGCACTTAGGCAGGTGGTTGAGCCATCCTGAGTTAACTTCTTCAGTATTGTCTTGAAGAGATCTAAGCTGTGAAAATAGGCAGGTTGTTATTGGAGTCAGTATCTAGATTTTTTCCTCACCTATGACTTTTTTCAGTCTCGCTAATTCTGAGATGGTATGTGAAAAGCTTGGCAACGCTGGGGAGGCTCTCCCTCCTCCTCTCAGCCTTCCTGTATCCCCTGTGCATGTTAGCACAC
Source organism: Oceanodroma leucorhoa (assembly GCA_030449065.1). Lineage (NCBI taxonomy): Eukaryota > Metazoa > Chordata > Aves > Procellariiformes > Oceanodroma > Oceanodroma leucorhoa. The sequence goes on along the minus strand of JASVER010000003.1, from coordinate 22,163,628 downwards.
CTGTAAGCCTGTGGAGGAGGGATGTTTGCCATTAAAGAAAAAAATGCATTGCTCATATGCACTCCCATGCGTTGGAAAGAGAGGAGATGTCCTGTCATCAAAAAAAACCCTGTAACTTCTGGTCTCCAAAGAGTGAGMCTTTGCTATCTAGTTCTATCTTCAAAATGTATTCTGGCTGTTAGTGTCCTTCATCCCTGTGCAAGCTGCATGTCCGCAGAAATCGATGAAGTTCTGCAGGCATGCATTATGGCATTCACACAGAGCTYAGGACAGGATGAGGCTCCATAGGCATAAAATTGCCCTTACCTCTTCACCTCAATAGCTGTTCTACAGTAATTGAGGGGAAAAAAGTTTGGGAGAAGCATATCAGTCTCACTACCCACTTGGTGTTTCATGTTTTATRTAGTTCATATGCTTCACATTTGCCATATACAAGCTGGGTTGGATGTTTTATATAGACCAGTTAACAGGTATTTAGGCCAGCAAATATTGATTTTTATTTTTAGCTCTGTTGTCTTCCTCCTTTGTTTTTGAATGAACTTGTTTCATCAGAAATAGCCATTCAATTAAAATGGTGTGAAAAGCACTCGATTCAGTCAAAACTCAAGATGACATGTTCTGACAGACACATCTGTTTTGGACTTGTAGAGAAAGGAAGCTGTGCTTCTRTCTTGTTGTTTTAATCTCCGAATGCTTACCTCTTGGTGCCCTGCGATGCTGTCACAGCTCCGCACCACCCTGTAGTGTTAAGGTGGGTGGTCTCCTTTCGGTCTCCCTGTGCCYGCTAGAGAAGCGGAGTGCTCCGTCCTGCTGAGCTGCGGACTGCCGCGGCTGCTGCATCTCTTGCTCTTCTGGGTAATCCCCCGGCTTTTGCAGAGCAAAATTTCTCCCGTGATTTCCGCCCTGAACAACAGGAGATGATCTGTTTTGTTTGAAAGTAAGGTTCAGGTTCAGACCACTGTTCTTTAAGTTGTGTTTAAGAGGAGGTCAGATGAGATAACACAATGCTGTCTTCTGTCCTTAAAAATCTATAGATGTAGCCAGTGAGGGGAAATGTCTTATTCCTGTAATTTTAGTCATTGTCCTTAATCAAATTCTCAGAACAAAACACAGGAAAAGACAAACTCACAAGCAGCCTAACAACCTCTTTGACTTTAGTCTCCAAGTTYCCATAATTAGTTTACAAAATAATTGTTTTTAAAAGAGAAAAACCTGTTACTAAGGGCAAGATGTTTAATGTGTTTCTGGTAAATATGCAATTTAATCTAATAGTGCTGTTCTTAGCTTTTAATATCCATGGATGACCTGTTTGGCATGAGCATCTGAAAGCAGAGCTGTCCTATTAACCTGCTAGGGTATCTGTTAGCATCATTTTGCAAGTGATTTGGAAGAGCTCAAAGAATATCATTGTAAACATCATACCATGATGCCAGGGAAGTATTACCATTAGCATACTTGCTGCTTTTATTGCATGATCAATTGTTAAAAAGGTCACTTTGTTTATGTTTTTACATTAGAAATCATACTGAGTTAAATAACAACATTTTGCCTCCCTGTGATATGCTATTGGTAATTTCTGCTAAGCTGGATAAAAGCTCGAACTGCAGAATTTGAGCTTTATCTCATTCTGTGGGTTACAAGCCACCGGAAGGTGTTTTTTTTCCCAAAATCCTTTTCTGACTTTCAATGGAGCCTCCTATTTTTAAAATATCTGGGCACTAGTGGTGTTAGTGCAAACACTGGTGRCTGTGGAAATGTTTCAGTGGAGATGGCCCTGAAGTCCCTGCCGTTGCCCTGCAAGCATGGGTATAGCTAAGGACGGAGTGAAATGAAAAGCAGCTGTGCCACGGGGGAGTGRTGAGTGGCCTCTCCACAGCAAGGTTTGGGGAGAGCCTGAGGACTGCCTGGCTGTGTTATCTGTATCGCTCTGTGCTGTGCCATGTTTAAAGGCTATTCCATTTCTTGTCTCATACAGAACAGTCATATTCTCACTGCTTTTATCTGTGATTAGATGGGAACAATCATACTGAATCAAACTTCTCGCCACGAAGTGCGGTATTTTGTCTCCACAAGSATGCTTCCAGCACATACAAATTTTTGAGGAAGGTGTAAGAAASCATGCAGCATGTGGAGGCTGTGTCCTTCAGGCATTACATTTTTGGGGGTTACCAACACTGTGGCTGGTGGCTGCGGAGCTGAGGGCCCCGTGGGTGCAGCCTGGCTGTGCCCCAGCCCTGTGCCTTTGCTCATTCCCCTGGTCTTTGCTTCGTGAGCTGAGGAGGATGAAAGTTCACAACCCATTCTCTGTGCACCACTCGTTATTTTGTATGTTTTCAACATAGCTCTCAAATCTCCTGTCTAAGGTAATCAATCTCATCTCTGAAGTAATCAATCAGTAACTATTTTGAGTCTTTCTACTATGGCTCTCCATTTCCTTAATCACTCTTGTTGTTCATACAGTTGCCCTTGGACAGTACTTTACTTCAGGTTCAATAGCTATTGTATAGGATTTTTCTCCTCCCCTCTCCTACCTCACTGAAGTTGACCTGTTTTAATACCTATGAAAAAAATCATACCCATGTAAACCTATTATTCAAAGAGATTTTATGTTGTTCTATATATAGATAGTTTTCATAGCTTGAACTAAAGCAAATGTATAATTTAATTTTCTACTTAGAATTGCCACTACAGGGTGTTAAATTGTTGCTGCTATAATGAAACTGCGCCAAATGTAGTAATGAATTTAACAGCCATATATGCACCATAGTAGAGCATAACAAGTCAATTTAGGGTTTGGTCTCAGGAAACACTGAGTGTGTTTTTTTTAAAAAGCATTCACAATTCACAGCTGCAAACTATCCTGTCTGTACGGATGACTCCAGGAATTAGCTACATGTTTATGCATGAGTTTAAGGACTTATTAGCAACTGCAAGAACTTGCTSTTTTATTTCCAAGCTAAAACTTTGGAGCAAAGTAGTATAAGTAAGTTTTTTTTGTTCTGAAATATTTCAAAACACTGCAAGCAGCATGATTTAAAAATACCACTTCCTCAGGTGATAATCTCAGGCAATGTATACTAGAATGATCACAATGTACATTTATCAATGGACCTTTTTTGTGTTTAGTTTTTAATTTTCCCTAGTTCTCTCAGGCCTTGAAGAAAAGTTAAAATACCTGAATATTTAACTCAGTTGTTCATGGCTTCTCTGAAAATGGCTAAATACTAAAATGAGAAGGGAAGTATACATATATTGAAATTATGAGAGGTTCTCTATGATCCTRAAGAGAAGACCATCACAAGCTGAAAGCAGTGGGGAAAACCTAGTTGTTCTCAGTAAAAGCAACATTTTAGACTTACAGATGATTTTTTTTTTTATGTTATGTATTCACAATTCCTGTGTTAGAGAAGCTTGATTTTTTTTTTTTTTTTATTTTTTTAATATATCTGAGCTTTTATTCAGTGATCACACAGTGACTACATATTTCATAAATGAACTGAAAGGCACATCCAAACCATAGACTTAGTCAAAAATATCAGTATCCATTTCACAGGCTAGGAAAYGAGATGCGTGTTAAATGGTATGTTTGCAGAATGACACAGGAAACTTATAATTCGGGAAATAAATCTCAGAATTCATGTTTTCCAGTACAAAACAAACCTTTTCAGCTGTCTGATAACCTCAACAAAAGGTAAGTGACCAATACCAGAATTGCTTATGTAAGAATCCTTGTGCTTTGAAGTATGAAAAGATCCAGCATTGCAATTTATGGAKTGCATACACGTACAGCTACATTTTTTGCACTATGCTTTTCACCCCTGTTGTGTAGAAAGGAGTAGCTCTAACATGTTCAAGAGAGAATTTCCAGGTGCAAATCCCATTTGTCTGTCACTCCTGTGTCTGCCAGTCACAACAATGACAGTTATTATGCTATCAATTATTTTAAGAAGAGAAGGTGTTATATGTCCTTTTCCTAGTAATGACTTCATAAAAAAAGCTAAAATCTCATTCCATAGAGTGAGGGACCTGAACAACAGAAAAAAAAACTTTTTATAGCTATCACAAATTGTACTGTTCTTGTAGGGACAGCTAATGCTAAGTGATTCTTGCTGACAATGACAGGCCGTTCTAGCCACCAGTGCGGAGACTTACCTGCATACCATCAAAGTCAACATTGTAAAATGTTCCTATATGTTAAACACCTAAGCACAGATCTGGTCAAAACAACCACACAGGTTTTGGGTATCTCTGAAAAATGTGTTCTGTATACAACAATGGAGGTAAGGTCTAAATTCCCTTTTGAGATGTAAAATTAGTTAATTGCTCTGGCTTATACCGGAAGAATTTGGCTTGATCTTTCACCTGAAAAACCTAAGACTTCCAGGGACTGCAACAACTTAGAGAAGCAGTCTTGGCAAACAGGGTCTTGGCAAAAGTTATCAAAAGACTGGGGTAGTCCCAGTGTGCCTTCCCAGCTGTGCCATGATCCCTAGSGTGGCTGAAGCCCTCAGAAGGCCCACCAGGGAGAAGGGGCTGGGAAATCCCGCAGACTTTCATGATTTCTTGGTTTTTCAGCGCAAGTGGTCACACTTTGTTTATCTTCTGCCACCTTGGGAAGGTCCTGGGGCTGCCTGTGTGCTTCTGCAGCATTGTCAGGAATGTCCAAGAGTAAAACTCTGTCCTCTTCAGGTTTCCTCTTAAAATGAGAATAGGAGGTGGATGGTCAGTGTTAGAATGTGCGTGAGGGTTARTTTGAAAGATGCTGCTTCTCTGGTGTTAAGCTTTACATTCACTCTTCTAAATTGATTTCAGTCCTTAACTTAGCTCCATGGATAAAGCCATGTTAGTTAAAACTTAAAAATGCTTTCTGTTGAGTGTCTCACTTAACAGGCTGCTTTTCAGAGAAGAGGAAATAGTTCACTGTCTGTCCATTACTCTGAATGCTTGCAAAGGGGAAGATTAATGTGCTTTTCATGTTCAGTCATGATAGGGGAAATAGTTGTTTGCTATTTCTTGATAACTCGGCTCAGGGTCCTTCCCCACTTGATCTTGAAATTCTTGTTTCCGGAAGGCGGGGAGAAAGATATATTATAAAATTATGTACATATTCATTGATAGTTGTACAGTAATACTGAATTTGTGATGGAGTTGTAATGATATTTTTATTTTGAAATTTAAGATAATTTCCACCTACTTTCAAAATACACAAAAAGAGATGCCTCCCATACCTTGCAGTCCTCAATAAAAAAAAAAAAAAAATATCTATAGGTTAAACAGTAACATCCTACTTCATTTGGAAAATGATGGAAAACCTGTAAAGGAGGCAAAAAGCATCCTCTTAGACACAAAATCAAATTGCTATATGAAAAATGTGGTGTTTGCTTGGTTTAGCTATGGGTTTATTAAACTTTCCCATATAATAAAAAAAAAACCTTAAAAACCATATGTTTCTAGTTTGCTAGCTGTGGAATTGATACCTGTAACTTGAAATTATCAGGAGGAAGTGGGAAAGGCTCATCATTCCCTCTGTTGCCATATGAATGGAAAGAGATGAAACTTCAAGAGTTGATAGATTATAACAAGAGAGGGGATACCTGAGCCCTGAGCAATGATGTGGGGCACACAGAATATGCTGGGGTCTTTTTCACAGGCTTACTGGGTTCATGTACTGGGGCTTGTTGCAGGGAGCACAGAAAAGCACTGAAATTGGCTGCATTTTAATGGATATTGAAGTACTGCTGAAAAAGCCATTCTAGTTATAAAATTGTTTCATGGAATTTGCAAGTGTCATATAAATGATCAYCCTCACCCAAAGGCTGTTTGTATCAATACGCTCATGAGCAAAGGTGTTGTTTTGTTAACTTGTATTTTTACACAGCAATTGTACAAATCTTAAYCATAAAGATGGTATTTTGCCAAGCAGGTGTAATCTACTTTCAGACACCACTCAACTCCTTTAAGTTGCTGTATATCTTTATAACAGTCATGAAATAAAACAGTTGAGATGAAAATGTGGCATGATAAATGTGCACCTGAGCAGCAGGTGAGGGAAGAAGCAGAATATGCTTGAAAGTAGAAAGAATAGCACATCAGAAAATACTTTGTTCATATACTTTGACAATTATTTTATTTGAACTATTTCTGAGAATGGTTGTCAGTGCTCAGTGTTTTTCACCTTTCTCTTTAATAACACCCGAAATATGAGATTCAGACATACCTTTTCGACTGAATTAAATAGAATGGGCATAGGAAAGAATATCACATACGATGCCCCAATTTCTCGATATACCTCTAAAATGCATATGTTCATGCACAACATACATGCACACTATTCTGAGSTTAAAATGTTCCACTTTGTAAATGGTTAATATCTTTCCATTCATGTGTCAGATTTGTCTGAGCAGTGTGTGACAAGGAAACTGTGACTATGATAATAGTTTGGGGAGAAATAAGTTGATAGTCACTTTCAAAGAACAGTAGGGATGCAGACTTAAATAACTACTGGAAAACTCCAGTATTCTCCCAAGCGTTTCAATACTGTATGACACAATTAACAAATTATCTACATTTATACTTAATATGCTACTTAGGATCTGGAGGCCATATTTATTTTTGAAAGAATTTTAAGCCCTTCAGGGAATTTCTTTGGGACCTGCAGTTCATTTCTCCGAAGCACTGAAGAATTGTTTTCTCTGAAAAAGCAGCTYAGTCAAGATGTTAGGAGGTGTCTATCACAGTCAGTTTAATTATTATACCACAGAAATTTTGAGGAGCTGTGGCCTCCATGCAATGCTGCAGCTGTGAAACGCAGCTCAGAATAAGATGATAGGCTGTAAAAAAAGGAGTGGAGGGTAGGAGTGTCGCCTGGTCAGGAGCAGAGGCAGCATTTGCACTCGGGCAATAACAGTAAGCACTGCCCATGGCCGTCAGCAACAGCTCCTCCCCTTCGCTCTCCCGACAGAGGTGGGGCTGACTCTGCAGGCAGTTTTTGGATTGTCTCTTTGATGCTCTGCAAGTTCTTTTTCGCAGCCATGGAAACCTTCCAAATTCCTCAATTAGTAACTCTGACTTTTTCCATCTCACTGATCCTAGCGGCTCTTTGTAACCCAAGAATCTCTTCTGCTACGAGTACTGCTACCGTCCACTATATACAGCAGTCTCTATTAGAAACTTAGTGTTGTTATGATAGACCTTATAGGGTGATGTTTTCCTTCATCATTTATCTCCCATTCTTGCCTGGACTCTTGTCCTGCATTTTTTTTTSTGCTGGTCACAACATTGCAAATTGGCAGCATCCATTGTAGACACAGGAGCTATTTTCTGTATCACACCCTCTGAAAGGCTTCAGAATGTGAAAAATTATGGCTTCGGGGGCAGACAGAAACAAAAGAGACATTGAATGCAAAAAAGAACTTTCTCGCTCCATCTCACCAAAAGACCCATGCCTTGTGACAGTGGTATCGGGGCAGCAGATGGCAAAGTGCGAACAGCATGGGAAGTCATCAGGAATCCCTAGAAAGTGTATTTCGGGAAACTGCGTGGCAAATCAGGGGACATTACTGACAGTACAGAGTGCAAGGCAATCATCTGTGTAGCCATAAAATAACCTTCACCTTTTCTGGCGGAGACTGACACTGCAGTAAACAAGCTCAAACTGGGAAAGGCACATGGTAAATGTTACAGATGAAGTCATAAAAGTCTGGCAGCCATGCAGTTCATGTCCTTCATAAAATCTGTGAAGAAGCAAATGGGAAGCCAGGGACTGGCTAAAGTACCCGTGTAAATCAATCTACCTTCCACCATGTCGGGGAAAATAAAACCAGACCTGAAAGACCTGCTGAGCAGATTTCTTCTCAAACAAAGATAATGTGCTGCCACATGTTACTGGAACTTGCAAAGTAAGATGGGGTCCAAGAAGACTGAATGAATTAGGGACTGGTAGAGGGGGAGAAAAAGAATTTTATTTTTTTTCAACTTGAGGTATCAGCCAGCCTGGGATAATTCAGTCTCTGTGAATCTTCAGTGATTTGCAAGCCAGTTGGGGACTGTTAGGCACCCACTGAAGCAGATTTCTGTGGTTTGTACCGCTGCCTGGATCTATTTAATTTTATTAAAACTTCTAGAGGAAACACTAGTGGACATTTCACACTGAATAAGAGGAAATATTTCCTTGGCTTTGGCGCTTTTAAGGAAAATCCTTAAACTGAGTTAAATTGATTTCTCTTGTCATGAGACAAACATCTGTTTCATTGGTTAGTTCTTTGTTGGAGGTTCTTGGATGGAGACTCTGTGGGCAGAGGGGAGGGAGATGGACACTTCCGTGAAAATAAGTGGATGTGCTCAGGGAGGAGAAGCTCGCAGGCTGTGGTGTGGGAAGGCAGCGTGGGGCGAGAGCTCACATGCAGGGAGTCTGCAGCATCATGGGGACCAGAAGTGGCTGGCAGGCAGGGGCCAGTGCAGAGCCTGGCCTCTGGGCTCTGAGAAGTTCCATGCAGCCTGGACTGAGACAAAGCCAAGCTGAAAGAAAGGGTCTGCCTTGTGAGGACGCAACTGGCAGGGGAGGGTTGTTTATAAACCCTTTTTATTTTGTTCTGTATTACCTGGCCAATTGGAGTTTTATTTCAAGTAATTTAATAAAAGCTGGCTTTACTGATAGGGGAAAAAACTTTAATTTCAGTGCTCACTACAAACAAAAAGGGCTAGCAGGTTCTCCACAGCACTCTTGAAATGTCAGGCCCATTTTACTGCATATACAAGAAGCTGCTATGCTGGTGCAAACGCAGGCACGCATGTTCATGTCCCACGCCAACCCGCGTTCACTGTGCAGTGGCCTTTCCTTTCTAGCTTTGCAATGGCATCTCAGGCTCCCCAGGTAGATAACTGAGACAGCCTTTCTATGGTYTTTGAGCAAACTTTGGATCTGAATTAATATGTCTTTCGTGCTGGAGGTTGGACTTCGTTTCCCTCTAATTCTTTCTCTTGCTTCTTATTTGCACCCACCTTCCCTGTCGCCACGCTTAGCAATAGTGCAAAGAATTTAAGTGAATTGAATGGTCTCCGTAGGTGCCAGGATCAGTACAGTGTGATACAGGGCCTGGTAGAAAGAAGAGAGGAAAGCCAACTTCTTCCCGTGGTAACAAGTTATTAGATGTAACCACATCTTGATCAGCTGTGGTTTGGTTTTGATTTTTCTCTGAAACTCTAGGGGAAAAAGTAATTAAGCCTGCCACTGGACAGGGGGAAAAAAATGGAGTTTGCTGTTTTCTGTGACTTTCTAGGCTGTGATCTACTCTGTAGGATTAGCAACCCACCACACACTTCTGCAATCCCTGGATTGCTGATTGTACAAACCTTTAGTGCGTGCTTTTCTTAGACAGGAATAGGGTGAATCTCATCTTCCAAAGTAGCAGTTCTTGCACAGGAAAATGAAACTTCATCCTTCTGGATGAGCTGAGCCGGCTCGTTAAGTGATCCTGTGGGGGAAGAGCTGCTAAGCAATTTGTTGGGAGGAAAGACAAAACCTCACAAYTAACTTTCAGAGGATTGCGTTTTTTGGCTCTTGGCCACAAATGTTTAATAGTAGGTCAAGCTTGATAGAGCTGCTTTTCTGCCCAGAGCTGAACTGGTAAGTCAAATCCACTACTCTTTGACAACTTAATTTTGACTTCAGGCTTGGGGACAAATCACAAAAGAACACCAGTAATCGTGCAACAGCTGTCACGGGAGGAAAAAGGAAAAAAAAGACTAGTTTGTAAGTCATGCCATCCTATTTCAGGAAGCATAAAACTTGCAAATGTGGCCCCAGAGCAAATTGCTCATATTTCTGATATTTCTTTCATAAGAGAAAATCCAACTAGTTGTCGAACTAGACAGTTATTCCACAGATGTTTGGTTAGCTGCAGCTATAACACAGTTCTGAAAGTAAGGGAACACATCTCGTGCTGTGTACACAATTCAAATGCCATGTTTAACTTGTCAGGAAAAAGGATTTTGAGCATAAGGCAAAATCAGTAAAATGGTTCTTCTGGGACATTTTTGGTAGCAAGGCCAAGCTTACATTAAAAAAAAAAAAAAAGAGAGAGAAAAATAAAAATGCTTTTGCACCTCTGGATTTGGAGGAGATGAGAGAGAAAGATGAAACTGAGCTTACAGACTTGCTGTTCTTAGGCTGAAGTGTGGAGACACGATTGTGCTTTCAAAMCAAGAAGGAAAAGCAAGGTTGTGCTGCCAGTGGGGAGACACAAGCTGCTTCTGTGAGTTAAGACAGAATTTGCTGTGGTATCTGGCAGGGAACTGCAAAAAGAAGAGAACAAGTAGAAGTTGAGCTAGAAATATAAACTGTTATGAAATAAAAGGCTGAAAGATCAAGTTGCATCAGAGTTTACCAAATGTCTGAAACTTAAATTGTAAAGGAAAAAAGAAAGCAAAGATGCAAACCCTTCCTTACTTCTCCTCTCTATCAGTTCTTCACTTTTTGAGGACATCCTGGTCTTCAATCAGAACTTTTTGTTCTCCGAATAATAATCCGTTCAGGGTGAACTACTGTGCCTGAGAAGAGCTCTTGAATAAGCTGAAAGCTGGGTAACCTGGTTTCTTGTCAGTACTTGAGCATGGTACACCACTTGGAGAGATTCTAGCAGACCACCAGTACCCAAGGAAGAGAATCAAATGGAATTTGTGAATGAATAATTGCCGTGATGCTGGAAATGGTTGACATAGTCAAAGATGGATGTGAAATTATTTTCCTCTCATCTTTATGCAGGAAAATTCATTTTTGCCTACATATAGCAGCGCAGCTTTGAAGCAGCTTTTCATATGCTATATAAATATGTATGAAAAAATGTTTATGACAAGATTAATCTCTTTTTGCATCTTAGTCTTGCAGGAGGCCTCAAAATGGATTTCAAATGCCAATCAAAATATTTATACCTCTACTTGAACTTTTTATAACCTCCCTTCACCAAAGAGGGAGAGAAGATAGCATTTAGAACAAAATACTGGCTCCAGTTGCATTGCTAAATATGAACCCTTCCTGCCTCCGCCTCTTACAGCAGTGTGTATACCATGGATATGAGTTAGCAAAGTTCCCCATGGGTTTTTAATTTCCTTCACTATCTCTGGTCTTTGCAGTGGGTAATACTGACCCAGATCTCTTATCCAATCGATCCTTTTTCCCAAATCAGGGCAATGTTATATCTCCTCTCCCTGGCTGTGCTTACATTCTTGTTTTCCAAGTTTGTTTGAACTAATTCCCAGAGAGCCTTCGAATGTGCTAACTGCATAGAATACATTACTTTGCCATCTGTTTCGGGAAAGACACTTTTCCCATTACATTCCTATCCTGTGTAATTATTTAAACTTTACAGTGAACTCTCCAGACCGCAGGTATTTATAGCCTTGTAAGCATACTTCCTTTTGTTTCAGCAAGAATACACAAAGAACAATTTTTCTTCAACTTTTGCAATGTTTTTTATTAGTACTCTGATACAGATGTTCACATGATAGTTCAAGTTTGATATTAAACTTAACCTTTGTATACAAACATCACTAAAATGTTGAGGGTCCAAGTGAGAAATTTGATTTGAGATTCAGCTCTTTTCATAGAAAAAATTGATTTGGGGTTCAGCCCTTGCATAAAACCTGTGTTAGTACATATCAGCACATTGCCACTAGCATCTTCACAGGGAAGATYGTTCCTATAATATCTAAACTCATGCTAGAGTAGCCAAGATTTTTTTAAGAAAAATTTGTTGTTCTCAGACAACTAAACATTAAGTGAAAACATATTGCTCTGGGCAGTTTTACAAAGTCTAGTTCACTGGTTCTCAGCAGCAGATTGATTCACTGTTAATGTCTCACCTATTGTGACTATTTCCAACAATTATTTACAGCACATCAAAAAGACAACGTCAAAAAAACCCAAAACAAACAACCCACCTCCWCACTGAAATTACTTCACCTTGCAAAGAGAATGTCRTGGTTTAACCCCAGCAGGCAACTAAGCCCCACCCAGCCGCTCGCTCACCCCCCGCAGTGGGATGGGGAWTCGGAAGGGTAAAAGTTTGCCAGTACTTCAGTAACAAGGTGGCTGCCCGAAGGGAATGTTGTGATTCCCCTGGGTTAAGGACAGAGGCCCTGGAACAGCTGTTTGGTAGGGTGGCTGTCAGCATGATTATGGTTACTTGTGGTTGGGATCTCACCCAGGTTCTGCTAAATGCATCTTTCCTTTGACAGATGAGCTGTAGTCTGGGCTTTTGTAAAGCTGAATGTGTTGCAACAAATATCTAATTGGGAATAACAACTCCAAGCAATTAACTGKTTTTGTTAACTTTTTTTAACTGCTTCCTTTCTGTTCTGTGTTTTTACCCTTGAATTTATTTTTAACTTTCACTGATTGCTGCAGAGCMAGAGAAAATGGCAGCTGGGAATCACGAGTGGGGTAAAAAGCGCTTAGTTTGTTATTAGCCACTCTCAGCAGATTTACGTACCGGTAATTTTTCAGTTTTCCTTGTGTGTCTTCCTGGAGAAAAAGGCTTGGAAGTCKATTCTAGACTTTTAAAAAAATAAATGCAGGGAGAAAACTTACTGGTAAGTATTGAGCTAAAGAYAAAGACACGAACAGGAACCAGCAGTGTTATGGAAAGGTGACAGCTTGAGTGCTTGCGGTCAGGCAAGGAAAGAAGGTGCTTTGGTGAAATACTCTGTATTAATCTCTGCTGCAGCTGGTGTATTTCTGGACTGAATCAGACTTCAGGTTGTGCAATTATCTACCTGTATGGGTGCAGAAACTTTTCTAATAAAATGCATGGCCCTTCAGTCTAAAAAAAAAAAAAAAAACAAAAACAAAAACCAAAAAACATCAATGAACCAATTCAGATTTAAGCATGTACGCAGTTTCTGTCGAAGACTGACTGGGTTTGTGTACTCTGTCACTGAAACACATTTAAAATCACGTCCTGAGTGATCAATGGTGCTAATGATACTTCTATAAAATCATTATTTTCTGGAATGTCAGACCTTGCTTTTCCATAGTTTACATGAGAGGTACAGGTTTGCACTAAAACAGAGAAGTGAGAACGAAGGTGTACTTTCTCTCTTCGGTGGTGTTCCTCTTCCTTTCCAGTAACCTGTTTACACAGGACCTTTTCTGGGGTTTCTTTGGGTTTTTTGTTTGTTTTTGGAGGTATTGATGTGAGTTGTAAATTTGATACTGAAAGTAATTCAAGTAYGAAATATCTAAAACCTGACTGTGGATAATAAGGCATGTCAGAACCAGATCAGCTTATCCAGAAATTTCTGAAAATATAAACAGTAACTCAATCAAAAGCCTTCACTAGGTAGCAACCATTCCAGTATACAACAAACAGTCTTAGTTGAGAAATTATTTGTTTTCAACTATATATTGGAACCACAATATTTCCTCTGAGGTRTAAGGTATTTACAGCACACCTGCTGGCATGAATCCAGAAATAGATTTCTAGGCACAATCTAGCCTTGTTACTTTTATGTAATATTGGTTAGTAAACATGAAGTAATACAAGTAATTTGCCTAGTAAAATAAACTATGAACACTTTAATCCATATATTCTAATGATTAATTTAAAATAAAAAGAGTACTCTACAGTGTTGATTAGAGGTTTTAAAAAATAAAAGATATTTTTAAAGAAAGATTTCTTATTATACATCTAGATAGAAGCAWAGTGTGGGATTTCCTCAGAGAACTCTGTCCCACTTGTTCTGTTTTTATCCCTTCCCTTGATCTAAAATACCTTGATTTAGGTTCAACATGGGTACAAAATTAGCCAATACCTATTGACCAGAGGTGTTGACACTGAAACATTGCAACTCTTGCTATGTACAACCATAGAAAAGCTTTGGTGGGAAGGGACCACTGGAGATTGTCTGGTCCAGCTTTCTTTTAAAAACAGAGCCTTAGATGAGGTTATTCAGGGTCCTGTCAAGCCAAGTCTAGAATATTTCCAGCAAGGGAGATTCAGCTACTGTATGACCTGATTCCACCCCTGTATGATCTCAAAATATTTGTTGCTACTAATCTAGGTTAATCTCTCAGTTAACTAATACTAAGAAGACCTAAAAAACTAGAAATTACAAAGCTAAGTATAAGGAAGAGCTTAGAATTTTCTGTCAAAAGATGTWCCTGGAAAACATTTTTGATTTTTATATTGTTCAGAAGCTCTGTATTTTTTTTCTACAGAGCAAATTAAAATATTTTAAATTTTTAGTGAGTTTCTGATTTTTCTATTTAGAAAGTCATAGAAACTGGTTGGCTTTAACTTTTATTGAAAACAGTGGATTTTGGCTCGAGGGCAGTGTGTTCAGTGCCTAGATTATCCGCTCTTTCAAAAGTTCCTGAAAGTTCCCTTTGGATCAGCAGYTACTATCGCTGCTGTAAAAGAAAACGGAAACATACTTAGTGTTTGGTCATCGCCATAAGCCTTAGTGCGTGAAGGGAGGCTTCCTGGGGTGACTTTAACACAGGGAGAGYGGTTCCCCACTGACGTCTCCAAAACGACACCCTCGTGCCTGTCCTGGCACTCCTCGCACACGGATGTTCTGCACAGGGTTTTCTCCCTGTCCTAGGCTGTGTGAAGACAYGATCTTGCATTGAATTTGGTATCTGTGCAACATGTTGGTACGAAAGCCTTGTACCCTGAAGTCCTTTAGCTGAGCGGCTGTGCTAAGGGGAGCAGCAATGAAAACTTCTTCCCTGTGCGTGCCGGTGTGCCAGCGGCTTGGCTTCAAAGAGCTGTCTGTAAGAAAGGAGAGAAGTTGGGATTCAAGCAGCAGCTGGAAAATGTGGGATACTCCCAGTGCCAGGATGTAGGAAATCGCGGCAATGGTTTCAGTGTATTAAAAAAAAAAAAAAAAAAAAAAAAAAGAGAGAGAAGGAAAGAAAAMGGATTTGAGTGGAATTTGAGTAATCCTGAGGGAAGTGGGAAGCTTAATAAGAAAAGCTATCAGTTTAGGATTTTTTCCAATCAAATTTTATAATTATAAACAGATCCACTTGCTCTGTTACTGTGTCTGTCATAGTTAACAGAAAATTATTACACCTGCCTTTTAAAACAGGAGGTATTTTTCCTCTATTTACTGATCTGTTTTCTGCCTGAAAACTATGTAACTTCCAGTTTGCTTTGCAATTTCCCCTTTGATATAGATAGTCAAAGAAATAATCTTTTCTTCTGTTTCATGAAAGAAATAATCTTATGGGTTTTCATACTGAATCTGTTTAAAATTTTTTTCCATTGAGTATATATCAGGGGAAATTTATGAGCAATTTTTAGATAAATCCATTTCTACAAATTGAAAACTCTTGCATCCACTTAACAATATTTTTGATAAAAAGTAACATTACCCCCCAAAATTTGGAATATTAAAACTTTGTGGTAGTAGGGAGGTTGAAAAGCACATTTCCTTAAATTTCACTCTAACAAAACAACCAGTTCTGCTTCATTGTTTAAATCCCCAACAAATGACTGAAATTAGTTGAACCAGTATTGAACCAGTTGAAAATTAGTATTTTATTTATTGATCAACACTTCCAGACATGGTTTTGCACAGAGAGTTTGAGCTACCAACCAGCTTTTCACAAACAGCCTTGATACTGAAAGCTCCCCAAGTGAAAGTAGTACAAAATCCCTGCAGAAGGTATATCGCTTGTAAAGACCATCYCCCCAGGTTTTTTTATTTTTCCTTTAAAAATTTAAGGGAAACAAAGTGCTTTTATTGACAAGATATGTTTTTCTTCTGTTGGATTGGCTCAGATCACAAAAAGGACCCCTCTGCATAATGCTGCCTGTTTCGGGGCAGGGGGGGCTTTCAACATGACATCTGGCTAATGTGTTTCTTGGTTTGCCTGGCATTCAATAAGCAGGCAGGGTTAACAAGTACTCATTTTTGTTTTCTTTTTCTGAGAGTGTCCCCTGGGCTTCTAAATGTAAATTTAATCTAGTACTGACATGCAATTAAAAGTGAAAGGGAAGAAATTAAAGAATTTGTAAAATGAGGAACAGCGGAAGATTTTTTTGTAAGCCCATGTTATTTTCACCAAGAGTTAAGTGTAAGAGATGTGGTTTAGATTATTTGCTTCTCATTATTGGGTTTCCTGTCCTATCAAAATGAGTTTCACTGATAATATACCAGTTGTACAAAGAAAACAGTCCTCTACATGTATTTCCAGTTTATTGATCAAGTAACTCAATCTGATTCCTTGTTGAAAATATAAAAGACAGTGAATTGAGGAGGTATATAAACAGTATGAATAAGACTAATCTACTGTCCTCTCGAATGCATAAAACATTCTGAATTTGGATCTGTATATCTTGCAGTGTGTATTACTAGGGCACCCCCTAGCTCTCATATTTCCTGATCAGAAAGGAAACAAATATCTGTTTTCATCAATTTCAGAGCAGAACAGTGCTTTTTTCTAAGTTCTAATAACAGTGTATGATTAGCAGTTGGCATTAAAAATAAAAATAGCTTGTAGAACTTTTATTGCACAATTTGTGTTTTAATAGGATTTTTAATATGAAAGGAAATTACCCAAACATTGTAGTAAATGTAATAGAGTAGTACCATTTTTTTTTGTTTTTATTTTTGATTTCCAAAGCTGATTAAGACAGAGCTGGATCTCTGTGGTGTATCTGGAGGCCCCTCAGGGAAGTGTCTGCATCAGGAGGGTGAATTTCGCAGTTTCTCACAGCAGAGTGCCTTTGGAGCAGCCAAACTAGATTCTTTGAGTGACACGAAGCTGGGGGATGTGCTCTGGGAGCCCACCCAGTGCACTTCAACTGCTTGGGCTGAGATGTAATYCTTCCTTCCCTCCCATGCGCCCCAAAAATGTGCGCAATTTGGATGTTGGGTTCTCAACAGCAACTGTTTCATGTGATGGTTATGTTCCCGGTGCATCACCCTACTTGCTAAGGCAGATATAACCAATCTGGGTTTAACTTTAGACCGGAGGTTCGGGGCTGAGCAGGATCTGATCAAGCCAGAGCCCTTTGCTGGGGACTTGATAAAGCAGCAGTATCTCTTACGGGTTGTTATCACATTCCCCAAAGGCTGTAGGAACAAAAACGTCCTGTACTCTTCAGTGCAGGAGGAGCAGTGACTTCAAACAGGTTGTTTCGATAAGCTGCTTCCCCGACACTTATCCACATCACCAGACAGACTGTTCTAAACCGRCTGTTTCTTGGCACTACGTATTGTTAGCACAGATTTCTCTCCTTCTATCTGTTCTTATGCTGCAGCTTGCACAACTTGCTTTATAAGTGGTTTTGTATCAATCACAGAAGTGCAAACCTGTTGCCTTGTTTGCAGCTTTTCCCCTCAAAGCTTATGATTTAATCCATGCATTCCCTAGAGTGGCTATGTGGGGTTTTCATTGGTTGGTTTTAATTCATTAGTTTTYAAGGGAGGATAACCAGCACCAGAAGAAGAGGTTTCCAGATGGAGCTGTAACATCCTGGAAGAAAATAATCTGGCTTCATACCTATACTTGAGTAGTTACAGCAGGCTTAAAAAAAACCATGAACCTGTTGTATTATTTGCTAATTATTTCTTTCATGTATCATCTGGATTAATTTATACTAGAAATGTCATTTTGCAGATCATTTGAGCAAGCTAAACAGCCCTGCAGGTATGGAATATGAATTAATGAATCTATTTCTATTAGCATATTACATTGTTACAGTAATATCTTTGCATCTTCCACATAAAATCAATCACGGTACCAAAGCCTGCACTGGACTTACCAGATATCACTGCAAGGGGACAGCCAGGAGGATCACCTAATCCATCTCCTTTCTCTGGGTGGTGGTGATTAAATGTGCCTAGGCGTTTCTGATAGAAATAGACTTTGGAGAAGTCTGAAGTGAATTCCACAAGTCTCTGCAAGTAACTGAAGTGGTGTTTTAAGTCCCTCACATTTTGGTACAGTTCTTGATGTTTTATGTGAATCTCTTTTGTCCAAATTGAGCTAATTAGTGCATTCTTGCAGTGGGAATGGAAAACAATTTGATTGATGTCCTCTTCGCAGCCTTTTTTTTTTTTTTTTTTTGTCTTGGAAGTCCATATAACATTCAACTTCTCTCCTTTACAGAAAACTGCTTTCCTTCAGCTGTTCTTGAAATGGTGTTTTCCAAATTCTTATCCCTCTTTCACCTTCTCTGAACTCACCAAGGAATCTGTTTAGAAACTAGTGGCAAAAACTGGGCACAGCCATCTGTGACCCTTCGCAGGCACTCTTTCCCCACAGTTGGTCACTGAGTTTGTAATCAATGATAACGACTTATCTCACTTGGTCAGTATTATCATTTTTCATTTTATATTTGTGTGTAGACTTTYTATTTTCTAAGGACTGTACTCTAAGCATGTCTTATTTAACTTCTCTCTTTGGTTTTGAACCATTTTTCCCAATTTGTCAAAATCAGTTTGAAGTCTAGGCTTGTCCTTGAAATTTCTTGCAGCCACTCCCAGTTTTTTGACCCTTTTAATTTTTATAGTTACTTGAATCTGTCACGTCAGTCGATAAAGAAATTATTGAAGGGAATTGGGCCTGAGGCTGAACCTTTTTCAAAACCACATTTAGGTCTTCCAACTTGACAGCAAACTATTGATAACTACTTTTTAAGTACAATTTTCCAAGAGCTGTGCCATGTTTCATGAGCTTGCTTAGGAGACTGTCACCCAAGGCAATGCCAGAAAGCCCTCCTGAATTCAGGACACATCATAACTGCTGCTGTCCCATGTCTGCCAGGTCAGTTACCCTGCCAAGGAAACTAAAACAGCTCCATGTGGCCTGTTCTCAGCAAATCTGTTGGCTCTTTATTACCTTGTTATTTGCCAGGTGCTTATAAATTGTTAGCAAATTATCATTTTTAGGGATTTCTGTGTGACTGTGGTGTCACTTGGTACGGCTATGCTGAAGATAGTGAACAGCAGGTCAATGCGTTGGGTTGAGAGAAGCTCACAGAAGGGCCGTTTCATGACTGACTGCAGTGTGGGGGTAGGAGGTCTGACTCTGGTTCTCAGTTTATTTGAATTATACAGGTTGCTTTGTGCTCTTCTATCCTGTTTTGCAAAACCCAGCATTACAATAACGTCCTGTTGCAGTCAAATTTTGAATTTGAGTCATATCTTTAAAAGGACACTTATTCTTGCTTTGCTACTAACTGGAAATTTTCTGGAATCCACTTTTTTTTTACTTTTGTAATATTGGCAGCATGGACAGTTTTTCTTGGTCTTAAATTTTTGAATGTTGTACTTCTGCTAACAGGGAAATCCCCAACAGAAATTTTTTGTTTCTCAGCCTGAGAATAAGATTTGGTTTCTTCCCAAAGTAAGGAACCGACAACATCCTAAACATCTCTAAAAATAACTCTTGTAAGTAATTCAGCAATGAAAAACATTCTTAAAATGATATTTCTCTATGTGAAACAAGATCATCTTATTTGGAATATATTGAGTTGGAAGCAATCAAACTTTCTTTTCTACTATGCCCAGAGTATATTAGAAATGTGAATTGGTGAAATGTGAATTGAATTTTGTGTAAGAAAGATTTCCTGTTATGCAAAGGAAATTCCATTCTGTCATTTAACCTACCTGTTATGTCCCAGTTGAACAACAAATATTGTTTATGTTCAATTTCTCTTGTCAAGGATTTTTTTCTTTATTATTTGTATAAACACAACATCCACTGAAGCTTGTATTAGTTTCTTGTGTGGTTGGGGTTTTTTTTCTGAGCTCACATGCAATTGGAATTTTCACATCTGAAACTATACACATAAGCCAAGTCATGAAGTTTGCAGAAAACACTCTGGATAACAGTGGAAACATCTTAGTTTCTTTCTAATTATCAAAATACTTTTGTAATTTTTTAAGGAAATGAATACATGAAAACAAAGTGAAAATCTTGTTATTCCATAAAGAGACATGCCAGTGTCTTTTCTGAAGTTCTGCCTTAGTAGACTAAAAGACAGAACAACCATGGACCACATGAAATATTCTTCATCTTGATGTTGTCATCAGTCGCATCCTGCCCATGGCAGAATCCAAGTTTTAAGATTCCAGCTTCTCTGTGCATAGTTATATATATAGTGAAAGGTGATTAAGAAATTACTTTGTGTAGTTCTTAGTACATATGCCACAGCATGCAAATGATACATTATCATCATGAGAAGAGCAGATGGGCTGGTTCCTTCTGAACAACAGTAGTTCACCATGTTTCTGACTTTTCCCCTATGAAATTTGTACTAAATACATTGTCCTGGAGTCATAGACTTGGAGCCAGATGGACCTACCATTTGAACTACACAACCTTCCACCAAAATAAGTTCTGGAAAATATTACAGGAATGTGTTATTTTTAGAAGTAACAAATGGGGAATTTAAAACTAGCAAAAAGGATGGTATCAAACTATATTTCATGCTTATAGATTTATTGCAGTTTCCATTACAAATGCATTTTTTAAACGAAAATTTGGAAAAATCAATACAATCTCTAAAAACTTGCTGCAATGGCATGTACTTGTACAACTGACAAAAGCAGGGGACGGGAGGAGCAGGGCCGCTACAGGCACTTAGCGTAAGKTTACCGTTCTCTCCTCGGGAAGAATGGTGAACCCCCATCTGAGAGGGGACGGACCCTGACCCAAGGCAGAGCAGTGAACGGCAGGGCTGTCTCCTGCCTCAGGTGCTGTAAGCCAAGTTGGAGCGCTAGTGCTGGAGACATCTCTTAGTTTCTGTTACCTGTGCAGGCTTCAAAGAGCTTCTCTCTAAACACTAGAGAAAACATTTTTTTAGTTAGCTGACTGACTTCTACCCTCTGAGACAACTATTTGTCCTTCCAACACAGCAAACAAGAAGTTAACCTTTTATATTCCCTAAATTAAACTTTTCTTTAAGGCTTCCTCTTATGTTACAGATGATTTCAAGTAATCATAAACTGTGACTTTTTCTCTGGCACTGAGGAACCCCAGGAAAACAACTTGGTAGGTCAGACATAATGGGTGCCTTTAATCAATAAGTCTGAAAAATCTGGTGATTTGTTTCTGTTTCACAAACTGTCAGTATCACATTTGGAGTTGACAGTGATTTGTCATACATGTCAAATGCTTTGGAGAATTTTCAGTGCAGCTTATACTGATGGCAGAAGGTTCTGCTCAGTCTCTTGGTCTTACAGACAATACTCCCTTGTGCTTGTGTGTATGTATATATAGCTGTACACCAGTTTAATTTCTACTGCAGTTTTCTTGGAAATATCCCAATGGATTTCTTTCTTCTGGAAATCAGTTTTCAAAGACTAGGTATAAAAAAAAAAAAAAAAAAGAACTTCTAGCCAAAACACGTATGTGAGAGATGGAGAAGTTTTAGATTAGGGTAAACCAGTCATCTGGAATGCAGGAGACTCAGGTTCAAGTCACTGCTATGCAGATTTCCCACTGCCCTCTTGGGAGAGTCCTGTAAGCATTATTTGTCTTTTTAGAAGTACGTCTGCCATTTTTTTTTTCATTTTGTTTTCAGGTTTCTTCCTAGCTCTAAAAGGGTGAATATGATCTGGATTGCCTGCCTAAATTTTGGTTGAATGCTTGTGGTTTACAGTTCTAGATAAAAGTAATTTTCTCTAAAATTGCAGGAAATACTTCTTATTCTTTTAATTATTGTATTCCTGCTGCATTTTGCAAAGGATTGTTGAAGTAAAAAGTTGTTGTCTTATGTTTGGGTTTTTCCCCAAAATCAGAATATTTTCAAGGACCTTACTGCATGTGTGCGTGCATGTGTATGTATATATATACATGTTTTCTTTTCTTGCTGTAAGCCAATTTTCTCGAGCAATGTCTTGGGCAATGTGAAGCATGTGCTCATCTTCTGCTTTCTAATACAGACCTGAGGTGCATCTCAGTAGGAACAGAAACAATTGTCAACTGATAAAGCAAATTTTTTTTATCAAGTTGGGGCCAAAGAATTCTGGAAAATGTGTCCAGCCAGAAAAGCTCCCATCCCTTAGCACAAGAAACTAGTTGTTCTCTATTCTTTGATGCAGTTTTGAGTGATTGGATGCCTCCTTTTTTATTTCTTCCTGAGTATATGAATAGTTGGTTTATTCCATAGAATATTTTATCTTCATCAGAAATAGTTGATATGGTTTCCTTTATAGCACTGAGTTGAAAAACATCATCTTGGTATGAAGCTTTATATTTCTCTTGTGAATGATTAACTTGATTAAATACATTTCATCTCACTTTATTTCCCATTTATCATAATTATGCAGACCATATTTTTAATTAGAAAGAGGGATCCTTTCTTGCTTGGATTCAGAAACCCCCATGAAACCATCTACAGAGGTGGGAGCTCTGTTTTTCCTTCTGTTTGGATGCTGTTGCAGTAAGTTTCAAATACTTCTCCCCAGCTGGCAATTCTCTTTCACAGATAAGGTTATAAATGTCTCTGTTCTGTTTGTTTTCAGAATGAAAAGCCACTATGCGCTTAGCCCTTACAGGAATTTTTAACATGCTTTTGTCAGGCATCCAAAATATAAGAGTTTGATTTGGAATTAAATAATTCTGGAAAGAAGTGAGTCACAGGATAAGTCAATTGTGTTGCATTCCAAATGTGTATTCTCTTTTTGCTTCCAGATCATCTTTGGCTAAAGTAATTTCTTTTGAGTAGATCCAAGAGCTCAGCGCTTTTGCTAGGAATGAGTCTTATCTGAATTTCCATGAGTTATCTCACATTTCCAACCAGTAGCCATTTTTTCGTGCAGGATAACTCACCTATTGGTTGACAGTATCTTACAGTTGCTTTCCCTTACAGACTGAACGGTTCTGTGAGGGAGAAAATTTGTGTTAACTACAAACAAGTCATTGTAACTATTTGTATTTTAGTGTTCACTTACAGAAAAATATTTACTTCCTAATGTCGGAAGATGTTCTTGATGCTTAGGCTTCAGAGACGATAATTTTGAACTTCCAGTGCACTGCTTATGTGGTTTTCCTCCGGTGCATGTTCTTGCCCTTTGTTAGGTGAAATTGCTTCACCTTGACCCTGCTCAGATACTGCTACACTGAGATCACTGAGAATTATCTGACTGTTCATAGGCACATTTGTAGTGAAGAGTCATGTGAGTTGCCTTGGTTTGGGATGTTGGATGAAGCCCTTTTTGGCCTTCACTTTTTAATTAGACTCCAGTTAAACATTTGTGTTTCGGTAGCGGGAGTACAGAAGTATACTTTGTGAAGAGGAGTAGTTTGGCAGGCTGAGGGAAATTTTTTTTTCTTGTGATCAATGAAAATTTCAAAATAGAAAGTTCTGATGAGAACTGGCAGAAAAGATGTGTAAATTCTCTTTTTGGATATTCACATTAAGCGAAGAAATGCAAGAAATAAAAGACTTGCAGTAGGCAGTACAGGAAAAGGCCGTGCTAGAGGCAAACCAGCAAGGTCAGCTTCAATCTGAACACAAGACTAACCTGCTTTCAGTCTACTGGGACCATATACAGGAATCTGATATTGTAATTTAACCATATTAAAAATGTTTAGTAACTTTTGGAATGCATTTAGTAACCACATGAGCTCTACACTCTGTTTACATTCTCTGGATTAACCCACCCAAAGGACTCTGTAGTGTACAAGGCTACAGCTTCTGAGCCCTTGTTAGCATAATGTGCGTTAACTTTTAAGGAGGGAAGATGGGTATGCAAGCAGAAGGGATGTGGAAAGTTTTTTTCCTCTCTCAAAAATGAGCTTAGTGTATCAAGGACAAACACTGTGGTATAGAAAGCGCTCAAAGTGCTTAACAAACAGAACCTGGTTGGTGCTGTGGTTATAATTGATCCCTAAAGTCAGGGAACAAATACATAAATACAGTTGGAAGAATACTCTAGTACTTGTCCTGTATTTTTCATAAGGGTATGTTGAGAAAAGGGTGGGTTATAGTTGCAGATTCTGCAGTCAAGGGAAGGCCCAAAGGAAAACCGTAGAGCCGATGACCATCATGGCATTCCCCTGAAGGCTGCTTTGGTCAGTTGAATCAAATTAATTTGACCTGTTTGTGTAGTTGAGTGAATCAGAGTGCTCTTATCCATTAAAGAGTTTTGAATAAAAAACCTTTGGTATGACCAGCAACCTTTCTTCCTGCTAAGTGGAAACAGAAATGTGTTCTCTAACACAGAGATCCTGTTCCTACAGACTGTTGTGGGCCTGGCTAAAGGATGAATAACTTGCAATAAATAAGTTAGCGCAGATAGTGGAAGCAATATAGTCACATTACAATGGCATTCTGTCCAGTCTAACATCTCCTTTCTCAGCAGAACTGAGAATTAGCATTTGCGGGATGCTAGATGAAAATAACTATACAGCACAGTTCAAAACTCTCCAAGCTGGACCTTTGTAGACCTCTGTTGCAGCCTGTTGAAATACTTCCTAGGTCTTGGTGGAGTTCTGCCATCAGTGAGCCCCATCCGGGGATGTGGGTATATAGCTGTAAGGATCCAACCCCTAAATCAGGGTCACCATGGGAAAATGCAAATAGGACAAAAAAGAAAATTACTCTTTCAAAATGGAAAAATCTGTTTTGGGCTTTTACTTAAGTCAATGACACTATTAAGCCTTTGTCAAACATCTCATGATGATTAAATGTGAATAAGAAAAAAGATTCTTTATTTTAGAACAACATTATAGCTGTGCATATACACACATGTTCAAACTATATTCTCAACTGTCATTGCTGAGCAGTCCAAATGCTTTATTACAACCATGTTATATAATTAGGTGAATAATTACATTACTCTAAGTGCCACCATGGTCTGAGAAATGAAACAAACAACTGCAAAATCACCTGTAATTATATAGTTCCAGCATGATTGAATATAATGCATTCTGTAAATGTAAAGTGCTAGCCTTTGTAAAATGGACGAGTTATTACTTCAAAACTGCCTTTATTATCTAAAAGGACATGTATGTCCCTTTCCTAACAACTCTTTACCAGAAAGTTTAGGCGATATATCAATTGTATTTGCTTTAAAACTGGTCCAATGACAATTTTTAACTAACAGATATGCAATAACTGAAATTCACCTTAGCTGTTAATTACTATATGCTTACTCTGGCATTAAAATACTGAGTGTATTTCATAAATGAATAATTATGTTGCAGTTTCTTTTTGATATGTTTCTGCTTAATGGTGGTGTGAGTACTGTAATTATCATTAGTTATTCATTTCTTATTATTTCCTTGTGATTTTTTGGCATTTACTAACGTTCTATAATATAATGCAACACTTGTTCAATTAATGTTTGACAATTTTACATTTCCTTTACTGAATACATACATACAGTGTGCTACCAATAAAGGCTTATGGTTAATGGAAAATATAATAAAACTTAGTTGTTCCTTTTGAGGTGTTTGGAATGGTGTTTCCCTGAAATAAATACATGTTAATCTAAGATGAACTAATGCAAAGAAATGCGCTTAGCTTAAAGCTAAAATACATCTCATTTTAAATGTGACTGAAGGAAATAAGCATCGTCTCTATAAACTGAAGTCCTCAATTTCACATCACATTGAAAAACAGTAGCTCTAGAAAGAAACACCTCCAGAAAAAATATTAACAAATGATCCTCAAATATTCATATGCCAGTGATAATCATCCATTTTAAGTGCTTTTCTAACAAAAGCAAGTGAACTAGTCCGTTGTTAATGGGACAGTTAATACAGACGCAGGTAGCCCGTGACCCAGTTAATCTCGTGCTCTTGCCGTGCACCCCCATGAGCGCTGCAGGGGGGGCTCCCTGAGACTTGTCCTCCCTGGGGCAACACTCTGCAGGGCTGCGCAGCACAGACCCTCCGCAGGACGCGTGGGCTGAGSAGAGCGTTTGCCAACAGGAGCAGGGTGGTTAATGTTTCTGAAGAGGGGAAATAACCTACGGGAAAGTAATGAATGCATTAAAAGCTGCTCTTAAGGTAGGATGCAGGACTGCATCTTGTGTCCAAGGCAATAATTTCATGAATATCTACACTGGGAAGAGAAGGGAAAACGTTGGGAGAAACCCAAAGAAAGGGCAATAGTTCCCAGCTATTCACCCGGGACAAGAAAGTGATTGCATTTACTAGTAAAGAGGAGGAGGATATTACTGATAATTAGATCAACAATTAATAAGTTCCTAATGTGGGAGTGATATGTAAGTAGGTCAAGAGGAGAAGTGATTATGCTGTTGTGCATAGGAAGGGAGCTAATAAGTAAGCATGGGTTTACTCTGGAGGGAGAGGTTGGCAAGGTGCTTTAGCATTGGTTGCTGGAGGGTGAGTTCCCAGAGTATCTGGTATGATTACATAGTCTTCTATTAAAGTGCAGTCACATCCACCCATGGCAGTTAGCTCTTTCGATCGCATTAATATCACGTACTCTTGTAATAGCTGGGAAGGTGGGCTTGGGCCAGGCAGTACTCTGTAGCTGTTAAATTCCTTTTACAAGATATTGCTTCAGTGCAGGAGAGGCAGTTTTACCGGTTACAAAAGTTATGTAGTTTCAAAGAATGTAAAGGAGTTGCTACAGAAAAAATTCAGAATGTGTTTAGTATTTTCAGCAGAGTGAGGCATGTGTACTTGTAGTGATTTCTTCACGTCAAAAACTGGCACGTACCCTACACAGGTACTGGGAGGAGGGCTTAGGCATTGCTTCTGAAATGTCTGAAGATACAATGGTATAAAACTGCAATCATAAAAGTAGAGATCCCAATTAAGTAAAAAAAATAGTATTTTAGGAGGGATAATGCTAATTTTACAGACTGAAATAGCAACAGAAGCTCTGGAGGGTACACACAAGTAGCTAGTCACGCTTTTCTGAGGAACTGGCATTACAGCTAAAAGAGGGAGCTGTTAAAAAAAAAAAAAAAATATATATATATAAATCTAACAGTAGCCATCTCAGATCTCTCAGAAAGCCATGACTTTGCTAGGAGTAAGGAAGTTTTAGCAATGTTATGTCTGATTAAGTCTTTGTTAATATTTTCCCAATTTCCAAGTACTAGGGAAAAGTGTCTTATCTATTTGTTTAAACAGGTAAGATACCAACAAATGTAGAACAACTGTAGTGTTCATATTTGAAGGGGATATATGTAGATTTCTGCACATCAGCACAACCTCCTCAATTACATTTCTTTTTGTTACCTTTTTGTATTACTCCTACAGTAATTGGAGGAGCCTCCTACAGAGGCTTGACAATAAACATGATTGCAGTGGAGGAGGATGTTAGATGTGAAGACAGACATTCCTAACAAAATTACATGGCCTTTGTGGCAGAGTTAATGCAAAGAAAAGAGAAGTATCTTAATGCTAAAGCGTGGCTCTTTCCGCTCCATGCCACCTTCTTGATGTTAATGGTGAATTCAGGTCTCCAAAAGGGGATGAACAGGAGCTGTGTTACAGAAAGGATGGCAGAACTTCTGAAGTAGTCTAACCCTCGTGAATCCCCCTGAGCATTCTCAGATCCTGTAGTCAAAGTAGTAAGTTATTGCACAAGAAGTTTAGAAAAGCGGCTGCATCCTGGGCAGCCTTGTCAGAGCTGTCAGGCGGGAGTTTGACATAATTCTTTCCAGTGTCTTTTCAGCTGTATCTGCTCAGAACATCAGCTAGAGATAGCGCCATTTTTAATTGATTTTTCAGAACTTTTTTTTGTCTGATGTTTTGTGTTTGGGCTGAATCCTGGGGTGTTTTTAGGCAGTATCTGATAGTATCTGTGAAAGGAGACGTGTTTATCAGCCTCACATAAGATGAATGGGATGCAGGAAAGAGGTAGGGCACTGAAGCGGTGCAGCTGTGTGAATGAATGATTTTCCAGGTTTGCTGGCAGCTTAAAAATAAACATAACATTGTTCAATGTAAACATTATTCTGGGATTGAACAAAACATTTCTTTGGTTATATAAGGTGCTGGTATGAATACATATGAAAAACACATCCACCTTTCCGATTTCACAATCCTGTGAAAGCAATGCTCAAACACCTGGGAAACCATTTCAGAAAGCAAGTGTCCAAAATATAAAATCCAAGACTATTCGAAAACTGAAGACACGACTGGAGGGTTACCCCTAAGGCTAGAGTGATGAGGCTCCCTTGTAATCTTTGTCAGAGAACAATGAGCCTCCCTGTTTTAAAATTTATGAAATAGGTGAGGGCTTTAAAGGTAACTGTATCAGCATGTCTTCCTGACAGCAGTATCTTCTTGCAAGTATTGTGACCACAGTGTAGTCCTAGTCAAAATCTTCTCCCCTTACTAAATCAAATTATGAGGTCATTCTAATAGCATTTCCCTTATTTATTTACAACATTTCAAAAGGTACATGTGTCATGGCTTATTCCCACACTTATTTCTATACAGGTATTGTAAAAAGTAAAAGTCTAAATAATAAATAAGCAGAATTTAACCAATGTTTTTATTTGGTTTTAGTCCCCAGTGTATACTTTTGTGCTGTTATTGGAGGGTATATATTAATTTTTAGTGAATGGCAGGATAATTACTCCAACAAAGTCATATAGTACAGTAATATATTCACCAAATCTTACAGCTGCCCTTGGCTACACTAACTTATGCAACCCCATCATATTTAATGAATATGCATACACTCTGCCCTCATTAGTAGATTTGCTATTACTAAAGTTCTGTTATAATATGATGGTTTGGCTTCCTAACTTTCATTTCTTCCCGAAGTTTAAACACAAAAGCAAAGCCAAAAGATTCCTTTACACCATTGCAAGTAGTTGGGTCCTCAGGACTGTGCAAATGGCAGTGCGGTAGGGTTCAGTTATGGAGGACTTTCTGATATGCAGTTGGTATTTCTAAATCTGTTTGGATGAAAGAATCATTAAGATTTTGTCTACATGAGGATTCAGGAAAGCTTGAAACAAATCAAACCAAATTAGCATCCTATGTAGGCTTCTCACTTAGAAATAAAGTGACCTTAGCTCAGTGTAGCTTCACTCTTCTTTTTTTCCCCTTGCTTATTCTGCAGTGCTGCATTCTCTGTATCTCTGAGAAAGACAGTCCAAGATGAAGTTATTTATTTCTCATGACATTTTCTAACACTTTGGATACTTAGCTAATGTACTATAATTTTAGCTTATGCTCTTTCAATTAGTAAGACAAATTTCTTGTATTGCTCATTTACTGGCTGTTTTCATGCTGCACTCATTATCTGTCTTCTTCCACAGGAACAGACTTTTAAATTGGGAATGGGTCAAAAGAGCACACTCGAAATGACTTCTGACAAGCAGCTGACATTTTTCTGCACCTAAGATGTTCTAATCTTCATGCTAATAAGGACATTTATTCTCATAGAGTTTAATAATTGTTGATGGCTTTAGAAATAAAAAAGCAGTACTTAAGTCATGAACAGTGTATGCTTCTGCAGAATGTAAGCTCAGTGAAGTGGCACACAGCACTTCTAAAACTGAAGACTATGCATGCCTTTAATGGAAAATGTGAATAAAAAAAGGAAAAAAAAAAATCCAACAGTGCTTTTTATAACTATGTATCTTAGAATCAAAATATATTCTTTATTTGTTAGGGAAGCATATTTAACAATGAGAACAGTTAAATCTACATAACTTTTTGATTTTGGAAATTAGATCAAACATTTTTATCATTTTAAATCTTTATGTGTGAAATGGCATTTTAGAAGTGTTTGGGGGGCATGAAGGGAAGAATGCGAGCTGTAATAATATTAGATTACATCACAGAAATCTAAGCACTAGCTTGCTACTTCTAGTTTTTCAGCATTAAAGCCTGATCTAATAATTGTAATGGATATTGGTGTGGTTCCTCAGTAATGAGGTGATTTAGTGAAGCCTATGTATGTGTAAAGGTTTGGGGTTTTGTTCTTTTTTTATTTTGTTAAAGGTGAAGAATGAAAGGAAAAAGAAGCCTCTTGTTTAGAACGTGCTATCTGAAATGGTGTTTTTGTCGGATCATAACTGTGGAAAAAGAATTGGAGCAGAAAACTTGTATCATTGTTAAATTACATTCATAGCTTAAGAATTTTAGAACTAATTTATGTCTTGTAATGATAATATTTTTGGACCTTCAAGCCAAATTTGGCTAGCCATCAGCTGGCATCTTCATACCTATTTAGGCAATTAAAACCAGGTGACTGAACTGCTTCAAGGAACCGTCATGTCTTTTAGAGATGTTGGTCATATGTGGTGTCAGGTATTTGGTACTCATGTTGGCCATGTCACTTCTTTTTAGGTGTTCTCTTGTAAAGTCTGCATTTGAAAGTGGTGGTTCATGTTTAAACATGATTTCTAATTACATCAGTTGACCAATGGGGTTTTTAAAGTTTATATGATTGGTGACCAAAAAGTGTTAATTATGGCTCAAACCTTCAAAAGTAGATGCCTAACAATACAAAAAGAACCCCAAAACCAACCAACCAACAAAAAAGCCAAAGAAATATGGGCTTAATTTTATTCCTTCTGAAGTAAAGAATTGGATATGTTCACTAGAGAATTTTTGCACGGAGTTTCTGCACAGACGAAATCCAGCTTCTTTAGTGTAAATGCTTGGGCCAGTGCCAAACAGGATGGAAGATCTCAGGATAAAGGAGGACAGGGAGAGGACAACAAGGAGAGAGGACTGGTGGGATGGCGAAAGTGCCACAACAGCACTGTGCTGCTTTGCAGCCCTTAATAGATTGCTGCACACAGTGTGTCACTGTAGCTACATATTTCAGAGTCTCACCACATGCTCCTACAACATACAACCAATTTTTACCACGCTTGTGTTCAGCTGCCCTTGGTAGCAGTCCAGTTACCTACATCTGGAAATACTTTTGTTCCTGTATGGGTGCCTTCTGCCTTTCTCTTAGTGATGGATGCACTGCTCCCAAAAGTACCTTTATGCAGTGACAGTCAATGAAATCCACAGTACTTCAACTAAATTAATGTTCTATTGCACTAAATTTACATCAAATACTACCTTGTTTCCAAAAAAATGTTTCACTCTAGGCTTGGATGTAAACATTTGTCTGTGGGTGACTATATAGCTATATATTTTTAATTTTCAGGAAAAAGAAAATATTATTGTCAAGCACTACGCAGTTATCCACCTATGACTTTTTGCATGAATGATTTATGTTCTATCTACACACAATTTAGATGTAATTTATATGGAGAAGCCATGACGGATGTCCTCTGTGTATATTACACAAAATTGGTATCTATCAAGATTGAATGCTTGGCATACAACAGGGCAATTGCCTGCAATCTGGAAGCAAGAAAGCCATAAAAAGGAGCAAGAAAGCAGAAAAAGCACTCACATCTGCATAAGTATGCAAATACGGCTGATGGAGCAGCTCAAAATCATAGCAATACTTTGAAAAAGTCCTGAGCCTGTTTATCAGCCCCAAGGAGATCAAAACTATAGAAGCAGATGGATACAAGAGAGAATTGATCAGGGATGATACGAATGCTTATGTAAAATTCTACCTGTATGCTATACATTAGAAAAGGCATTTTTTTGGTCCAGAAAAGATGGAGCTGGTAGATAAGCCAATAATAGCACAGCAATTGGATGTCAGGCTTAACCAGTGGTCCGTTGAATGGTTGCTCCTAAATAAAGAACAAATGTTTGCTGAGAAATTATATTTTTTTCTGAGTAGAAGTAGGCTAGATGAAATGACAAGAAGTTATACTTTAGTCAACAAGGTGTCTTTTCTGCTCTTGTTTTCCTATAGCTTTAAACTAGAAAAATACTCTCATCTTTGTATTAGCTTTTGATTTGGGAGCTGCGGCTTCAATGCCTGTGCTCTGTGCATGCTTCCTGTGTGAGTTTGGACAGCGAAGGGTCCCTCGCATCTGGTTCCAAGGAATAAAGCTTGGGAACAAGCAAGTATGCTGCATGCTAAGTTGTTAGTGGTATTTGTGGGATGCTGTGTACAGTGATGGCTGTACAACACTGCCAGTGTAAGTCTGTGGCTTCTCTGAGGTAGTGCAAAGACCACTTTAATATATGCATAGATCGGTTTAGACAACAAGAGCCAAATTTCTGGTTATATAAAGGGGTGTAGGTACACTGACTCAGCCCCAACCTCCTTATCCTTCACATAAATGTATATTTAAGGCAGTATTACCAAGGATTGCCTGTACTCAGCAGCTGTTCAACTATGCAGTAGGTAGGAAGCTGCTGACACCAGGCGAAGCATTTGAAAAACTTTTCTTGATGTAAAGAAAACATCCACTTTCTGGAAAGGGAAGAGGTGCATGGGTAATCAGTGTGAATTATTGGCAACTGTGTCTTGGAAGACAAAAATGGTGCCAATGTCATTGGTAGCAAACTTTCTTTCAACAGGTGTGAAAGAAAGGGGCTTGCTTGAAAAGCATAAATCTGGGAGAAAGGGCCACTTGTCTTCTCTGGCGCACTGTTTTCACCTGCTGTTTACAGACAGGGAAATCACTGGAGTCAGGGGAAGGAAAAGGCTGCTTTTTTGGGGGGGCTGGGAAAGTAAGATGAATTGCTTGCATGGGTGGAGGTGTTGCTTTTTGACAGGCTTAAACTCCTGGAATGACTGATATTGTTCAGGTCTGTGTTGTTCTGTGAAACAATAAAACTCACATTACAGAAGGACTTGATGACCACAATACATATGGTATGTGATGTTTTTAACTTGCGTTTCAGTTAACAAACTATAGATGGAAAAGAAAAAACCCACCAACTTTTGAGCTAGAAGTTGTTCAGACACTTTAAACACTGTTCTTCCATCCCAAGAAACCAGATGTGAAACCAGATGTGTTTTGGTCAGGTTCTTGTGAGACAGGGGAAGTCCACTGACATTAAATGAAAGATACTGCTATTCCAATTTAAAAAAAAAAAAGAAAGTTTCTATTCCAATGCTTGGAAAATCAGTATAGCCCATCTGTAATACCAGTCACCACTAAGGCTGCATACCAGTGATGAATTCTGTAGTTTGTCATGATATCACCTAAATGAAAAAGTGCTGTGTGAAGGTATCAGAGCTATGAAACCCGAACTTTTAAATTGGCTTTTATTACGCTTTTGGCACCCAGACTTGCACAGATTAGATAGCTACATATTAGAATTGCATTTTAAAATGCTACATTCAGGAATAGTTAAAAAAGAATTGGAAAAAAAGAGCTCTGAAGGTCACAATGGAAAAGAAGATTGAATAAAATGGAAACCTTTTTATTTAAAGAAAAAAAAAAAATCCTGGAAGGATATTAGAGTTACGAGAAACTTCTGTGAGAAATGGGCAGTCACCCTGGTTATGCAGCTCACCTGCAAGACAAACAACTGGTAGAATCAGTTCCCAGTGTTGTTCTTTATTAAAGGCTAGCATGCAGATAGTGGAAAACTAGCTAAAACCAGAATTGCACTAGATCTTAAGAGACATATCTTGTTATCACAGTGTCTTTCCTGGGAGCTGTGCCTGTATCGCACGATACATTGATGCACTGGGCATAGATACGTTAGCTAAAATGACTTAAACATTTTAAAAACAAAAAGAAGTCATTCTAAAACATTAGAATGAGTGTAGATGCAATTTTCCAATATATAAATTTCAGTAGTGAACACTGACATGTAGAAAACTTCTGCCATTTTAACTTCTTTGGTATTTGTAGTACCTACTTAGTCTCTGGGCCATCTGCTCTTCGTTCCAGTTCAGCAGTACATTTAGATGAATGGCATTAGATCAATGTCCTCTACTTGTGAATTGATTTGCTTTTCTTGTCGGTCTGTTTGTAATAGGTATATTTAGTGTTTCATATAGTCTGTCTAGCTTTAAAAACACTTCAGTGTTTGAGGGGGCACGATGGTGTCCGTAGCATTGGGCATGTATTTGTGAAGGCTGGCAAGTATGTGGAAAGCTCAGCTCTGGTTGAAGGCCACGGGGAAGGCGAGTAAGCCAGTTACATCTGCAGTAATAAAAACAGTTTCTCGCCTGTCCCAGTCTATTGGAGAATGGAAACTCGGTGCATTTTTAGCAATATTTAGAACTCATTCCTCTTTTATTTTACACCACTGTAACTTGATTAAATGAAGTTATTCCTTATTTACTCTCATGTAAGTAGGAGGCAGGTTTTGAGGGCCTGCATGGAATTGTCAGAACTGTTTTTAATTGAACAGCACCGATTCACCAGAGGGTAGTGATACTAATTTTAAGCAATTTTATGAGCTATTGTGAAACGCACTTTTAAAACTATTAAATGTTGAAATGTGCTAGCACTAGAAAAAAAAAAATTCAAGAGGATTTTATTAGTTTACTCAACAGATAAGATCTAAATATTAAAGAGAAAATCTCAGCAAACTTTAAAAAACCCTATGTTTTTCTTTTGACTTTATAGTCTTAAGCAATGATGAATAAAACTTTCTGAAGTCTATTGGCTCGTTCAGTTTAAACTGAAAACACAAGCTTTCAAAGGATAGCTGTCAATGGACTACTTCTGCAGTCTGCAACTGCAGCAAACCAACTATATAGACAAATTTAATTGCATTAGTGCAGCCCTGACTGAACACTGCTGGAGGATGGGGCTTCTCCCTCACATGATCTGCCTCCCAAGCAAAGCCTTTCACTAAACTTCGCCTTTCCTCTGACAGTCCCACTCATTTTGGTTATAAGAATCCTGTTGCTATGAGAATTACAAAATGCATTATCTGCTTTTTCACAATTACTGTTTTTATCATGAAGGAAATGATGTACTTTAGTTACTGCTTGCTATGGTGCTCTGCTATCTCGCTGTTTGTTAGGAAACAGCACTAGAAAATGTCAAGGGTTTTTTCTTATAAAGCCAAAGAGATACTAAAGTATTTATGACAACATCAATTTATGAAATATTATTTATGTGAGCATTAGATTAGTGACATTTTAATGTTATTCTTCAAGTCACATTTCTCTTGTACTAAAAATGTTAGCGGGTAAACATACAAAAAAACCTCAAACCTTTCCATGTTTTAAAAGCATTTCTTCTGTAATGCATAGCAACTGAAAGGTATATTAATTTACTGTGCAAAATAAATACCTGCATAGAAGAGGACTTTTATCTAGACAGCCTACACATATCCTTGATGACAATGTAAATCCTTAGTATGTAATACAAAATATAGAATGCCATAAAAATATTTCTAGCTAAGAAAGTAGCCATTTTTTGAATGTTCCTTTCTATTTAAGCTCTTAAATAAAAGTTTCACTTTCTCAAGTGCTAGTTAGGTATTCTGGTTAGCCTCTGTTTATCACTACATACTTCAGCCATCTATTTAATTTGAAATATGAATGTCTTTGAAATATACTGTAGAAACAGTATACATTCACAAACAAATTAAAAAAAAAAAGGGGCAAATAGTCACATAGATTCCATGAAGTTTTTCTTTCTCATGCCAAGATTAGAGTATTGGAAATTTTTCTTTGTTTTGGTAAAATGATGTAGGATGACATTATTGCTGGCAAAAGCGAGTAGACACTTCAGAGTTGAGAAGCCAGCTTGCAGTGATTCCCACTAGGATAGGAGGCAAATTCCTTCCTGGGACTGAAGGCGAGGCTGGTCCTCACTATGCAGCTGTAATCACACCGACGGTCTGCTGGGTCTCCTGATGCCTCTCCCCTCGTGTTTGTGTTCTCAACCCAAATTCTTATACTCGTATACTCTGTTCCGGGGGATGTGAACTCAACACAGATTAGACACATGTATTGCTTTTTCTATATGCTTCTTCCAGCAATTATGAGCACCTGCATTGTCTAGAAAAATCTAAAATATTGAATCGACAACCATAGAATAATTTCTAAGGTAGTACGGTATCTGATGAATAAAAGGCTCACAGATGAATTCTCTGTTTTTCCATAGTTTTCTACTTATTCAAGTAATATCTGTAACAACAACAAATAGAATGATATTTTTCTGAACTGAGGGTTTAGACTCTTTTATATTCCAGAAGCAGCAGGAGACCAGATCTACTTCCTTTGCATTACGAATGCAAAGACAATTTTTTTGTGAGAGTGTGAATCACCTAATTTGCCAGTGTCTAAAGGATGTACCAGCCTTTAAGCAGAGCAGCTTAGGGAGGAAAAAAGTAGCTAATTAGCAAATGCATTTGTATGCACATTATTGTGGCTGATTTATATAGCCGTTGCCATATAAATTCACATGCTGACTTTGATCTTTTGAGGGCCTTTTTAAAACCTCTGCATGTGCAGTGTTTTGTACAAGTTTGCCTGCATAAACATAGACAAAGTTTATAAACTTTATAATTTCAGGTTTCAATACAGATAATTTCTTATTTTTCTTTGAAGGTTCAATTAAGTTACTGCATACCTTGGCAATGTATATTTGTGTAAGACAACACAGAAATTCTCATATATAACAATACATTATTAGATAGAGATCTGTTAAAACAAAACCTTTTTTTAAAAAAACAACTTTGCAGGCACTTTTATAGAGAAATATCCCCTTTAACAAGTGTTGATCTCCGCTAGTAAACAAATATTCTCTAATTTTTATTACTGATGACATTTAATAGCTTTATGCTGAATATCCAGGACAGCAGAAGCCCTTGTTGCCATCAGACATAGTATAAGCTGATAAAGTAATATTTGCATTAAAGATTTTTATCTCAAATACCAAAAATATTAATTCTATTTTAAAGTTTCCTTCTTTTGAAACAATCCATAGGCAGGAGAAAGGGATATTCTACCAGGCAGTGTAGCTACATTATTTTATCTCCAGTTACTAATACTGCAGGATTATTTAAAATCAGTGGAGGGTGGGCCGCACCATGGTAGGTA
Source organism: Oceanodroma leucorhoa (assembly GCA_030449065.1). NCBI lineage: Eukaryota > Metazoa > Chordata > Aves > Procellariiformes > Oceanodroma > Oceanodroma leucorhoa. The sequence continues at coordinate 22,126,825 of JASVER010000003.1, read as the reverse complement.
TTTGAGATTTGACAGAAAGCACGCGTCTTTGGTTTCCTTTGGGCAGGTTTCTGTGTATAACAGGAGCTGACTTGATAGGGGTGGTCCGGCGGCTGCTGCCCCTTGCCCTGCAGCTGGGGGTGAAGTCGCTTCAGCTCCCTGTTCTAGTGGGAAGCTATCATGGATTTTGGCAGCGGTAGTGTCCTGCCAGATCAGCCAGCTAAACTGAGACTGCCTGATCCCGGGGTTTGGTGGGTAAGGAGCGGGAGAAGCTGGAGGGGAAAGGGGAACAGGGCAGGGGTGCCCTTTTGGTGGGCAACTTGCCCTACAGCCTTGGCTGGACGGGTATGCCGAGCCCTGCGCTGCGACGCGGAGCTCGTGCTGTAAGCTGCGCTAGCCAGCTGTTTGGGGTGAACACACCTCCCTGCAAAGTCAGTACGTGGAAGGCCAATCTCTCTGCTGCTGCTCAGGTATTTAAGAGCAGACTGGACTAGAGGCCAATTTGTATTCTGTTTTGATTGCAGAGATGTTCCCATACCGCCATGGTCCTCTGCATAACACTGTTATTTGTTATTTGGTGGTGAGGCAGGATGGAAATAAAATATTTTACTAGAATTACTGTAAACAAAATATTTCTGTATTATTGAAGGAGGGGGGAAGTCTCCCTTTCAAAAGAGGTACCATTGTTTCCCACAAATCCTGAAATTTGGTCTAAAAAAAAAAAAAAACAAACCTAAACATAACAAGTCCCACCCAGCAAAATTCCTGGACTGAGTAACACAGACTTAACAAAGACTGAGGAAAGCAGCTGTGAAGGTGTGCTGTGTTGACAGACAATGCATTTTTAGCAATGTAATTTACTCCTGTTCAGCTTTACTGACCTTTTGAAAGATTAAAATAAAAATATTATTCTCTGTGGTTTGAGTGATTTCAGCTGTTTCAGCTATTGTACTCAACCACACAAAGGCTTCATATAAAAGAAGCCCCAAGGGGATATAGGGTTGAAGAAATTTCTAATAGTTTGAGGTCTGATTGTTATAACCCCGAGTTGTAATGGTATGCGAGGGTGCAGAAGTAAGAGGGTTATTTATTTTGTCCAAGCTCAAGTGGCATATTTTTATTGCATTTTTGTTTAAAAAAATGTTTTCAAAGCCCTGTCCTGGGAAATACAACCTGGGGATCAAAACTGTGGAAGAGTAATGTTGTTTTTACCAGAGATTTCAAGCTCCTTTCTGCAGGATCAGTACAGAACAAGTACGATGTGAAGGGAAACAAGTTTTCCCTGCTGTGTAACTTGCCTGTGGTACCACGCGCATCCGCGGGGCAGCAGCCTCTGCGCGGCTCCCACAGCTGCTGTTGCGCAGCTGGAGCTTAGATGCAAGGTGTTCAAAAGTACACAGCTATTATCTTGTCTTTGGGCTGGAGAAAGAAAGGAAGGACACTTCTGGTACTTGGACTGATTTTTGTCAGTTCTCTCCCTTTTGTGACCACAGTCTTTAGAGTTTGCATTTGCCATGGCACATAAATGTCCATTGAAGCCAACACTTTATTAAACGTGACCAAGATATGCAGGTAACATCTTACGTGATGTTCCACCACCACAAAAAGCTGCTACAGAAAGGCACAGTCCTGTCCTTCCCCGTCCCTAGCAGAGCTCTGCCACCCTTGTGCGATGTCCCCCTGTCAGTGCGTTCACGTGGCCCAGGTGAGCAAGATGATCAGGATGAAAAATAATGCAACAACAATAAACTCTGTGCCCCAGTCCAATTTATCACACTGCTGTACAAATGCTTTTTCCAGAAATGCTGGGCTACGAAGCATAAAATTCGAGTTCCCAGAAAATAACACACAGACAAATTCAGAATCCACACGAGCCATTAATCATATGACAAATCAGAAAAGGAAAAATATGCTAAACTGCCCTAGTATTTGTCATTCTTAATATCTGATTTATTATTTTTAATGTGTTTTTCTTTGAAACTCAAAGTTCATTAGTGTTCTACCCTAGCAAAATTGTGACATCCTTTGACTAGGAGTAACAGGAGCTTAATGCTATATTTAGCTGTTGCGAGTAAGATGGTTTTTGAGTTAAATCCACAGTACTGAAAGGGGTGAAGGGAGACAAAATGAAGAAATTGCTGTACTAAAGCAGAACAGAAATCAATCTAATTTAATATCTTTCTCTGCCAGTGGCCGGTGCTGGGTACTTTAGGAGAAGATATGAGAAACACTGTGATAATTGCTTTCACAGGAAATATTTCTTTCTGCTGCTTCTCCTATATTTGTGGCTACCATATCTTGTGATGCAATGCATTAAATCCTTTCCAAAATTTTATTTTAAGAATCTTTTTATAGCATCTCTAGAAGTTCTTTTTATTGAAATAMACATCTGTTCCCTTTTAAAAAATTGTACTGATTTTTGGCCTCAATGATGCTCATTCCATAAGATCTCATAGGCTTATTATGCTTTAAGTGGAAAAAGTATTTACCTTCACGGGTTTTTAAAATTACTGTCTTCCAGCTTCACAGAACAGATGACAAGAGAAGTAGAGAGAAGTTCCTATTATAACTTCTGTATTGCTTAATGTTCCATATAAATTATCATGTCATAGTTCTGTGGCGACGTACTTAAAAGGATTACATTTTTCTGAAGCTGAGATTTCTTAAAAAAAAAAAAAACAACACATCAAAGAAATGGAAAACTTCTGGGAGGAAAAGGAAATTAGTATTTCATTTAAAGGGACATTAAAACATTGCCATTTTAGTTGCCATTTCATGATTGGCTTTGCTCATTGCAGATTACTGCATTTCCGATTTTTTTGCCTCAAGCTATACCCAAAAGAGCATACCCACATACTTTGATACATGTGGACATTGCCATCCTCACCTACRTCATGCTGACAGCTGTAGAAGTGTTTGCCCCCAGGATGCAGTTAACCACTAGAAGTAGATTACGTTGCCTTGCTGATCATCTGCCATGGTGTTGGCAAGCATGCAGAGTTTGGTGTTGTCTTCAGGGCYAGCTTGAGCTTAGGCATGATTTTAGGAATGTCTTATCTTAAGCTGATCRGGATCGATTTTAAGATAAACTGAAGAAGGCTACTCTTTCTCTGAAAAGTTTTGTGTGGATTGAAAATGCGTCTCTTAGAAAAAACAACTTTCTCACACAGATTTTAAGTTCTTATAACTCCAGGATGTGTCATGGCTGGTTGTGCTTTGTAGCAGCTGACGGATTGAGATCTGACCAGGCAATATCAGCATGCCTCAGCAAACTTTGGGCGTCTTGCGGTATCTGGAAGAAGACAGCCAGGTGCTGAGGTGGACATAATGCATTATATGACTTGGAAAAGGAGGTTTCTCATTCATAAATATTGGTACAATTTGTAAAGATGCAGGTCTTAAGTGTGGGAATCCTTAAATGTATTTCTCTATCTAACAACTTATATGAAAGGGAATGATTTTAATGTCCAGGGCTGAGAAAGGAGAGTTAATGCAGCTGGACCAGTTAACGAAAGCTGTAAGCGTCCACAGACCTGCACGGTAACCCGGGAAGCTGGCTGCCCTCTCCGTTCCCAAGAAACTGAGAACTGTCTCTCAAGGTCTGCTTCCCTCAGTTTGGTCACTACCGTCGGATCTGCTGTCTAATGGAAAAGGTCACGTGCAACCACTTCTTCCTAGACATTGCTTCCACAAAAAAAAGTGCATTTTCAAAATAGCAGTAGGTATTTCTTATTGATAATTTCAGGTTTGGGCCAAAGTGTTGTCCTACTTACACCCAATGGACATGGAGTCTGTGAGCATATGAGCTGTATGTAGGCATTAACACAACTGAACTCAGTGGAATTGTTATCTCAAGGGATCTATGCCAAGGGATCTATCACATCAGCTGATCATCCAAGTTTTTCAATATTCTTTTCTTATAACTTTACAATGTTTAAAGTCTTTTCCCCGTGTGGCTAACACTCTGTTAGTTCAATGCCAGATAAGATGCCACAGTTTTGCTTTATCACTTGAAAAAACATTGAGACGAAACCCCAGCCTATTCTCAGGAGATGACAGCCTTCTATGTTTATGCCAAGAAGATTAAGACTAGCATGTTTGTAATGGCTAAATATAGGTTTTGGACAGTCTTTTCCAAAGGAAAAGTATGTGATGAAATACTTGCTSGAGAACACTATAATGTACAAGCAATTGTGGTTTTGAATAGGTGAAAAGATGATTTCTGAAGCTCAAATGTATTGAGCAGTTGTTATTGTATGATTAAGCCACTTATAGGCTGCAGTTGCATGCATTTACCTGTCTAGTTTGAAGGCAAAAGGGTTTGACCTTTTTTTTTTTTCCTTATGGTGTGGAAGAAATGAAAGCGTGGACAAGGCCTTTGTATTTCTCTGTACATTTCCTTCAAAATAATGTCTATCATTCTTTGCAATTTAAACGCTACCTTGCAAATAGTGGGGGAAAGAATCACTGTTCTGTTTAACTCGGGGAAACTGATATTTTTTTTGACAAACATTTAGAACAACAAGTAGAAAAAAGGCATTAGAAAGCCAGCATAGGACAATTATTCCCACACAGCGATGACAAACACAGTCTCTTCCTCTGTGACAGACAGTAGTCTGGAAGTCTGATTACCACTCTAATATAATTCCACGTATTCTCTTACTTACGGTATATGAAGTACCATGCAGCAGAATGTACAGGAAAACTGTAATAAATATCATATGGATTACAGAAATGTTCATGGGCAAACAGAAAGCATCTGATCCTGTGGGCCTGCCTTCTCTGGTAAGGAAGGATAAAGTCCAGCTGCAAGTGAAATTGTCCTACTGATGCTGTTGTGCTCTGGGCCCTGGGATTGATGCGTTTAGTTTTCTAGTTGTCAGTTATGGTCGCACAGCGAATTTCTTGGCTGCTCTGCAACAAAGGCTAGCAGAAAAGATCCACTAAACCAGTTCTGTATCCTTTAACGATTGTTAAAGGGAAGCAGGTTTTGCTGTATAGAAGTTTTCAATTTTTTTCTAAAAATGCTTTTTCCCTCAGACTGCATACAAATATTTCACTGTGCTCTATTTTGTTCAACCTCTCAACCACAATATGTATGTATTCATTGTCACAAGATTGCACTGGGTTAATTTGTCTTTTGCTCTTTCTTCCCTAATCTTAAACTCGAGTCACTCCCATTTTAAAGGCAATGCTTCCTAATTTCAGTGCACAGGATCTTGACTATTTGGACCCATGGGATCCTTCAGTGATACATTAAATGGATTTTCCTTTGCTAATTTCTCAACTGCGCAGAATAATTTAAGCAAATTTTAAGTGGTGTGTGCCAAAAGGTTTGTGTTGCTGCCATGGATAATAAAAGAATAGGTTAGCTATTTGTCACAGACTTCTTTCAGATATTTTAATTCTTCTATCACAGCGGTGCAACCGAATGTGTGGAGACACCCAGGTACCAGTGCATTTGCCAGCTAGGCTGTTTGCACCATGGGTACCCCCTCTGCCATTCAGATACCAGTCAGCCTGCAGATGTGGTGCAAAGCACATCTCTTGAGATCTTTTCTTTTGAGTGGGGCGCAGGCAGAGGGTATTCTTTGCAACAATTTTGCGAGAAGCTATGCTAGGAGAAAAGACATTTTAGAAAGCCGGATTGGGCAGGTGCATTTTGACAAAGTCTCTCTACCCTACCGCTATTCATGTGGTSTCTCTGAGCTTCCAAAAAGCTGTTTGAAAACAAGGGTCCAGATGCACGCAGTTTATTCTGTTAATGTTAGGATTGCTTTTTGCCATTTAGTTATAGAAAGCCAGCAATACCCTGTGAAAGTTACTGCAGAGCTTGCCAGGTTACTTACAGACTTGGCTGAATCGTGTTCTCAAAACTGAAAACGATGGAGGTAGTAAACATGCTTTCTTGTGACATAAGTTTGAGAGCAGGATTTCAAATGAGTTATTGTACCTTCCCCTCCCTACCTAACAGTTTGTTCTCTAGGGATGCTGGGTGCAAGATAAGCTTTACCCATATACTGTAGATACGAATCCAGGTGGGAAATAAAAATTACAAAATAAGCTACCTGGAAACAGATTCTATTCTTGCTGTCAGAGTGCTTTTGTTTTCCTTTTCATATTTTGCCTTGTTCTTCCTTATCTCTTTTATCCTCATATTTGTCTACTTTTAATCCCATCTTCATCTCTTCTCTTCAGCCTCCATTGCAATCAATGGATTTGTAGCGGAGCTGGAAAAGGCTCAGCTGAAGATGCTCTGCAGTCATAGGCCATGTCCTGGTGACACATTGACTCTCTGGATTTTCATTACTGGAGTGCTCTTTTGTTTTAGTTGTATATCTCCCTTCTGTCTTCTATGCCCATCCTCTGTCAGCATCCTGATTATTAGGGCACGTGTCTAGATTAATTTGTGTTATATCCATAAGACCACAGGCCTGCCTTGCTCTTCATGGTACTCTGTTAGCAAGCTACTCTACAATCTCTGTGGGAGAGACAGTTGCTGACTGCACTGACATCTACTTAGTGTAAATTTAGTTCTTGCCATACTTGATTTTTTGGGGGTCCATTTTGTCTTGTTTAGGGTTTTCTTTACAGATACTTGAAAGAAATCTGTGAAGTTGATTATCTGGGGGTAAAACTGTCATGACAGCCTTAGCATGAGTTTCTATCAGAAGAGCAGCTTGTGTTCATGTGGACTTATCCAAGCTGTATCATGAGTTGCTTTGGCATGGACAGCAATGGTTTCATTCTGCAAGGATGCACCTTAAAGCAGGATTCTAAACCTTCATGGAGACAACGGATAAATCCTCAAACCTTCTGCATTTTCTTTTGCTATGGGTACCTACAGGTACTAGAGTCTACTTATTTGAAAGCTGCAATTTTTAAATTGCAGCCTATAGTTTACTACTACCTTTAAAAATCACTGTGTATTAGAAACTAGGTCACAGTAAAAGGGAACTTTTGAAAACCCCTGAAAGGTGCACACTTGCCTCTGTATGCATCCAACTATAATTTAAGATGTGGCTTTTAACCTCTGTATCACTTTGTCTTGTTTATACATTTTACTGTTCATCCAGGAGATGAGCTAGAACATCACCAGGCAAAGCTCTGTTACAGCTTAGTGAACAAGCCTTTCACTAACCTGGAGGAATTAAACACAGGATAAGAGTTAATTATCTCTGAACTTGCTTGCCAGCTGTGAAGGGCCAAGTAAAAATACAAAATATATACGCCATGGATGTGACAATGGGCAAAAATAACCTGATTTATGATTTGGATGTCAGACCCAAGTAATACGATATGACAGGGCCTATGGTTCGTTGTTATAATTCATAGCTACTGTAATACTAGGCACAAAACCTTAAAGCATGGGACTGAACACTGATTCAACAGTGACATCACTTGATTTCTCCTTCCTGTTTTCTGTTACCTGATGGAACTCATAAATCCCGAACCCCCAAACTGTGCTGTATTACACTCATTGCTCCTGCAATTCTTACTGTCAACTACATAATGAGAATCATAAATTTCCTGCCATGAACTTCCATGTGTTAAATTCTTGAACAGGGATTATAACACAATGGGATTACTCCAATTTCTTGTTCCTTTTCATAACTATAAATAATGAGGTTTAATTTAAAATAAACAGGTAGGGTCACCTGAAAAATACTTTCACAGGTTTTCATAGGCACTCTTAACCATTACATCTCTGTGAAGATGGCACACTTAAGTGTTTAATGCCCTAGTTTACCTCTTTAAAAAGCGATGCAAGCTGTTACATCTGACACTGGGATTTCGTAAGGTGACTGAAGTAATTAGCACCCAAATTCCTCTGGCTCAAAAAGGGAATCATCATTAAGACCTTTTTGATTATTTCATTGTTACAAAAAATGTGCTATTATAAAATTGCTTTAACTTATAAAAGTTAGTAAAATGTTAGCGTTATATCATATTAAAGCAGATAATAAAATGTAGAGAGTGCAGGAGCCATCTGCCTTCTAAAAAGATTGAACTAAACCTGACTCCCCAGTGTCCATGCTGATGGTTGAGCCTCCTGCTATTTGAAGGCATTCCCCTATGAATTTGTGACAGGATGAAGCAAATCTTCAACAACAGCAGGTGTGGGGAAATGAAATCCCCTTCCTCCCCTCTATGTGCAGCTACGAGAAAACAGGACTGACTGTAGAGTCCAAATTTCTGTTGCTATCTGTAAAATTTGCTGCTTTTGCTAAAACTTAACTTTTTTTATTGCCAAAATGCCACATTTTCTACAACTAGAGAAAAAAAAAATCATCTTGTACCTCTCAAATCTAATTTTCTGYAAATGTCATTAGCTGTAGATTTCCCCTGTTGCCTCTTCCTGTTGTAGCCAAGGGGAAGAAGAAATCTTTTTGGTCCTTTGGGTCTGTCACCAGGGATGTTCATAAATGAATGGGATCTCTTCAAGAAATGTCATGGTCAGGAATCATGTTCACATGCAACAGACAATAAAGGAAACAAAAAACCAGTGGCAGATCATTACTACAGATCCTCTTTTTCTTTCCCAGTGCACCCCCCCAAAAGTGATAGAAATAATGAAACATATTTAAAAATAATAACTCACTATGATGACAAGAAAACCCTCAAGCCTCATTTCATGTCTGACTTTATTGGCCCACTACCTTCACCATGTGCTATACAGTGAAAACCTTGGAAGACAGCCCAAAAAGGAAAGTCACAGTTGTATTCCTAAAATAACATAAACACGAGCTGACTGGTTTGATATTCACCAGCCRGTGAAATGAAACTGAAGAAAATTGGTTATCAGAAGACCACTGCTGCTACACACCAAAATCTCCCGTGGAGGCTATTTGGAGGTAGGAACAGAGAGGTAAGGCTTTTGAGAAACCATTTCTGCCTGCAGACTGATCTTTCCTTGAGTGGAGAATAACTCCCTGGCTTCAGGGACAGCACTCTTTGGCTACACTGTCGCCCAACTTGAAATCACTCAGGAGGCCATCAGGTAGAGACATCCAAATTTGCTCTGTTGATAGCTCCTGTGTCTACATGGCAGTGGAAAAAAAAACTATGCGGAGATACCCGAGCTGGCTTTGAGAAAAATAGTAGCCCTTACTAGAATGGCAGGTTTCAAGACAAAACAGTAGTACAATCATTCCATGTCATCTCTGGTTAATTCATTGCTGTGCTTGGGGCTTATTACTGTGTTTTTACTCCTGCCGCGTTTTAGTGGCTGGTGTACATGCTGGACACCTGTGGCCTGAAACCAACTCTTCACCTTCTCAGTGCTTCCGAGGAGCCTTGTCCAGCAGCGAGGAGGTGGGGTTGTTCGTGCTGGTGGGGTGGGGCGGGCCTTGTTGTCACCCTGTGCCTTTTCAGGAAGCCAAACCAATGTGTGCAAAGTTATGGATTTGTGTTTTTCACCACACATAAAATATGCACAAGACGAAAAAACCTGTGAGGTGCTGGCTGCAATTAAAGAATAATACAGTTCATGGAGTAGTACAGACAAATTTACTTTTTACTGATTTGCAGAGGGGCTATTTTTAGTGTTTTCCTTGGGGGAGATGGCAACCCCTGATAACTTTCCTGATGACGTTACTCATCTGTCAGTGCTCTGCACTGGATCTCTCAGGAAAATTTTCCACTACTTACACCTCAACAGCAGTCTAGTGTTGTTGATGGTGCTCGCTCTTTCTCACTAGTCTCCCTCAGGCAGCTGGAGTGACAGCAGCCCCCTCTGAATAAGGGGCAGGGGAGGATGCTCTGACGTTTTGTGCTATGCGATGGTGCGTTTCAGTGTGCCGGAGTGATGGAGGGGGAAGAAGGGGTCAGCAGCATGAGCAGTGCTGTAGTAAACCTGCTTTGATAGCTTTCTTAGAGGTAACTGGTATATTGGCTGTATGGTATCTGACTATCGATTGTGTAGCAGCAGCAGGATATGCACATTATCAGTAAGAACTGGGTAAAGCTATGCTCAGTGAGAGCACGTCGTGTATGGGAAAAAATCTTTCTTGTTATTTCTCAAATGTTTATCCAAGGAGATGCTGATGGTTTGCTTAAATACATACACATACATATATCATAGAATCATAGAATAGTCTGGATTGGAAGGGACCTTTAAAGGTCATCTAGTCCAACCTCCCTGCCGTGGGCAGGGACATCTTCAACTAGATCAGGTTGCTCAGAGCCCCGTCCAGCCTGACCTTGAGTGTTTCTGGGGATGGGGCATCTAACACCTCTCTGGGCAACCTGTGCCAGTGTTTCACCACCCTCATTGTAAAAAATTTTCTTCTTTATATCTAGTCTAAATCCACCCTCTTTTAGTTTAAAACCATTCCCCCTTGTCCTGTCGCAACAGGCCCTGCTAAGAAGTCTGCCGCCATCTTTTCTATAAGCGCCTTTTAAGTACTGAAAGGCTGCAATAAGATCTCCCCGAAGCCTTCTCTTCTCCAGGCTGAATAACCCCAACTCTTTTAGCCCTTCTTCATGGAGAGGCATTCCATCCCTCTCATCATTTTTGTGTCCCACCTCTGGACCCACTCCAACAGGTCTATGTCCTTCTTGTGCTGAGGGTTCCAGAGGTGGACACAGTACTGCAGCTCGGGTCTCACCAGAGCAGAGCAGAGGGGCCGAATCACCTCCCTCGACCTCCTGGCCACACTTCTTTTGGTGCAGCCAAGGGTACAGTTGGTCTTCTGGGCTGCGAGCGCACATTGTCGGCTYATGTCCGGCTTTTCGTCCACCGGTACCCCCAAGTCCTTCTCAGCAGGGTTGCTCTCAATCCCTTCATCCCCCAGCCTGTATTGATACCGGGTGTTGCCCTGACCCAGGTGCAGGACCCTGCACTTGGCCTTGTTGAACCTCATGAGGTTCACATGGGCCCACTTCTCGAGCTTGTCCAGGTCCCTCTGGATGGCATCCCGTCCCTCAGGCGTGTCGACTGCACCACTCAGCTTGGTGTCGTCTGCAAACTTGCTGAGGGTGCACTCGATCCTACTGTCTATGTCATTGATGAAGATATTAAACAGCACCAGTCCCAGTACGGACCCCTGCGGGACACCACTTGTCACCGATCTCCATCTGGACATTGAGCCATTGACCATTACCATGCGTCCATCCAACCAATTCCTCACCCACTGGACAGTCCACCCATCAAATCCACACCTCTCCAGTTTAGAGAGAAGGATGTTGTGGGGGACCGTGTCAAGGGCCATATAGAGGTCCGGATAGATGACATCTGTAGCCCTTCCCATGTCCACTGGTGTAGTCCCTCCATCATAGAAGGCCATTAGGTTGGTCAGGCAGGACTTGCCCTTGATGAAGCCATGCTGGCTGTCTTGAATCACCTCCCTAATATATCTCCTGATATCTGGAGAAAAAGGATATCTGATGTCCTCCCTATATATCTCCTGATATCTGGAGAAACAATTATTTTTTTAACTGTGGTGATCTTTTTGTGAGTGAGTTTTCATATTTTGCTTTCCATCCCCAGAAAACCCCAGTAAATAGGGATTATGTGCAGCAGGAAGATGGGATTCCATCCTGCGAAAGCTGCTGTAAATAGGAATTATGTGAGTGAATTATGCAGGATGTAAAACAGAGGAAATAGAACAAAGTAGTAATAGTCACTTTGGAAGGCTTTAATTATCTTTAGATAGAAAAACAGTTGTTGTTACAGTTTATGGCTCAAGCTGAGCCAAATCCCTTTTGCACCATTTGTCCAAAGTGGTAGGAGTGAGAAAATGAGAGCACAGAATAGCCTCTAAAGGCATTTTCTTTGCATGTAGTTGTCAGAGAATGTACGAGTCACTAACAATAAGACCATAGAAAATACAACATTTGAATTCCTTTCCCTAAAAATAAATTGGATGTGTTCACATATTCCTTCCCAAATCATATATTTAAACATTACTGCTTCATCAACAAAATTAAGTCCTCTGTACTACATAGAAAGAAAAACATTTATGTATAGCTGAAATGAAAGTAAAACTCCATCCTAATCTACTGTAATGACCAATGCTTATGTGTATCCACCCAGTGATAGATTAAGCTCTACTAAATATTTGCAGTTTCTTCTGATGAAGTTTAAACTGGTTCCAGATCTTATTAAACTTTTTCATGTTCTTCTCTAGGCCATAAATTACTTCTTCACATGAAGACGTGACTGCAAAATTCATATAGACATTCTAACACTCCCAAGATGAATGCAACAGCAGCAATGTCATAAAATATATTCATTACTTATATTTGTTGTTGGTTATTGCTAGGAAGTAGTAATCTAATGTTTACTAGTTTTTCTGCAACTGCAAATATAATTCTAGGTGAAGGTCTGATTTTTTTTCATTGGGGGGGGCGGAATTTTCAGCAATAAAATATTCCCAGACTCGCACGTGTATATTTTAAATTTCCTCTACTGACCCAGTTGCATGAGTTGGAGACTATGATTATTTTGCAGTTAGATGCATGAAGAATGTATTGTCTCAAGCTCAGAAAGTCTGAATGTAGAACTTCTTTGTTCATGACTTTTGGTCTGTGCTTTCTGGTCACAGGTGAAGACAGACTTGGGACAAAAAAAGATATCAGGTGTCTTCAGTTTGCAAGGAAGTAGGTCTCTGTGGTATGGGAAGAGAAAGAATGTGGCTCTGGTTCATGTGGATGACCCTGTGTTGACTCTAAATATCAGTACAGAAAGCAAGGGGCAAATGGGTGAGGAAAAAGGAATAATTTGGGTTAGTCAAATTCTTTTCTGTTGTTTTACCCCTGCAAAGAACAACAAACAAACACCACCCTATGCCCCTGCAAAAAAAACCCAAAACACCACACTCAAAAAACCAAAACCAAAATGAAAACCAAAAAAACTTCATGGAAACCAAAAGTTAAATTGTGATTTCACAAGTCTGAAGAGATTTTTAGGGAAAGGTCTCTAAGGAGGGAATTATATTTTTTTTTTTTGCTGTTAGTTTTTTTTCCCCTCTTTTAACTTCTTATCTCAGTTTTTTGTACCCTTTGCCATGTTGCTTTGCTTAGAAATGGCTAAAGACAAATGAGATTAATTAAAACTTGGACTGACAAAACCAAAATACTTGTTTCTATACCAACATCAAATGCATAAAAAAATTATCATAATCTTTAATGAAAATATCTTAAAATTTGACACAATATCTATTTTCATGAATCAATATACTATTTCTCTAGAATTTCTTTCAAAAGGTTTTTCATTAGATGCTTACTTCTCAAGATAGCTTTATGTCTCTTCCAAGATCATCTTTTATGAAAATATTTTGACTGATAACTTAAGAAAACTGAACATTTAGTTTTAAAATTGGATCTCTAGCTTACTGTAGAATAGCTTACCACTATTTTTCACATTAAAGCAGGTTCTAAGTTCATAGAGCATGTATACACCATCTCATACAAAGATTTAGTATCTCTGAAATTACATTGTAATATATCTCTTCATTTATTTATATATAAAATACTTAAAGTCTGATTTTCACCAGCATGACAATCAYAACCACACTTAGACAAGCTGTGATTTTTCTGGCTGCTTGTATGTACTTTTCTGATAAAAAAGACTGGCATTATATTGGCCCTGGGTAAGGACTGTTCACCAGCTGCCCAAGTTTTGCAGAAGGCAAGCAGGGAGATGCCGTAACTCACTGGCTGAGAACGGGAATACAGGTCTCACAGAAGGACTTTAAGACCTCACATGCTCTGCAGAAAGATAGAGAAGTGTGCTCACACTTCAGGAGTTTTGAGGATTTCTCATGTCATCTGCTTACATATCCTGGGGACTTCGGCTATGTAAGTATTGCTGGCCGGGACAATATTCTAAGACCTCTCCAACTGCATGTTGATTTCATGAAATTATTTTTGCTTACACTTTAAAAACTTCCTTACTCAACGTAGACCTTCAATAGCAAACACAGACTTATTAACTAGACCTTTCGTTCACTAGTTTATTCTCGTCTTAGGCCTTCATGTTTGTTCTATGTATCTATCTTTAATTTATATTAGACATGGCTAGCCAGAGCCATGAGAATAGTTTGTCTGAATTTGTGTTAAGAAACTGCCTTTTACAGAAAGAATAGATTTTTTACAGGTAGGACTGTTCTAGTTTCCTTATTCCCAAGTAGACGGTACATGAATCAGACCTCTTTTCTCATCCTAAAACAAGGCAGGGAATAGGTACAGACAGGCATTTATATATGTGAGAGCTGAAGCGATGTAGCTGAGGATCTGGGAGAGAAGCCTGTGAAAAAGGTGTATTGTGGTGCTGGCAACTCTCCTTTAATCCTCTTCAAAATTCCTTGAAGTACCRACTTCATCTTACTCTGCTTTGTTCTAGTGTCATTTAGCACTTTGCTTTTTTCATAGGCAATTGCTTCTCTAACCCACTCTATATACATGAAACTACCAGATTTATGACAGGAGTCCAACAGTTTTAGCATTCAGAAACTGTGTGGTAATACAAATGCTTCTCCCTGAATACAGTGGCAAAGCAAGACGTTGTTTGTTTTTCATGGCTCGGAGAAAACTGAGAAACTAATATTGGCAAAAAAGGGAGCTGTGTGAGGGCTTACACAGGAACAAAAATGAAGTATGGGAAAATTTCAACAGAACAGAAATGGCATCACTTACTGCTTAAGGTAGATAGTCTGGGGAAGTAGTCTGACTTTTGTCAAGTTGACCAATCTTATTGAAAACAATCCACACTGTAATGTAACTAAGGTTGTTACGGATAAGAATATCTGTGAAAGATCCAAGAGAAAACTTCTGATTCATACTCTTATGTCAAAGGGAACAGTAGCTTTTAATTCAGCATACAAAATTCCTTCCCCTGAATTTCAGACCACTATCACTCGAGAGTCTCAGAGAGTGGCAGAATCCCTGAGGTGGGCAGGGCCCTCTGCACCCCATCTGACCCCTCCTGGTCAGAGCAGGGTCAGCCATAGCAGGGGGTTCAGGGCTGTCTCCAGTTGGGGTATGAATATCCCCAAGGATGGAGACTCAACTCCAGAGTGTCTCCGTGCTTGACCACCCCCAGAGTAGAAAAGCTTTTTCCTTATGTTTAAACACAATTTACTGTATTCCAATTTATGCCTGTTGCCTCTTGTCCTGTCACCGGCCATCACCGAGAAGAGCCTGGCTCTGTCTTCCTGCTGAGATCCCCCCGAGCCTTCCTTTGGCCAGGCTAAATGGTCTCAGGTCTCCCTTCACGTGACAGGTGCTTTAATCCCTTAACTATCTTCATGGTGCTTTGCTGGACTGTGTCCATGGTTAACCCAGTTTTACTGCTTACACTGGGCTTCTAATCTAAATTAAGCTCCAGGTATAAATTACTTTGCTGCTTACACCAATAGGGGCTTTGTTTCAGAACYTGAAGTATTATGAAGTATTTTTTGCTGTTTTATTGCACGTAGCAATGCTCTGTGGAGCAAGTACCTGGCCATAAACTGCATTAGCAAGCCCTGAGCTGCTGGTTTCCAACATTCCCAAATGTACTATCGGCATCACCTCTGAGCTGTTTCAGGAAAATGGCCACCTTTGTAAACCTACGTGTGGCTCCTTATTGTACAGAGTGCCTTCAGCAAGAAGGGTTTGACCAAACGAAACCCAGGCTTGCTCTGTACTCACACCAGAACTGTGCTGTTCTGGCCACTGTGGACAATTCTTGGCATCAAAACCATCCACCATGCCACTGTCCTGCCCTCATCATTAGCAAAGACACTTCCTAATCATTTTGGTAGCCTCTATGGTTTCAGAATAAATTGAAGTGCAATATAGACATTTCCCTGGTGACTTTCTACAGACACTTTGAATAAACTAGGAGTAGATTTCCTTTCACCTGTTTTTTTACTTCTATTAAATACCTAGGAGTGTACTTATCTCACCGAACTTCTGATCCTTTAAAATTAAATTACCCTCTCCTGGTGAACCAGATTTAAAAAAAAAAAAAAAAAAAAGACCTTGTAAATCAGAATAATATTAGCTTATTCATTCCCTTAACGCACTGAGGCACATAAGCACGTACACGGACACGTGCTTAGAAAAGCCTCTCTTACCTGATTTGTATCAAAACCTCTGCAATTTGGAAGAAAAAAAAAAAAAAAAAAAAGACCTTGTAAATCAGAATAATATTAGCTTGTCCTGGTTTTCCTGATTAAGCACTATTAAGATGAATACCCATCCCCATGTGAATTATTTCCTTGAGGTCCTCCCTGTTCTGCTGCCCTTCAGTTATCTGTAAAAGGTGCAAAGTGATTTTTTAACATTTTTATGTCTTTCAGAGCTTGGAAAGAATGGTTTCAAACGTAAATAGAGCCCTGCCACTAAACTCATCAAAACTTTTCCCCCATAAGTTTATCTTAAAATGCAAATGGGAGGCTAGTGACCCAAAAAACCCAACAAAACAAAAGCAAAAAACCCACCTTTGTTTTGTAAAAAGATATTCAATTTGGGAATTTTCAAAAGTAGAATAAAAGTTCATCTTATTGAGGTTTAGCACTAAAGTAAAAGTCTTGCTGACCAGCATCTTAATGCCCAGGCAGAGCACAATATCTGACTATATAGTTGTGTATCACATTTAATCATGCAACAATGAGGGACTCGACCCTTATGAGACAGACCCAGACATCAGCCATACACACACAATAATCAGGTATTAGCGAGTCCCTCTGATCGTCAGATTTCCAACATGTCACTAATTTTTTTATGCATTTCGTGCTGCAAATCCCACAATGAAATTCCAGTTCATACCTTCCCTGTTTGTATAACGAATACAACTGCTTAAGTACACTTTCATGCAACCCTTTGTATATTAAGTTATAGTGCAGGCATTTAGCACAATCTTCAGCTACAGTTAAATACTAGGGCATTTTCCCTTTCAGGATGATATAGAAAGTGGTCGGTAATTGCTATTAAGATGATACTAAATCTACTAATAGTAAGGTTTGCCCTCATCTGAGGCTCTCCAGTTTTATAATGAGGACACTGCATTAGACTGAGGATAAAAACTAGGTAGTACTCAGAACTAGCCCCCTAACCAGCACTGTAATTGTTCATGCCAGGATAAATTTAGGAGTCCTGTTTTACTGTCTAATCAAACACTGTGGCTCAACCTCCTTCACATAGGTGCCTAGCTCGGGACCTCTGAACTGCATGTTAGCCTGCCTCTGTCTTTGTAGAAACTTTTAGACAGAAAGCTCCCTCCTATATCTCTATTTATACAGAAATATATAAATACGGCTTTCTACTTCACTTTTAAGACTCCTGTGGAAATCTTACATATAAAAATGCTTCTGTCACTGTTTATGCTTTTTTGCTATCATTGGTGCAACCTCTTTTCAGAGGAACATGCACCACGAGCAGCAGTGGCAGCTGTGATGCTTCTGCTCAGATTCTCGGAGGAGATGGTGCTCTTCTGTGCTTATCGCAGCTTGGTTATTTCATTGGAAGTTTAAAGATCCAACCTTCCCCAAGTAAATTATTAAGAAGGAATTTGATCAGCTGAGGCCCAGCGACCTATTTAGAGAACTCGTCATTATCACCCTAAAGTAATATCTCTGTAAATTGAAAAGTAAATTCGGCAGTTAAGTACTTCAATAATTTTTTGCTTTGGATGCAATCATTCAGGCTTGCATAAGTCTTGGCGTGTGGTGGTTTTTTTTTTNTCATTAATATAGGACAGAACTTTTGACTAGAGGCAGCTCTTTGATAACTATAAATCTTTTCCATCATTAGGAAAAGTCCATAAATTGAACTACTGTTTCTATTTTGCATTCTGCTACAGGGGCAGTAAAACCGAAGAATTACTCTCTCAGGCTTAGTCTGTGTCTGAAACAATGCCCTCAATTAAAATTGCAGAAAAATCCAGAAACTCTTAATGCTGTTTTTAATGGATAAGTTGTGGAAAGTCCTACTGCCTACTTTCAAGAAATAGAGGAGATGACTCGAATATTTTACAAAAACCTTTCCTAAAAGTTAATAACATTGGACTACCTCCCATGAGTAGGAGAACCTGCAGGTTTAGCTCTGTGGTTTTACAAATACAGTACTTCTAAATAAGAGAGAGTTTATCATAGAAAAGCAGTTTGATTTTTTTCCCTGTAAGCAGAATGCATGGCATAAGTATTAGGCTTTTATTATTCTTGTGTTTTTAGAGATATAATTATTTAGATAAGGATACAGTTAAAATGTCATGATATAATCCAAGCAAGTACTGGAAAGCAAGCCTCCTGTTTATCTTTGTATATAGGGTAATGTAATGTAGCAGGCTACATTTTTAGAAATCAAAGTAATTTGAGAACCTATGAAATCTAGAATAGCACAAAATTTTTAAAAAAGGTGAGAGCTGTCTTTGTTTTGCAGAATGTCTTGTTTGATTCTGCAAGTTTAACAAAAGCCTGATGGATTAAATTCTCTTCAGTTTAGTTCTACTTGGTATAGTAGTACTTAGGGTACCTCTCAGAAGCATCTCTGTGGGCTTAGCTACATAAAGAAAAAGTTGAAGACAAAAGAGTAATAAATCCGCAAGTGTTCCTCCTAAGTCTCCATTCTGTCTCACTATATATCATTTTTCTTCCTGAGATTATGAATAAAATAAAATCTTAAATTAGTAATATATATCAGATTTTAGAATAACAGATTTTTCAACACAGAGGGCAAGACAAATTGGTGAAACTTTAAGTACAACATCTATATAATCAAGCTGCTAATAATAATCTTCTGAGGTTGATCAAGTTGGAATATTTTCAGTAAAATCACTGGAAAAACAGAGCTACACCTATGTGTGTTAAAATTCTAATAAAAATAGAAGTCTTAATTTCCTAAAGAGGTTTAAAAAAAAATAAATCCTGAAGTTGCACAAGTAGTTAAAAAAAACCCACTGGTTCTAATCTTTTGATCTTTACACCAATGTTTTACCTTCTAGTGTATAAAGCTT
Source organism: Oceanodroma leucorhoa (assembly GCA_030449065.1). Classification (NCBI taxonomy): domain Eukaryota; kingdom Metazoa; phylum Chordata; class Aves; order Procellariiformes; genus Oceanodroma; species Oceanodroma leucorhoa. The sequence continues at coordinate 22,107,903 of JASVER010000003.1, read as the reverse complement.
AACGCACAGATTGTTGCTTAATACTACCCAAAATAAAAAGCTTGGGTAAAAATAAAAAGTGAGGGTTGAATAAAAAAGTAGATTGTTTTCTGATTTAACTCAGAAAACCTCTGTGCTAAATAAAGATTTACCTTGGCCTTTTCTCTGGCAACTTTTCTTCTGGGAACACTCTTAGCAGATTGAAAGTACAAAATATGAAGCTCATCTTTGCAAATTCATCCCAAATTTACTGCCAATAACAGCTAAATATCTCAAGTTCAACAGGAATGTAATCAAGAGTTGCAAGTATGTCAAACTAGTAGGGCATTCTTTTCTTTGGATACTTTACCTTCTTTCCTACATATTAGCAAAGATGAATGAAGAGCAAGGTCAATGATGACACTTGTGGTAGTTTTCTGTCTTGTGTTTCTTAATGCAGTACCTTCTACAAAACCAGCGTGCAATATCCAAAGACTCTAGGTCTCTTAGATCTTATGGCAGATGCTTGCTGTCAAGTAAATACATCCTAATTGGTATCAATGGTTACAACAGATGTGATCTATGGCAGGATTTTACATACTGAGCCTATACACACAAGTTTGCATAGAAAAACGTAAGGTGAAAAGAGAAAAAGGAAGCCCAGAGAAGAGTTTACACAGGTCCAAGCCTAGCAGCTCACAAACTGATGTTAAGAAAACCCAGAGTTATAATAGTAAATATTAAAACACTAAACAGGACTTTTGAAAGAAAATTAGATTTTCCTTGCTTTGGGGTATGAGTTATAACTATTGGATGCTCTGAGAAAACAGTAGAGAAGAGTAATTTCTGGAAAAGAATTTTATTCCTTTTTGCCAGAAGCTGATTCAGTGAGACCATCGCTGCCTCTTCCAAACAGAGGCGTTTCTCTGGTGTCCAGTTCCAAACACAGCATAAACTTTGGTTGGCAACAAGCTACTGAACAGGGAGAGCAGCTAAAGGAGTTTCAAGGAAGAAGTAATCTCCTTCTCTATTCCCATCAGGCTGAGATCTTTTTCTAAACAGTGTTCTGCAATATATCCAAATAATACCTAGCATGCTCTTGCTTTTACGCTAATAAATATACATAATGTACAAAGTAATGTGGCATGGTATGAATATTTAAGGATTTTTTTTTTTCCTATGGTGCTGTTTCAGAAAAAGCCTAACCCAGTAACTTGTGACCTAACTCCAACTGTAATAATTTGGAAAGTTTTTGAGGAATTAGTTTTCCAAATGAACTGTGATTCTAGATCTGAGTCACGTTAGCGCACTCTGTTTTAAGACAAGTGTAATTCTGCAAGTTAATATTGTGATTTTGTGAGTGCTTCAGCCATTGTTTGCAACCTGCTTTGCCAAAGGGCATCTAATTGTTGAGACAAACAGAAAACAATGAAAAGAGCGACCTCCACCTTCCAGAAATGGATTAACGTGCAGTGATGAAAAGACTCCTCTCTCCCTGGAATTTTACTTGCTCCAGGTTCCATTTTCTGTGTGTGCCTTCTGTCCTATCGCCTGTGCTGTGCAAAAAGCAATAACTAGCTTTGACATTATCTCCACCACTTAAGTTTCTCTAAAATTACATTCCGCTTCTGGGTGTTTTTTCCCAGACTTTATCAATTAGGTCGTTCTTTTAACCTTTCATTCCTCCTTCCCTTCTGTCCTCTCCAATTCCAGTTGGTGTATCACAAAGTCTTTGCTGATCGTTTCCTAATAAAATACTTTGGTGAATTTTAAATTTATAGTGAGAGCACTGCAGACCTCACCCAGGCTATACTACTACCTGCTAGATGATAACATGCCTGGGGATTATGTGTATACGTTCAATTTGGAATGTTCAATTGTATATGTTTTTTTTAATGCAGAAAGGATTGACCAGAAAGTCATGTATTTACTTTTATCAATTTTATCTTCCTTAGAAATCACCAAACAATTAAACCACAAATTTAGGATAAGTGAAATGAATTTAGGATAAGTGAAATATTATTTCACTTACCTGAGGGTAAAAGCACCTTTTCTTGTCTTCATTAGATGCAACGTAGATAAAATAACATTTGTGATTCTGAAAAGCAATGATCTCCATAGTAATGGGAAAGGTACTTCGGAAGGAATATTTTGTTTCTTTCCAAATAATTAAGTTTTGTAGAAATGAGAGGGAAATGCTCTCTATTTACATAGAGAAAAGAGCCTCAAAAGGTCTTAACTGCAAAACTGCCAGCTTAGTGTTATTGTAATTAGTGCTTCCCACACTCCATTCATGCCATCCTGTCATGGCCATTTGACAAATGCTGCCGATTTGGAAGCCCGAATAAGAAATGTTGCTTTAGATTTTTAAAGTAGGAGTTTAGCAGTTGTCTCATCCTACGTTTATTGGGAATCCATATATAATCTAAATACAATGTATATAAAACATGTAAGACACCATTTTTACCATCTCTAAGGATGCTTGTTCCAAGGAATTTAAACACTCTACGGTGCAATAGGATCGGCTATTTAATCACTGAAAGGTCAGGGAGGTCCAGAAACAATAGTTAATTATTCATTAATGTTGAAAAGGTAGGCACAGTTGCAAATGATCATTTGTCTCTTAGGACTAAATCGATGAGTCCACTGTACGTATGTAGGCTCTTGTTTGTTTGTTTCCACTAAGCGGTATTCATGAAGGCACAACAGTTAGAGACCGAAGTCAAATGCTGTTTTCCACTTGCTCGCGCTCGCTCTTGCTGTATCTCCCTCCCCCACGCGACAGCAGCCTCAATGTGCCTAATACCTATTTTCAGTTCGTGCTGCCGTGGTGAATCAGAGAGGGACAACCGAGTTCCAGAGATTTTTAAAAATCACTGCATTTCAGATGCAAGGACTGGCTGAGAAACTTTTTYATTTGTTGCCATGTATATTCTCTTTTCTTTCTGTACGTTGCTGGAAATTAGAACAACAAAATAATATTACTGTTATGAACAAAACCCACCCCAAACTGCTGTGCCCCACTAAACAAAGACCGCACTAGAGAATGGTGACGTGAAAAAGATAGCAAAAGACAAGACTTAGATCCCAACTGTGTTTTTGCGTATTTAAGGTCTGCGTATGGGTAGTTGATAGAAGAAATGAGGGAATGTTTCACTTATGCTCATATAAATGAAYCTTTTTTCATCAGAAAGACAGAAGTCAAATGCTTGGGATTTGACTCTCTTGGGAGTGTCAGCGTTTCTTCTCCCTGAATTTCCTTGAATTTAGAAGATCTATTTTCTTACCTTCAAATGCTGGTTTTTTTCCTACAAAGAGACTTACTCAAGCGAACTGTTCTTTTAGCTAATTCATGACCAATGAACTCAAAATGTCTTTTGAAGTTTGTTTGTGAGTGAACTTTAATGGACACTGACTAGATAAATGAAAACTGAAAATTATTCCTTTGAAGGTGGTGTTAAGCGTTGCTTATAAAACAACAGTATGTATGAGAAATTAATAGAAAGGAATCCCAAATATGAGTAAAGCAATTTTGATTATTTTGTTAAAGTGGCTATTAGTAGAAATTGATTCGAGATACTTACTCAGCTCTTATTATCCTGCTTGCTGTAAAGTATATTATTCTGGCCTTAATTGTTTATTATTGACATAGTCATGGCTAGACTTGGTCAATAATCACAGCTGATTATCATCACCAAAAATAATTATACATTGTTAATTCATCTAGTATATAAATCATCAAACAGAGTCTTGGTGAAATTTATTTGAGTAGAAAATGGATGTCAAATGAAGTTAGATKAAAGAAGCAAAGTTTCTATAAGTGAACATAACAATAAACAATATATATTATATCACTGAAAGGTGTTTTAAGGAAAGTGGTCAATGTTAGATTATTGGGCTTGCAATAATAATAATAATGTGGTTGCTATTTTATATGTGATGTGCAAGTAAATAAATATGTAAAATCTAAAAGCACTCGGTTTTTTGCCTTAATGGAGGAATGTACTTCATAACTTTCCCTAAAATGGTACCTGTGACAGCAGCCATTGTCTTATTCTTTGGCAAGGAAGGTATTAGTATGTAGAGGGTAACAACCTCGTAATAAGAAATGTTTTATTAATTCTAGTCATAAAAACATGTTAATCTTGTCTCTCAATTTCTGCTGGATAAAGCCCTATAAACACATAGTCTCTGTAATAGTTTTATAGTGAATGTTGGAGTTGTTTAGCAAGGCCATAGGTGCACTACTATATTATTTCAGTCTCATTTGTCCATTGCAGTGTATTCAGCTGACCTAATTTTAGGTATTTGGAATGTAAATGTATGTATTTGGGCAAGTTGCTTAGACACTGCTTACGTGAATGCAGAGAAATACACTTCTGGAATACTGTCCACCTTGTACTGGTGCTGTCACCTAAACCAAGGCATTGAATCATGTTTTGTAAGACACTGTATCTCGCTGCAAGAGAGGGTATTTAGCAGGCTGTGTTACAGACGTTTACATATTTAATGTTACAACAGTTTAACTCCACTTTCCAAGTCAACAGATAAGAGGAACCCTAGTAACCATGTTTTTATTCTCTACCTTTGAAAGAGCCCTTGTTCCAATTAAGCTGTGTAGATAATCTGAGGAAAGATCTAGAAAAAAAAMCCCAAACCCCAGATTTGATCGAGCACTGAAACAAGTTGTTCACAGAGGTTGTGGAGTCTCCATCCTCGGAGATACTGAAAAGCTGTCTAGACACGGTTCTGAGAAATCAGCTTTAGGTGGCCCTGCTGTAGCAGGGGGACTGGGCAAGATGACTTCCAGAGGTCCATTCTAACCTCAACCATTCTATGATTTTTGTGAAATTCTAATTAAAACACTCTTAATGTTACGTGTTTAAACAATTTAGTGATAGTTCAGAAAGTGTCTCTCACCAGTAAGGCTTATTCTACCTGTTTCTTAATCATTCTGAATGCAAGAACTGAATAGCTTTTTCTGAGACTTACCAATACATATTCACCTTCATGCAAAAACCTACAGCAGCATTTTTCAATGAACAGATGACTCTTTTAAGAAATTATGATTTACTAGGTGGAGATACTTATCTCATCAACATTAAGCCTGTAAATATTAAAGATATTTAATCCAACAAATTGCTTTGAAAATTAGGTGTATGAGGTTTCTGGTGCTTTTTGGTTTTGTACTAGATTGTATTTGTTTCTTTCCTCCTTCCCTCTCCCTGCCTATTTTTGCTAAATACAGAAGGGATGAAGGAAAAAAAAAGGCAAGAGTTTTAAAAGAGTTTTCCAGGGAAATTAAGGCTATATCATATGTTACACTATGATGCATAACCTCCAATGCTATTTATCAAAGCAGTGTTCAATCTGAGATAAAGATATTTATGCTTTTTTGTAGAGGCACGGAACTTTGAAGTATGAGAATCTGAGCACAAAGAAAATTTGCTCTGGTACTTTCATTTCCTGTTTGGGTTAATTCTTAAAGACTAAACTGTTCTTTATGATTTGAGCAGTCAGTTTGATCTGAGTTTCCTGAAATAATTGACAATTCACATTTTTCCCTCTTCTCTAGATTAATGTTTAATCATAGTAAGAGTCACGTTCATATAAGTCCATTTCTTCTCTGCTCAAAAGCAGACCTGTAAAACTCTAAATAGTTGCCCCGATTATCAGAACAATGCCACTGGAATGAGAAGGATCTGAAAGAAATGACAACATCAATTTAAATGACAATTTTTTTTTATTTTGCTTTCCACAGCCATCCCTAGATATCCGAACTGCAGATGTTCGGTGCACCTCTTCAAGAACTCACTGCATGCTCAGGTCACTGCTGTGTGATCACTGTCACGTAGTTATTTCATTAATTGCATTATTCTTCCTCTCACGCTGTGTTGAGGGGTTGGGTGGGATTCTTTAGTTTGTTTTTGTTTTATTACTTCATATGACACTGTTAATCACAGAATTGCAAAGACAAAACAAACATCAAGTTGCACTCAAAAGCCAAACTATGCTGAGTGTTGACTTTAACACTTGTAGTGACTAACCGTCATTTTCCAGTTATCACAAAGTACATATATAATGCTGATTGCAATCCATACACTACACAGTTATGTCTAGGAATAGATTCTAACACTCCCCAGGTTATTTTGGGCATGTTAGTAAATGGTGTGATTTATCATGCCCAAACAGGCTTTTTCTTTAATCCCAGCATTTCAGCAAACACTTACATCAGACTTCACTTTAAACTTATTTGTATTAGGTAGATACGTTATTATGTTATTACTTCCCTTTCCTGAATATAATTATTTTCCATAAATGAATCTTGTCTTGAAAGACAAAATGAATTGGGTAATATAGCTTGGGAAGAGAGCCTGCTTAGGTTTTCCATGTGCCCATTACTAAAGATATGATATTCATTTAAAAAGAAAAAAAACCTTCATACCCTGAGAAAGCTCAAGAATCAGATTAAGGGATAATGGATCATTATCAGGACTATATAAACAGCTTTGTATTGATTAATCCATGTTACAACTCTTTAAAAGAGCTAATAATTTCAGTGACAAATAAAGAAGAGATTGCAGTTTCCAGTGAGGAAATGGCTGTAATTGCCATTCGAGTAGTGGACAAGGGATGATAATTAGATATCATCCATTATTATGATCCCGCAGTGAAGCTGCTGACCACAGAGGCCATTATTATACAGATGAACGCTAAATTGCAGAGCACGTGCTGGTCTCTGACACCCACTCCCCGTGCTAAAATAACAATTAAAAAAAGGATTACTATTCAGTGTGCATTTCAGTATGAACCTACCTACTTTTGAGCATTCTCCTTGTCTCTTGACCACATCTAATCACGACGCACATAAACTAGGCAGGGATACTATTTCAGAATGTTCTGTTTATGATGCAACTGTATGTCCATAGAAAAACTTAGTATTTAGTAATAATTTAATACTGCTTTCCAGAATCAAAATTCATAGACACAAACATTAAAAAATCTATTCTCGCTGGCAGATCTGACTTCGTGAAGAAACATGACACTTTGGTTCTAAAAAGCTTTTTTCTTTCTGTAAGACAGTTCGCTTTTGCATCTTTGTAGCTTCATGTTCTCATCAGACAAAAAATGTTATCAATCCCTCTTAGCATTAAGAGAGGAACTTGATTAGAATTATTACTCCTCTGTGTTTGAGACCTATATAAGACCTTCCACTATAACCAGGAGTTATTAACAGATAATCTGTATTTTATCTGTAATTAAGGAGAGAGAATCAGAATCTGGAAAAAGTTCATTTTTGAGTTAAGTTCCAAGTTGATAGCTCAAATCCTTTTAATTTCATTAATCTTCATAACACCATTTGTAGAAGAGTAAAATCAAAAGCGCATATATCTACCACAGTTTGAAGGGTGCAGTGTGTTAGGCATTGAGTCAGCCATTTGTAACTGAATTCCTGAAGGTAAATGGTGGTATTAGTGCAACTATTGGCAATTTACAGTTATCAAGCTGAAAGCATTCTTAACTGGATCTAGCCAGTTCAGAGGCGATGGCTTCTTAAGGCAGCAAAAAGCTACATGTTTAATCTTTATCCTTCCTTGTAGTCTTGTTTACTGGATTCCATTAYGGTTTAGCATTAATGAGGACTCATAATAAGCAAATACCTGTAAAACACTTTCATCTGAGGCCTAATTCTGTACTTGTATAAATGCAGAATTAGAATGCATAAGATTTTAAGAGATTATTCTGTAGTTCAGTGAGCTGTTCTGGAAGCTAAAAGCAATTCTGTAGATGATGTTGATCAGAATAACTATAAATAAGATGTGTTTACACAATTGGTGATAACAAAATGGCCAACACAGAAGTGGTTAAAATTTCTGTTTCACTAAAAGATACAACAAATTACTGTCCTTTTTACCCAACCTTTCCTCACCTTCCCTTGCAGTTGAAGAATTAGATATTTTGAGACCATAAGAAAACTAGTCTGGAGTTTAAACTGGAAGATAACCTTTTAAAAAGATACACAGTATTTTTGAATAAGGGACTCATTTTTTAATTGTGCCTGTTTATGTTAGATTGCAAATTGCAAATATTTTGGTAGTTATTGTTCCCAGAGATACTTGCAAAAGGTATGTTTTAAAAAATAACACCACAACATAAAGCATTATGATATGCCATTGACTAATGGTATTAAAACAATGATAGAGCTAAGCGTTCAGCAATGGAACTTAGATACGGATGTGACTTAATAGGTAACTTCACTTAGAGCAAATTTTTCATTATACTTTATTTTCAGACCTACTTTTAAAAGCTTCATTGCTGTAGGGTTTCCATCACTCTTCCCTTCCTTCCCCTAGAAGATTATTGCGTGAGTGAGACCACTCTGGTATTTTTTTTCCACAGCATTCTCTCTGAATTTCTTTTTGTTGGATTTTTCTCATTACTACTAGATTCAGATGCTTTAAATACTTCATTGACCTCCTTGCTATCTTATACTCTCCAAGGACTGCTATTGAAAAGTTACACTACCATTATAACCCTTAAATTATTGCTCAGGAGAGCTCTGTGTTCACTAGTTCTATTCATCTTTCATTATAAGTAAAAATATTGGTCACCTTTGTTACTCTGCTCTGAACTCAAACAGTTTATTTATTTCTTTCTGAAATGTTAATCCCAGAACTGAATACTATTTTTAATGCACATTTCCACCAAGCTAGATTAAGAATTCATTAGTAAAACCACTTGAAATCACTTCAGTTGCAGAAGCATTGGTCTGAGCGTTCTCAGCATTCACTAAAGCCAAAGCAAAAATTCTTACTGTCTTGAAGTCTGCTGCATCAAGCCAACGTCCATGGTATAAAAGAAGGCTGAAGCACACAAAAGAGGATTGATTTAAATATTTATGATTTAACATATATTTATTGTCTTTTGGTATTTAAGTAATTTCAGATGTATAAAATTCAGACTGACAGCAGAAACAGAAGGAAGGTTTTAAGAAGCAGACTTCTGGAGAGTAATGGTCTGCTGCATTATTTCTTCCAGATAAGCCATCAGATAAAATGAGTAGCATTCCTATTTCACCAGTAAAAATTCGGTGGAGACTTCCCTGTTATCACAAAAGCAAGCTGGGTTCTGACTTTGTTGTTACTCTGACTTAAACATGACAAATGCTTCATTTGAAAACTGTCAGCCATGTACAGCATATTCCAGCTGAAAATGAAAGGAGAGAAAGAAAGAATGCCACTCCTTTTTGTTATGCTATTCTTGCTAAAATAAAGTGGAAGATAGTCATAAAACTGGAAGAAAACAAGTTGGTGATGTTTGTACCCAGTCAAGCGCAGCTCTCCTTTCATCTGGATAATGAATCATTCACACATTCACAGTCAAGTTTGTACTTTCTCTGACATGTGGGTTTTAATCAACAGACTGACATTGTGTACAGAAAATTGCCTATAATCAGGGCTGTCCTAAGCTGGGGAAAGGTACATCAGCACACCACAGCTCCAGAAATTTGTAGTTTGTAGGATTCTGCTAGTGGTTTTGGTGATGAGTAACCTATCATCAGCCTCCTTTTCCTACTAGCTCTCATGCAAGTGTCATCCATAGTAACATCTTTATCTGGTGTACAGGCACCGGTTAGATGGTTAAATTTAGTCTACAGATGTGGTTGTTTATCACTTGCCTAACAAATCTTGATAGTTTGCCACCAGTACGTGACCCGTATTAAGGGTACTGTTACATTAATTTTGGTTTTGTGTTAGCACAGAAATTCCTATTGTTATGTTAATCTAAAGTCTGCATAGAAGAATATCATTTTATAAAGGTAATAGAAAACTCAAAGCCGCAAGGAAATAAACCCCGAGATAAATAAGCATTCAGAGACGTGCACCTTGTTTTCCTTGGCAAACCCTCTGGTGGAACAGAAGAGTTGCCTTACAGGGTGACATTCATTGTTTCTTTCTTGCGCTGCCTCTGCCCAAGGTTACTGTGTTCACAAAGGTGACCCAGTGGGTTCCCACTTGCAAACAGCCTACAGTCCCCACTTGAGCTTGACCTCGAGCTGACTTTGACATGATAATTGCTAGAAGAGAGCCAGAGCTTGACACGGTGATTTACTTAACTGTATACATACTTTACTGTGTGTTGTTTAAACTAGCACATTGCACTGTTTACAACACTTCACTAATATATTTGAAAAAGTAATTGGATAGTTCTAACTATGTAAAATTGCTTATACGAGTGTGACAATGTGGTACACTGCTGCTAAGCAGGTTTTAATCAACTCAACATTGGGTTCATTTGGTTACTAATCTCAGATGTCTATGCTTCATTTTTATATTGTAGGAAGGAAGTTTCCATAAATATTCAAGACATACTCAGTAAAAGTAATTATTTAGGGCTTAGCTGGGAGAGTAAGCAATAGAATGAAAAGCCATATAAGCTGAAATAGAGATTTTTTTTTTAAAGTAATTCTTCGAGTGTAAGCTAGATTTACAAGAAAACTGTGGATCATCAACATTCGTATGAAAGCAATACAGTAGACTTGTTTACTTGAAATATATGCGTGCTCCAAGAGTCACCTTGTACAAAAAAATGAGCTTTAATTACAGTAAAACATCTGTTCCTCTTATAAAATGGAAGTCAGCTTCTAACAAATCGTGTTTTTTCTCTTGCGTTCTTTTGATATGCTTACAATTTTACAAATAAGTGTTTTCAGAAGAAGTTTTCAGAAACTTCTCTGTATTGGCACAATAAATAATATTGACAATCCCCCCGTGTGGTGTGGCTGCGGGATCAGTTTGTGATGGGGCCTTGCCGCAGCGACGGGGGCCGCAGGAAGCCTGGCAGCCCCGGGCAGGGCGGGCAGCCCAGCTGCGCTGGCTTAGGTCGGCCCGGCCACCGCTCTTCTCCTCCGTTTCTTGAGCGGCGCGTGTGGTTTTGGCTCCCCTCACGCGGGTCATTCTCTGTTTCCCACAGGAGAAGGTGTTGCTGTACGGCACGCTTTTAAAACAGCCCCCGGGCTGCGGGGCCAGCTCCGGGTTTGCCACAGCCCTGCCTCCCGCCTTGCCTTCCCCTCAGGCTGTGGGGGCGTCGGGGCCCTGGGGGCACTGCTGGGGCTGGCTGCCCCTGAGCGGCCCCCCAGCCTCCGCCCAGCCTCCGCCCTCTGTCCCTGCCCCAGCCCTGCCGCAGGGAGCTGCTCTCCAGCCCCACCGACCCTGACCCCCGCCTGCAGGCCAACAGCTCGCCCCCTCCCCACCGGCTGTGCCGGACCCCAGTGCCCCACACCGGGCCTGATCCTGACCCCACCTGTGGGGGGACAGCCTCAGCCCGTCCCCATGGAGAGGTGCCCGTGGATYGTAACTCTGGGCCGCCCTCGGCTGCCATTATGCCCCACGGACCCTGCTCCCTCGCTCAGGTACCGCGGGATAGGCCCTGCCCTGCAGCCATGTTATGGCTCCCTGACCCCTCTCTCAGCCTGAACTGAGCCCTGGCAGGAGTTTGCTTGCTGCTGCATCTTCCTATTTCTTCTTCTTAAAATACTCTTTTAACGTCTTTTCAAAGTTCGAACAAAAACTGCTGGAAAGGAACTAAGAAACAAAAGTAGGTTATTTTCTCCGCTTTCTGTGCAGAAAGATTTTACATTGCTCTGATTAGTAATAGTGAAGCCATTTACAGTATCAGTTTGTTTTAACACAAGAATAAAGTTTAATTTAGCATGCCCTTATTCTTTTTTTTTGTTTTTGTTATTTTGTTTATTCCTCAAGGTGCTTTCCTGCAGCCAGCAGTGACACAGTGTTACGTTCCCGTCCCAAGCACTCCAAGGCAGAGGCTGATCTCCCGCAGAGTGAGTCATGGCTTGTGCAGCCTTTTCTGGGGAGTTTTTCTCTTTTCTGGGGGTTCTGCTGCCACTTTGACAGTTTTGCTGCCTTTGCCTTTTGCTTTGTTCTTGTCTCAAGGATTTTTTTTTATCTGGCGTYGTGGTAGTTAAAGGCAAGCAAGTCAAGTCTTACCTTGGATGAGAGAAGATGAGAGCAGGGGAAAAAGAGGCTCAGACTTAACTCTTCCTTGTTCTCATCTATCAAAGAAGAGATTGCCATATGTTTTCTACTCTTTTGCTGCTTGTTATATTCATAAATGTGACATCTATTAGTTACACATTGTGTTATAAGAGTTTTTCCTGTTTTAAAGCTATTCCTATTTTCTCCTGTGTTTCCTTTGCAGTGTTACTTTTTGATTTCATGATTGCAGACTGGATATTTTCATGTTTTTACATGAAGTCTGGGCTGAATATTTTTACCTGAAAGGTATATAGGAGACATATCATGCATGACAAGTATATTAACTATATTTGATCCCAGTAATGGAAGTTGAAATTTCTCCATTAAAGYTAATGGAAATGTAACGATTTATGCCAGCTGTGAAGATTCGTTTGGTTATATTAGCTATAGGAAATCCATTTGTTTGGTGGAATGACAAGGTTCTTTTTTCTGAGCAATTTGAAAATATTTATTAGACTGGTTATTAATTCTTAATACGTAAACATTTATATTTGGAAGATTATTCATAGTGAGGCTACTTTGTGACTACAGGGAGACTGCTATTTCTACAGGCTTACAGTTTGTCTAGGTATGCCTGGTTTAGGTCTACAGTTGCTCCARTATTGGTCCAGTTTATCGAGAGGTGATGGACACTGTCAGGTTCAGGCTCAATCATTTGCTGTGTACACAGGGAGTGGTGGCAATCAAAGGAGCTACAAAATCCTGGATTTGGTTTCATCACTTTGAGAGTGGGGGTCAGCAAACATGAGCCTGCTTTTCCATATGTCTTGTTCCAGAACAGCTGTTGTTTGTTATTGATGGAGATTTGACCTTTTACTGGTAACTCTAAACTAGTGTTGGCATACGTACCTGTAAAGATTAGCAACCTCAACTGAACAAAGCAATCCTTTGCTGTGTTCAATGTTGTCATGCTTTGTAATGACCTACTCCTCACAACTTAGTGATCCTTAGTTAAGGCTTCCAGGTGAAAACGTTTGCCTTCTTTTTTACTTTTCTTCCACAGTTAAAGCCGTTACTGCTGAAATTTCACAAAATGGCACTTCTGTCCAGGGTTCTGCTCTGTACAAAGGAACAGCATGTGTTTTGCCGTCCGTGCTGTTTTAACACTTGATCTTTCATTTCTGCCTTTATAGTATGGTGTGACCTCTCTTCTGTGCTATATTGTGTCTGTCCTTGTGGACTCCTTTCCTTTCACTTTGGTGATATTTCACTTTAATTTCTTCTCAGTCTGTATCTAGTCTACTGCCTATTTCCAGTGGAATTTAGGTTTCTTATCTGCAGGCCAAGCTCTTTTCAAACTATACATTTCATTTCTCTTAGTATTTTCTGCTAAGGTACTACATTTTGAGAGTTACTTTTTGCTCTGACTTCCCACAGTTTTAATTTTTTGCCTTTTGAAGAAATTATCTCAATGTTCAGACAAGAAAATTGCTAAGCATTTTCAGGCTTCATTTGAATCTATTGTAACTAAACCTCTTTATTTGATAAAACTGAGTTAGAAAAATAGATTCCCTTAAGTGTGGAGTTTCCAAAGTATACAAAACCCATCTTTGTTTATGTATGGAGCAAAATTACTGGCTGTTCAGAAAATCAAAGCACTTTAAAAGTCATTCTGTAGTCTTTTAACAGTGATTCTGCTAGTGCTTTCCATTTCTTCCCAAGTTGGTTTTTTTTATGCATAGAAGATTAGTTTAATGGTCAGGTATGCTTTTTGTGTGAAAGAAAGAAAAGAATACTCATTTCCTTAGGATTCTTTTGCTTAATTAGTTTTGTACATAATTATAAAAAAGCACAAATCAGTTAATCTTATCACCTGATTGCAATTCAAAATTTAAGACGACCTATGCAAAAGGGTTTTCTTCTGAAGCTGACTGCTCTTAACAGTTAATAAAATTACACTGTAGACGTTATGAAATCATTTAATTATTGCAGAAATTGTGACGCTTTAAAAATAAGAAATCTAGTAAAGCTTAGGCTTTATTAACACATAACTACTAATGTAGGACTGCACCAGGGTGAATGTGCTTTGTAAACATGCATAAAGAGACCTGGTAGTGAAAAAGGGTCAGCGGTATATGTGTACACAAGTATAGATGTTCTTTTCCCAACACAYTGAAGAGGTTCAAGAGAATGTGTGTCATTGTATCTTAAACAGGTATTCTGTCAAATACTTCTAAAAAAAAATAATTCTCTGGAGTCTGGAATTAGAAATAGAAAGCAGTATGCAGTTAGAAGGACAACTCTTTAAGAATATATGTATATATTAGTACATGCACTCACGTATACCTGCAGAGTTACTCTATCTGGAAATTGGAAGGAAAAACTTTATTTGGCAGTAGGCAAATACTATTTCACTGGTCTTTATTTTCAATCAAGGAAAAGCACAGATTTACATGTGGAGTAAAAAACTCATACTGATAAGATATGAACACTTGTTTGGTTTTAATTGTTTATGTTTACCTGCCCCCTTAAGCTTCCTCATTTTCTACTTGAGTGAATCAATTATCAGTGGTCTTTTCAGGTTCTTTTATCTGCAGAGGCAAGTCATCTAGTTAGGGAACAAATGCGTTGCTTTGGGATGAAATGACTACTTGTATCCTGGAAGTACAATAAAAATTCTCAAATACTCTATAGCAATTATTACACTTAGACGTTTTTGAAGATTATGGTTCATTAAATAAACAGGAAAGGGAAAGAAATTTACCAATGCCCTTTTGTCAGTAATTTCTTTTCTGGTGAAAATACACGACCAGTAAAATGTACTAAATTTTGTAACATACTTTGCTTTTCACTCAGTAGAAATTCTTAATTTCTACTTTTATTTCAAAGAAGAACCAAGGGTGGGAAGGCCACAGAAGATTTTTTTGAAAAGCATTTCAGATCCCTAAATAGTGGCTTAGGTTAATCTTCTGTATGACCAGGATGCTTTTTAGTATAGTCTGTTATGTAATATGTGTGTTACATACATGCTTTTTAGCCAGGATGTGGGATTAAATTAAAACAGGTACTATATTTCAAGATGCAAATAACATTAATTCTACCTAGGATATGTTTTGATTTAACTAATATAGTGATAGCATGGCTTATAAAGCCTTTGAAATGAAACCTATTTCTTTTGATTAAACATTTTACATTCAAATAGTAGATGTTGCTCCTTCCAAATAGTGATATTTTAATTGATTTTGTGTGTTTCATAGTGTGTCTATGAAGGTGAGATCCTTCAGGATATATTAAATTAAAAAGAGAAGAGTCTTCTGTTTCCTCAATGGAGAGTGTGTGATTATGTAAAGGGAAGTGATTAATAAATTAATATTACTGCAGAACTTTATCTGTGATAGCCTGGTTTCAGAAGATACTGAACATCTTGGTCCTCAATAAGGACACCATGCAAGTTTAGGTCTAAGCAGTGTCAGTAGTCTCAAAAGAACAAAAGGTTAAAAACCTTCATGTAAGAGAATGCTGATCAGTCTGCAGGATTAACATCTGTTTAGAAGCTTCATAAACCCTGACTTAACATTGCTTATTGAGTCTTTGAATAGGGGGGTGATCCCTGGATCCTGTTGAAGTCAGCGAGCTTCTAGACAAAGGTTGCATGGCTCACCAATCTGAGCTGGTCTCCAGGAAAGGGCTTAATTCTGTGATCTGCCCAATTCACCCCCTTTTCCAAACAAAGGCTTAGGAATACTTGGACAATCAGCACAAATCAGTACAAACCAAAACAGTCACTTAGAACTGATTTTTTTCTTCTTGATGTTTAGAATTTTGTATGCCTAAGAGTAAATCTGAGACTTTCTAAAAAGGCATTTCCTTTCCTCTAGATAGGTCTTAATGAAAATAACCTGTTACTCTTAAAGAAAGGAGTCATGAACTTAAATACCTGCTTGAAGGATTGCTTAGATTTATTTCAGCTGGGTGTTCATCCATAATACATTACTAATGACTGAGATTTGCAGTAAGTGAAGTATAGTTCTTGGTTCACAGTGCCAGTTTGTTCACTTTTCATTGCATTTGAGAGATACTGTACATGCAATCATTTTAAAAAATGGATTGCTCAGAACTGATTGCAGGTTCTACTGTTAATCACTACGCTATTCTTTACTTCTTGTTCTTTTTAAAGTTTAAGTATCACATTATAAGGCAGCTTACTTTACAAGGAGCAATATTAGGTAATGATGAACTATTTAAAACTATTGAATTGGGCATTGGGTAACTCCACATATCTTTCTGCCAGAGGACACTGGTCCTGAAACCAGTAGACTCAAGGAAAATCAAAACGTAGATGCTGGAAAGCAAAGGTGGTGAGGTGATTTGGCCATTTCATGTATATGCCGTTATTAAACAACAAAAGAAGATTAATTTTACAGTTGAAAGAAGATTTGGGGTAAGGAATATGAATTTATTTCCTTGAATCCTCATACCTGAAATGATCACATGGTCTTAAGGCCGAAAAGAGTTAATTGCAATGGTCAGAGTCTAAATATTCACAGATAGGCATTTACTAGTTAATTCCTAGGCATGAGCTTAGCTGCAGTACATATTTGTGCATATGCTCTTAGTACACAGCAAATGTGCTATTAAATATATTCACCTAAGAGGTTTAAATTAATTCATCTTACCTCACATTTTATAATGCACGAGTACATACAAAGCTTGTTACTATGGTTTAGCTTGTTAAGCTGCAGTAACATGACCATATTTCTAATCCTTAGAGAGTCAATATTAAGATTTAATACTGTTTAATGAATGCACTTTAAATTGATACCCCTTGTTAATTTGGATTAACTTTCAAGGTGTCCCTATGACAAATGTGGAGAATATGATAATATTTGTTTTACTGTCCTCTAAACTAGCAGGAACCATTATACCTTCAACTTACTGTTCCCTAAAAGCATCATTTGCAAACATTATATTCATGGCCACCTAGTCTCTTATAAATCATATAAAACAGTGTTAACTGCTGTGTTTTATACAGGCAAGCATATTTTTGGGAGATCAATGAGTATCATCTCTCTTGAGTACCTGTCTGCGTTTTTATACAGGCTTTATTTTCCATTTGGCACAGCCTTTTTTATTAGGTTAGTAATGGCTATATTTACAAAATAATTAATGTTTCTTTAAGACATACATGTGTAGGACAAAGAGATTATGGCAAAATAATTAAATGCTTAAGTCAATTTTACTTTTCTGTTCTGAACTTTCTATCTTAAATTGTTTATAAGAGACAATATTTTGAAACTGCAGTAGTTAATAKTAATATGTGGAAAATATATGTTTTTTCTACTTTAATATGTATAGACAACTGATTAGAAAAAATAGTAAATACATTTGAAAATGAGTGCTGCAAACCCTATGTAATACCTACATTAGTGCGGAGATTTTGAAGTGCCTTTTAAATATTGTCATATGCCTTTGTATGGTAGTTCTTTTCTTTGTGAAAAATATTGCAATCTGATCTGGCTAAATTCACGGGGGATTCTCAAGTTTACAGCTGGGACATCGCAGTGTGCAAGCCTGCATTATTGAATGCAGTGATATAACCTATACAAAGCTGTTACAAAGAGTCACTATGAACATTTTCACATGCATTGGTTTCATTTAAGAAGCTATGGAAATGCTCAGAGGTCTTGTTTATTTACCTAATGCGTGAAACCTAGTAAGGCTTTAATCAGCTAATACTGAAACCTTGCACTGGAGGCACAAGTCCTCATTAATCTAGCTAATTTCTCCCAAAGAAAGGGATTTAAGAATGATTTCCCAAAACTGTAGCAAAAATACTTCCCCTTCTCCCAATATTTGCAGTTATTCTGTTGCCATTTATGTATTTTTCTGGCTAGATCTGTCTCTGTGAAACTCCCCTTGAAAGACAAATGCTTTGAACATTCCAGGTAGTTTCATGCTCTAAAGAAAATATTTACAATGGAGTGCAATCCTCTCTTTCTTTTTTTTTTTTTCATTTCAAAAGAGCTATTATGAGGAAAGTTTATTGTTGGAGCCAATCAAAGGGACAAGACTTTTCCAGCTCTTAAGCTGGCTGACACTTGCCAATGTCACAAGATAGGTTTTGTTTATTATTGCAAGTCTTAATGAACTCACTGGGCCTATGCTGAAAAGCAAATAGACATAGAAAATGCATGCTGAAGTTCCAACACTTGGACTTCAGAGCATTATCTGTAGTTAAGCTTCTAAATTCTGCAGCTGGTCAAGGCGCAGTTCAGAATGAAGTCAGTTTAGTATGACTTAATGGGGAATGTGTTGAAAACAGGAATGTACGTAAGCACCAGACCAGAACAATGACTGTCACAGGAAAAAAAAAAGGGGGTGGGAGGGAATTTGAAGCAGGGGGACCTGATTGCAAAATATAACAAATATTTATAAATCTACTTTTGGCACACAAAGTAGAAGCAAGGGCAAAGAAGAGATATGGTGACTTTTTGATCTATCTTTTTCAAAGTTCACAAACTCATGGTGTGGACAGTGGTGGAAAGACCTGGTTAGTAAGGCATCAGCATTTCAGTTAGGTGTCAACAAGCACATCTGAAAAAATGTTGCAGTTTTTAATATGACACCTCATATTGAGATGCATGATTTTTGTGGCAAACCTGGAGTCAATCTGATCCTCTACAAYGGTAGCTTAAACAATATTTTATTTTCTACTCTGGCTGACCAACAGCTTTAGCTGTCTAGCTTCAAATGCAAAAGTGAAGCTCAAAGTAAAATTAGACAGACTTTTGCAGGATTAATTTAAGATTGTAAAGAAAATGAGGATGTTAAAATGCAAGACCAAATCTCTACACAAAATTATTTTGTACTTTTATCTTTAGTTTGAACAATTGTGCTCCTCTAATTTTGAGTTGAACAGAAATTGTAGTGTAAAATCTGAATTAAAATGTGTGATACCTGTCCAATATGTCAATGTGTTATAAAATATATCCTGTAAAAGTAACAACTTTTGTCTGTGAGACGACCATGGCTGATATTGCAGCTGGGGCCATTCTCATTTATAGTGTGACACCACAACCTAATCTTGCAGTGATACCTTTGTATTGGCAAGGCACTGGACAATTTGGTTTTATTGATAAACTTCCACTTTTGTACATATTTTAATAGTTCCAAAACTGTTGAAAGAAATTAATAATATCTTCAAGATGTATTGTATGAGATCCACATTTTGACGGATGCATTTTCTGGCCTTGGGTTTGGTCTACCAAACTATTAAAAAAAAAAAAAATCTCAACCAAAACCCCGCCAGAATGAAAGCTAAGAGCTAGCTATACTATACTGATTCTCCAATATGTTTTTCACATCATCAGCAGCTCTTTTGGGAAATGTAACCACGGAAATTAGAAATTACTATCCGAACAGCAATTTGGGAATCATTTATTGAACAGGGTTCTCTCTTGAGGAAAAGATAGTGAGGGGAAGAGGGATTAGGTTGTATGAATCCAGATTAATGACCAGAGCATGAAATACTGGTGTGCTGAACTGAGATCTAATGACTGAAAGTGGATGTAAATTGTATCAGTGTTAATGAATCAGAGAAAGGGAAACATATTAGGGTAAAAATAGTGTGTGTGTGTGTGTGTTGTCTTTTTTTAAAAAAAAAAAAGTATTTTTAAAACCTTTTCTGCCTTCAGAATCCTTACTATTCATAAAAGTACTTGATGGTTCTAATTGTTTAAAATCTCATCAAGGCTTCCTATATCAATGGGAATGTTCACTCTTCCTGGATATGATTTAATGATTTAATCACTATGGTTTCTTACCGTGAATTCTGCTAATGGGGATCCTATACAGATTACGTAAATTGTTTTCAGTCAAGTACTGTAAATGGTGAAGCACTTAATTATTTTTTTTTTCCTCAATATAATTGAAATGGGACCATTTAGATAGAGCAACTAGAGAGCTCTCGGGTAGCCCAGGAATAGTTAAGATTATCTTATTGTCATGGTTTAACCCCAGCCGTCAACTAAGCCCCACCCAGCCGCTCGCTTGCTCCCCCCCAGTGGGATGGGGGAGAAAATCAGAAGGGTAAAAGTGAGAAAACTCCTGTGTTGAGGTAAAGACAGTTTAATAGGGAAAGCAAAAGCCGCGCACGCAAGCAAAGCAAAACAAGGAATTCATTCACTGCTTCCCATCGGCCGGCAGGTGTTCAGCCATCTCCAGGAAAGCAGGGCTCCATCAAGCATAACGATTACTTGGGAAGACAAACATCATCACTCCAAATGTGCCCCCATTCCTCCTTCTTCCCCCAGCTTTATATGCTGAGCATGACGCCATATGGTGTGGGACATCCCTTTGGTCAGTTGGGGTCAGCTGTCCCAGCTGTGTCCCCTCCCAACTCCTTGTGCCCCCCCAGCCTSCTCGCTGGTGGGGTGGGGTGAGAGGCAGAMAAGGCCTTGGCTCTGTGTAAGCCCTGCTCAGCAGGAACTAAAACATCCCTGTGTTATCAACACTGTTTTCAGCACAAATCCAAAACGTAGCCCCATACCAGCTACTATGAAGAAAATTAACTCTATCCCAGCCAAAACCAGCACACTTATTTTATTGTGATTACTTTTAGAGACAGTAGTATAGACAGCTAGTTTGGAGTTATTTCTTATATTACGCTGATTATTAGTACATGTAAAACACATGTATACACGCATGAACTGCATTTCTTCAAAAGTCCATCCTGTGCTTTCTCTTGTGGCCGATGTTTTCCATGAACTGTTTTACTTGGGGCAGGCTTTCTGTGTGCTTTTGGTGCTGTGGCTGCTTGGAACAAGCAGATTTCACCCTACCACCTTTCTTGCCTTTCCTACTGAAGCTGTTTATGGTAATGCCAGATGAGTATTCAGAACATGTCCATGGTATTGTTGCCTGTCACACAGGCTGTTTGACATGAAGGCTTTCTCTGATCTACTTCTCCTGTTAATAGGCTATTTAAGGTGCCATGGAGTCACATTTATTAAAGCTTTTGAGGCTAAGCTTACATGAAGAAAGCTTGCTGTATTTTCTAACAATTTATTGTAAAGGAAGCACACGAGGCATTGTGGCTCTGCTTGCACAGCCTGTTAATTTCTATCAGACTTGTTAGAAATCTAGCTAATGCATGGAGCTTACAAACACCTGATTACAAGTTATAGTTTATAAATACAGAAGGTCTTCCTCAGTAACATTCATGTTTAAGCATACAGCACTGTAATAATAAGTGTCTATATACAGCTACAGTATATTTTATTGAGATTTCCATCTCTTTTGCACCTCCCTTATAGGTGTATCTATTTAGATTCTGGGGTTGTCCATCCAGGATAGCTTGTAAAAGGAGTCAGGATTTGGACTGTATTCTGAAGTTCACAAAGTTCATTCAGTCTAATTTTCAAAAGAAATTAAATTTTTTATCAGATGTCTATTTCTTCAAGGCAGTTTGATCCTCAGTTGTTGATCCTGCCAATGGGGCTGGCAGGAATTGTTGTGGCCAACTGAGATTATCTTCCAATTTCACTTCCATTAACATTTTATACTAATTTTTAAGATACGTCTCCATACTACATCTCTACAAACAAAATAAAAGATGGTGACAGCTTGTTCTAAGGAAAAGATTTCTAATGGTTCAACTAGTACTTCCCCGCCTCCCCCCCCTTTTTTTTTCTTCATCCACTGGCAATATATGTGTAGTTGTTGAAGTGAGTTATATAGTTGAACGTTCTACATTGAAATGCAACTGTGACTGAACATATCAGGGTATGCTAACTGGGAAAATCTATGTATCCTCTGGTGTAAAACTATTTATGACAAAACATATGATTGTAAGCCTTCCAGGAATTTAATCATCTGACTCACATATACATTCATGCACACAAAACCACTCACATCCCCCTCTGTGCTAGCAAATTTTTAGACTTCATTGAATACACCTGCGTTAGTGTTTCCCTTTGGATCAGGAGGGCAGTTCTGAAATGAAAGGGGCTTTCTAACTTGCCAGCTGGGCTTTTACCTTACCATTCCCCTTACTCTGGTTCACAGAGCTGTCTCAGAGCAGGGTGTGACCCGAGCTCCCTTCAGATAAATTGGGAGTTGTGCCCCACAAAATGCACAGTGTGGGCTTGTCCTACTTGCTTGGATGGGATACAAACCAGGTTTGGATCATACTGGTATAACAGACTGGGGTGGATAATTTGGATACCTCAAGATTGGGCAGCTTCAGGTCATCACACTAACTTTTGATCATTAGATAAAAATATGAAAGACTTGAGATATTCTGACTACAAAGGGCTTTCCTTACAGAATTTCTGTGGTTATAATTGTCTAAATTCTACATGCTTTTTTTGAACAGGTAATTATAGTTTTACAAATTATTCCTCATAAAAACCTTAGAGTATGAACAAGGCAGCTGAGGATTCTAGTTTTAATTTCCTCAGGTTAGTTCCACATTTTGGAGGGGGGAAAAAAGAGAAGCAACCTTCTACAAACATCTAGAGATATTTCACAAAAAGCATTTCCTGTAAGCCTTCATAATCAAGTCATTGTATGTGTTTAAACCGACCTAAAATTAACAATATTCTTTTTTTTCTTAATTCGGTCTGTCCATTAATATAACTTACATTCGCTTCTGAAATGCAAGTTGCGTCAAAAACCAGTTTCCTGTATAAACTAATACCTGATATTTAGAGTTAATATACCCATTCCCTTTGAAGGTTTATAAGTAGTTTGAGTCTTAGCACGAAAATGATTGCTAAGTTGCAGAACTATAGGAGGTTTTAGAAACTTCTATGAAAGCTGATGTATGTTAAGCTATGGTAGTGTATTCTCATAGGTTGTATATTGAACAGATTTACTCTGATCTGTGTACTCAAGTTTGCAATTTTACAAATATATATTTCACAGATGTAATTGATATTTTCTATCATTTCTGCATAAAATTACCCATCCTCTTTTGGCAATCTTAAAAGGATTATGTCGCATCTACAAGAGAGCTAAATTATAGATGTAACTAGTTGCTCAATCACTGTGATTTAAAACTGAAAGTTCATTGGGGCACTACATCTTGAACTTTGTCTTCTAGCTTCATGTTAAATGGTCAAGCCTGGAAGCAAAAATGTTAAATTAAAACACATGCTGATTATTGCATCGTCTATACTAGACGTCATTAAAATTGTCTTGATTGGGTTAGAAAATTTGTGTATACTCAGTCAAATAATTTGTGCAGCACCTGACCTTTACTTATTAATAGAAAGACCAATGACCATTAAAATTAAAGTTGTTGCAGGTTTTTTCAGTTTTTTTGTTTTAGTATTCAGACCTTAAAATATAATCAAAGGAGTTCTAGAAATTTAATGCCTTCATCCTGAAAAGAGAACTGTATTTCCATAGCTTTCTGGATGATCATCTGTTAAATAGGAGGATTGAGACATCAGCAAATGCCAAGGCTGTTTTCCATGAGTTGTTTTCTCTTTGGCATTATTTTTTTATTTCTTAAACGCTGATATTATATTTTGCCATTCTTCATGTTTTAAAGAAAGATCCTATTTAACACCATCAGCAACCTATGTAAAATCCTTGGAAACATAGAAATAACAAAGGTGAAGTACAAAAAACCACATCATAATATTGAACTATGTCTATTTTAATTCCTCATTCTGGTCTTGCCATCTACAACAGAGAAATAGAGGAAATTCATAATAGATTTGAGATAACATTAAAAATATCTCAAAAGGAGGAAAGTAGAGAGACTTTTTATCAATTTCTTCTTGTGAATTCAAATTTTATCAAATAAGAGCAGCCTGGATCTTAAGATATGTAGGCAGAGTCTTGTGTCTTTTCTCACTGTGAAAAACAAATCCGTAGTTGTAATGTCCTCATCATCACTTAGTCCCTTCCCCCCAAATAAAGTTTACTATTCTGAGCTATTTTCATCATGTTTTACATTGGTAGATGAACTGAAGAGTTTTCTCAGCACCTTCTAATCCTTCCAAATATATTCTAAAGATCTTCTAGATGTAGTAAGTCCAAAAAGGATTGTGTCGTAGCTGTCCTCATCTACTTTTTTTTCTGTCTCAGGGGTCCAATGTGTACCAAGATGATCTGTGAAGACTGCATAAAAGGAAATATTTTGTTTTAGGATCCCCATCATTTTGATAGTCCAGGGCAAAGGATAACCTGTATTACACCAAGTAGTTGATACCTTGGTCCATTGGCTTAACAGCTGTCCTCTTGGACTAATGTCAGAGAGCAGACCATTAAAGTCAGGAACCTGACAGACACAGGAGAGTTTGCACCTCAAAGTAAAGGTGGCAAAAAAGACACAGAACCTGTATCTATCATAGCTTAAATGTGAACTGAACATTTATTTAACTGAAAAAAATATTGCCATATAAAGCCCACAACTAAAATAAGAGCCATGTACGATGTCTTAAGTCGTCAAGAAAAAAAAAGAGACTTGAACTGTTCATCCAATCTCACTTAACAGTTGTGTGAATTATATAGGTATATATATAGCTTCCGTTCCCACAGGGAGAGGCTGGTACAAAGATTAATTACTGATCTGACAATAACTTCTGTCCATGTGCTGTTGCAGGCTGTGTTCTCTGCCCTGTCTTTATTTTTTGTTTCATTTTATCTATCAGGTTGTCTGACTGCACCTTTTTCTCTCATGCCTAACATGCTGAATGGGGAAAGTTTTTGTTTTAGCTTTTGGTTCATGAAGACCCTGCTGAGGCTCAGGTTCTCAAGCAGATTAAGTGAGCTGCTGGATTGTAAAGGGGTTTTTTGTTCCCGTTTGTTACATCTGCCTGTAGTTCTCTGCTTCTAGTTGGTTATATCAATGGAAATATTTCTGAAAGAATTCCTGAATATTTAAAAACAGATATTTTTCCATTTCCCAGTTCTTGCAGTTTATCAGAATGGTTTAAGACCATGTGGTTTAATACTTCCCCTCTCCCGCCCTGCCCCGTAAATGTAGTACTGTGTCCTTTGTTATTGGCAGTTGGTTTGGGATTTAAGCATACTGATGCGCTTAGCACAAAGAAATACAAGGCCAGATGTCTCCAGGCCTGAACACCTTGTAACTGTTCCCTCAGAATAAGATCCCAATTCCTACAGAGGGTTCTCCAATTCCTTCTCTGGTCTTCTGAATGTAGAAAACATGCAAATTCATCATTAGCAAAATTCTTTTATACAAACCATTCACAGAAGAATGTGCTGTTACATGGCCTTTTCACTGTGGTATATTCAGGCTATATCCATACTGAAGCACCTTATATTAGAATTTAAATAAGCAACAGCAGGACAATCCATACTAGGTCCTTTCACATCCATCACTGTAGCAACGATTGCAGATACCTACTGCTGATGGTGCCAGTTATAATTTCCCTATTGATCTCAAAAACACAAGGTCAGGATCAGTGTAAAGCATATGCAGCTGAAAACTCACAAAACAGAAAAG
This sequence comes from Oceanodroma leucorhoa, assembly GCA_030449065.1. Lineage (NCBI taxonomy): Eukaryota > Metazoa > Chordata > Aves > Procellariiformes > Oceanodroma > Oceanodroma leucorhoa. Next base: position 22,082,466 of record JASVER010000003.1, on the reverse strand, counting down.
AGACTACATTCTTTGAGCCAGCAGTGTTTAAATCAATGTAAGGCTGTTTTAGCATATACCCACTGTCTTCTTTCATAGACTTCCTACTTGGATCCCTCCTGATTGCATGGAGGATGTTAAATTTACTTTACTTCAAAGATAAAGGCTTTATTATGAACAGAAAGTGAGAAGGTGGGAAAAGACAGAAGAAAGATCAGTAAATATTGTGTTTACCATGTTAGAGAAGAAACAAAATCCTGCCTTCATGCACAACATTATTCTTATCAGACACTCCAGGCTATTTTCAATTCTATATCCTAATGCTGTGCCATGTTGTAACTCAGTAATGTTGTTTTCATAATCTTCAGAGAATGAATGTTCACATTTTTATTAAATGTGAAATTAAATCAATGGCACCTTTTTTCTTTTTTAAATTCCTTTATGGATAGCTGTCAACCTACTTGTACAACAAAGATAATTCCTTGTTTAAATAGACATCTGGGGTGAATTTGGCTATATCGCACAGTATTTCTGTGTTGCAGAAAGTTTTGAAAAGCACAATGAATGCATTATGTTGCAAACATCAAAGTTACAGTGCTGCATCTTGCTTTTGTCTTCTATTTCCCCGGGGATAGGTATCCATATGTTAAGTATCTGGTGAAGTCAGCTCCAGACAAACTGTCTTATAATTCTTTATAAGGCTTTCACACAATGTAGAAATCTAGGGGAGTGACATGCCACAATAGTATAGTTTTTTTTTCTTTTGGGTGGGGAGAGGGAGGAAGGCATTGAGGAGCTTATGGGGCCTCAAAAGTTTAGAAGGCAGAGTTGCACATTTGGGGTATGTGTTGGATAAGCTTGTTCCCAGAGCAGGAAGGAAAAGAAGTAGAAGAGATGAATTCGGAAGTTAGCTTACCTTGTGGAAAGTATAGAAGCCAAAACCATAAAGCTCAGTTTTCAGATTTTTTTTTTTTTATGATACTTTTTTTTTTAAGAATGGGCTACATTTTGTTCCGCATCAGAAAATCTGAGGCTCGCTGTAGAGGTTAAGTATGAGACATGCTTCTACAGAATCTCTGAATTCCACAGTACGATGTGAAGGGGTTTGTATGACTACTGAGGTGTATCTAGCAGAGTGGAAGGGTCACCACTTAGAGGTAATATGACCTGGTCTTCTTTGGAGTATGTCTGTGTTGGACACTGTACTTTAAAATGGATATGGATCAGTCTGGAAGAACGAAGAAAAGAACCACAAGGAATGACCAGAGATCTCTAAAATATGATTTTTGTAGATGTTAGAATGCATTATATTGAACTGAATGTGTTTCCATTTTAAAGAAAAGGAAGAAACAACCACCAAATACACAAGAAGAAAATAAACTATTTTGCACAGTGGATTGGAGAAGTATTACACTGTAAAAAGGAAATGTAGGCTAGACATTGTGAATAAAAGCATTATGCTGGTAAGGACAGTTATACCTGGAATGGACTAGAAAAATTTCTCTCCTTGAACACTTTCATATCTTAATTTTGTTGTATGACAAAGCTGTGTGAGCATGCATACTATAATCATTTTACATGGCTGGAAGTCTCTTATCTGCGTCCAGTTAAGGTAGAATTCACCTCATCTAGCAGTAGACATTGAACTATTGAAGCTGATTTATCTTGAATGAAGGTAAACACTTAGATTGAAACAAACACTTAATGAACTGTGCTGTAGAGTTTTTAAAAAGTCAAGGTTAAGCAGCACAAAAGTCTACATTTTGACAGAGGAATTCCCTTAGTATTTTGCATGAAATCTTAGACTTTGCCTGCTAACATCTGGAGATCCGCAAGCTATGAAATTTATGCCAATGTCTCTCACTGATCAACCATTAACTTGCACTGTCTGCGTAAATTCTAAGCAGACAGATTTCAAATAAGCATTAATATATTTTAGAAACTGCTTTTGGAAATATCTGTTGCTGCAACAGGAATAGAGTAAATGACAAAAGCACTGAAGAAGATTCAGCTGTTACTTCTGCTATAATTTGAGCTTAAATGTGTGATGTGAAGCTATTCAGAGAATTTGCTCTTCTCATGTCGTAATGTGTGTGTGCAGTCTGAAATGATACAATTTGCAGAGGAGTATTCTAGAGATGCCATAGAGCAGCTCAGAATTTACATCAAATTCAGTAGTCAACAGGCCGGGCTGGTCTATGTGTAGCTTGTGGTAGGTCATTGGTAGCTTAGTTGTCATCTATCACCCTGTTATTAAAATGTAGTTATGTATAAATATGGATTCTGTCAGCCAACTATGGGCTGTTATAAACATCTCTATCTTTGAGAATACTGCAGAAAATAAAAATCATTTCCTTTGTTTAACTTCCCAGTGTTTTACAGGCCCAAGGAAACAGTTTCTCTTCAGCAGCAACTTTGTAAGAATTCTTTTGAAGAGAATCCTCCCAGAGCCATTTCTCTTTCATGGAAATGTTGATACCAGCACCTTCAGAAGGTCCTTTCCCCAGTATGGAAATCTAAAACACAACAGGAGAGATCTTTTTACCCTTTTACATAAAAGAGCCACAAAGAATAAAGTTCAGTACTCTGAGATGCAACTCATCTCTTGGAAAACATTCATTCCTAGATCCTTGATAAGTACAAATATTATTCACAGTGAAGCCTTTCCTTGTTATGTGTTTCAGGTCTGCTCTGTCTGGTTTATCTGATCTGTGCCAATAAATTCTGAGTTCCACTTGCAACTGAAATGTGTATTTTCCATACCACAAGGTACAGGAAAACTAACATCAACCCATTGAGTGTTCCCTGYTCCCACTAAAATTCTTGAAACATAATCCTAATGACGTGTCAGAATTCATACTCTTTTTTTAGGGAAAAGAAATATGAAAGAAAACACTGGCATTTAAACACTCTGTGTCCCTATGTGCTCTTTCTAATATTAAACAAGTTCCTTGGTAAACCAGGGAGCCGAGCTTAGAGCTGATATTCTGTATTGTGTTATTATTTTTAAGTAATTTCCTATACTGAAGATATATTGTAATTTCCTACCCTATTACTCGCTTGTGAATTTGTCCATAGGTTAATGTAATCAAAGAAATAAGTATATGTAGATGAGCTTGTCTGTGAAAAACTAAGTAAGTAGAGTGCATTCAAAGGTAATTTGAAAATTCAGATAACCTTTGATTCTGGCCACAAATATGGCTAAAATATGATAGAATTTCCTTTTGAATTGTTTTTCATTGCTAAAGCTGAAAGCAAGAAGGTTCTTGCTACATCAGAAAGTGAAAAATGTGATATTTGGAGAGAGTTTAGGTTTTAAAAATAGACATGAGACCTTAAGGGGAGTGCTTGCTCTGTAACCTAGAAACTGAAATCCCTAAAGAAGTATCCACTACAGCGAGATCTGAAAAGAAATAATTTTAAAAATCCAGTGAAATAAGCAGAATAAATCTGCTAAAAAAAGAAAAAAAACCCCAACCATTACAAATGAAGTGGTAATCACAGGCAGTGACTTTGGTCTATAGCTCTTACTCATGTGGTCCTTTGTAGTGAGGCATTCTGTTTGGAGACAATTTTTTCATAATTGAAAATAACTGTCTCTCTGAAAAGTGTAGGAAACAGGATTTATAAATGCTTAACGTACAACTAAATTGCTTGTGTACTAGAATTTCTTGGTAAGAATTTTAACTGTGTGGTTCTGAGGCTGTCTATGAGTTAGAAAATAGGTCATCTTGCTAAGTTCTTATTTAAAATGTTACAGAGGGCATAGGATTTTAGTTAGCAATGTAAAAATCAGATCACCCCTTCCTGTACTTCCAGTAATGCCAAAGGGAGCTTGATATGTAGAATTTGTCAGTAAAATTTGGCTGGTGTATCTGGCACTTTCAAGGATGTACAGCAGTGTAACGAAGTGAAGAAACCCTCCTTTCCCTTGCACAGCATGTGTAGTGGCCAACTCAAACTTGCAATCTGTGCACTTGCCTCTGAGTGTATGAAGGCTGTTGACAGATGATGCTAAGAAAGTAAAAGTATTTAGTGCCCCTTTTTTTTGCATCAACCTTTACTAAAAAGTAAACTGAACAGAAGAAAGTAGAGGAGGGAAAAAAAAAAGGACAACCAGAAAACCTTTCAGTCTTGATCAAGGAAAGAATAGAAAACAGAGTACTTAGCTGCTCTTAAATCAGGTGAGCCTGATGAACTTCATCTGTGGATAATCMAGATCTGCAGTTGTGGTTTTTGAGAACACATGGAGGATTGGCAAGGGATCAGAAAAATGAAAAATATCTCTCTGATGCCTGCGTATAAATAGGGGAAAAAGGATGAAGTGAGCGGTTGTATACTGCTCAGTTTAATTTCAGACTGTTCAGTTCAGGAAAGGACTGGATTGGATTGGTTGGATTGGTTGGATTAAAAGCAAACCTGAAGGGAGAGACCTATCTTGTGAACACACAAAGGACTTATGAAAGATTTGTTTCAAGCCCTCTCCTTTTAAGTTTTCTCTGTCTAAAGGGTTATGTTGTTCCAGGCAATAATAGTAACAACAAAAACCCCTTGGAGTAGAAATTGGAAATAATTTTCCAGATGGCATGCTCTCTTGAATGAAAAGCAAGACAATCTAACCTGAAGACTCTTTGGCTTGGGGCCACTTCACATGAACACTAGAGGTCTTTACAGGCAGGTAGAATAAACATCTGTGTGGAACAATATAAATATATTTAATCCTGTGCTGAGGCAGGGAAAGGGCCAAGACTCTTTGATATCCTTTCCAGCTCTCTTTTCAGTGGTGCTGTGCTGAATTGGCCTTGAGTTCTTTCAAAAGTATATTGATTTAGTATAAATTTCAGATACTGAACATACACAGTAAGTTGAACAATAATAACTCACAGACAAAGGATTAATTGTTCATATTCACTAGCAAATAATGTCATTTTAAATACATTTGAAATTATGGAGAAATGCATGGGTTGTCATTAGATCAGTATTACAAAATGTGCACACATGTGCTGAATATGCAATTTCATGATGAATAAACGTTCTAAGTAACTCTGCTGTGGTGCTAAAACAAGAAGGTATTACAAGTCTTTATTTACAGTTAAGCAGTATTCCAGCTGACTTGCATCCAGCAACCAAATTACAGGAAGGAGGTAACAGCTGAACCTTTATGGATGATCTTTAATAGGAAGTCAAGAAATGACTTAGGCAGATAAAAAATTAATCTTACTATAGCTGGCATTGTTGTTGCCAATAAGGTTTTCTGAAAGCCTTATAGTATGAGCTGTTTTTCTGTTTAAGTCCAATACATGGAGTTACTTTGAAATGAAAATGAAAGCCAAAGCCTTACACTCTTACTTTATATTTTCTGTAAGTTTCTAGTACTCATGCTGACAATCTCTTAGCATCAAGCGAAATAGCTCCAGAGCCAGTCAATAATTAGCATGGTTCAGTCTGTATCTAGGATGTTCTATAAATGTATAACTACTGCTAAAAATTCTCTTCGTGTTTTGATTTTTAAGCAGTTGATGACTGAGACCTTCATAACAGTTAGTAATTGAGAAAATGTATCTTTATTTTGCTTATTGAAATCGGAGGTCTGATTTGAAGAATATTGTGGTATGTTTTATTTGATAGCAGCTATTGGCATAACTTGACTGTCACAATTAAATATTTCTGAAGATTTAATTGTAACTAAAGGTCTTTTTTGTTTGTTCTTTTCCAAATACATTCCTTAGTATCTTTTTTCCTCTAATAAGTTTATTTAAGTTCTGTAATGGTTAAGAATTGGAAAACTACTTGGACTTATAATTTAATGTACTGAGCAGAAGCAGGAATATGATGCAGTTGAGTTTTAGACATTCAACTTTTATTCCCTTACATTTTCACTCCTTCTTGCATGCAAATATGCTGCCTCCGAATCCTGTAGTTGTTGTAGTTAACCTACAACTGCAATAAAAAGAATGTTTTCTACTACCATACCTTTTCCCGAAAACTCAATATATACTTCATGTTGTACAGAATCTCTAAATTGTTTAACTTCCTTTTTCTATGTCAAGCTGTTCATTGACAGTTCAAACTTACAAAACCAGGTCATATCGTCATGCAGCTTTACCTTTCCTAGCAAGATGGGCTCTACGTATTTATTTTAGCAATCTACAAAGGGTTCTGTTCTCACTGGGTTTTAGGCTTTTTTGTTTAGCTTTGTTTCCACCAAGAAATATCCAGTGATGGTAAAAATCAAGAAATTAAAATTGTGCTGTTCACATGAACTGACTGTGCAACTCTATGCCACAGTAATGGAGCAATTCCTCAGGTCTGGGTTTTCCTGGTACGGGATAAGAAAACTTTTGGGCTATGTCAAACTTCACAGATCGGAAAATGCATTAAAAAAAAACAAAAAAAAACAAAAAACACCCAAACTAACACAACTGTTTCCCTTCATGTATTTTTGGCACTGAGAGTTCAGTTACCAATGCATACAAAAAAAAAAAAAAAAAAAAATCCACAGTTGACAAACTAGCTCCATTTCTCTTGAATAGGTTGCCAGGTGGATGCCTATTTTATTCAGTGGACACAATTGCAGGGTAAGGACAGACTGCAGCTGATTCTGGTTGTTTGCCAGAGTTGTGGTTGTTCAAACTTGCACACTGGTTATCCTGCATTTCCACAAAACACAGCTGCAGGGCACAAAAATAGATATCAATATTAAAAGAGGTACTGTTTGCTAGCATTTTTTCCTGAACTTAGCACACTTACATTTGCTTTCCTTGTTGAATTAAGTATGGGGTAAGTGTAGAACCTTTGTCAAATGCAACCCAGTTCCATAGGTCAATAGAAATAAATAAATAAATGCAGGCAAATAGAAGATCCTGATTTTTATGTCAAGGTAGCAGAAGTCTGGATTCAGGTTCTGTTTAAACGACGTTTATCCAATAATGAAGACCAGGCAGAATGATGAATGTGCTTCAGTGTGTCTGTGCTGAAATAGGTTTATAAACAAGCACCTGCCATAAATCACAAAAACGGCTTTGTCAAAAGTAACTAGGGACCAGATGCATCTTTATAATTACCTGTGACACCCTTTGTCCCGCTTTCATATCCTCTGTTCCTCACTTAGATAATCTGTTTTATTTTACTTGTGGTTTCAATGATTTGCATTCTATTTTGAAACATGGGCTTATGTCTGGGAAGCTTCTCAAGAAAGTCTCTTACAGTTGCGTTAGGGACAGTAAAATGTGTGAGGTTCGGTGGCTAAATGCTAGAAATAATTTATTCAGGAGAGAAGATGAAACTACTCACTAGTACTTTCACAAGAACTTTGACAAATATTTTCCCAGTTTAAGTATTTTTATTTGCTTGGTTTCTGGAGTTTGTTCACCAGGTAGGGAAACTGGTTTTCCTTGGCTAAATCTCATATTCACGTTCAGTGTTACGATGATGGTCTTAACTCATAAAGCTAATTTTCACCTGTAATCACTAACAAATTGTAGCACTTTTGAAGATTTTTGTTCCTTGCATTTCCTTTTGAGTTAATCTTGCAGTTTGAGACTAATCGGCTGTTTGTGGTTCCAGCTAAACAGTTCTTTCTGGTTTAGCTTAGGGAGGGCTAGAATATGAGTTCTGTCTCCCTCTTAGTCTTTGCTAATTTTTCTACCTTACTGTGTTATCAGGCATCTAGAAATAGCATTAATGCAAACAATGCTAGGCTTAAAGCAGGCATCATGCAGGAAAGGAGATTAAAAGGAAAGGGAATATAAAAGCTTGAAGGTAAAAGCTGATTGAATTTGACTTTTTAAAATGTTTTTGTATTTCCTACTGTGGCTACCGTGCTTAGCTGATGCACAATCACAGTAATATGTTCCTTCATATTGGTTTACAAAAGAGCTTTGCAGTAATCGTGGAATAGAAAGCACAGAGCTAGACAATAAATGCCTCTGATCTTAGGTCAGCCCATTTAATTTCCCTTTCAAAACCAATTGATCACCTGCTGTGCTTATTAAATATAAGCATACTGTCTGTATTTGAATACACTCTCTGTGCCACTTCTGCACTCTGTACCTCTTGCTTTGCCACTACTGATGCAAGTTGTCTCTGAGGATGATTGTAAGAATATGAATATGTGGTCTTTTTCTTACACTACTGCCCACAGTTATTTTGTGTTTCTCTTTTTATTTTTTTAACTGCCATGGACTGCACCGGGCCATTTAATCTGGTGGGCTTACATTTTAACTATAGGTTCAACGTCACAGAGCCTACCCACTCATCATATATTAAAACATATTTTTAATAAATCTGTAACTTCTGGTCACCTTAAGAGTCTACCTCCACATAGAGGAATTCATTATCGTCTCATGACCCTTCATGACCGTCTCTGACCCCATTAAAATATGAGTAATTACATATTATATGATGATGGGATTATGGCTATTTGATTCTTCCTCTTCACAACAGGAATTAAAGAATATCGAGTACTGATAATTATAAACATGATCACATGTAAACTAACATGTTGCTGCCATGAAAGAGGCTGACCAAATCCTATATCTCATCTGTAATGAAAGTAGCACTCACTCAGACAGCCACTTCACATGGCAGATTATTCCTGCCCAGTATTTCTTTCTGTTAAAAAAAACTTGTCTCAGTTCCTTGAAAAGATAATTTATCTCCAGGGAATCTACATGAGACCCCCCTCAAACAAGGCATATGGGAAAGAAATAGAGCACTTTCTTCTGCAAATTCAATCAAATCACCTGGGACAGAGCCCAAACAGGCACAGTTAGCAGCAAAGAGCTATGGCCATGGTCTGGCCAAGGTAGGAGGTTTCATCCCAGCTGTGAGTGTGAGCCCACCTTTACAAACCCAGTACAGGGAAAAATCTGCTTAGTTCCCCGTCTTTTGTGCAAGTTCCTCTCAAATGCCTCTCTACCGAAATACAGTCTTTTTCATTTCCCTCTAAAGAAATCATCTTTAAGTACAGACGATAAGACAAGTTAGGAGTTAATCCAACCAACAGTCAGTATTAATTGACTTTCAGGATGGGCCTCTTGCTGATGTAGTAAAACCACAAGGACTAGCAGGCCTTTTGTTTCCACCCTTCCTGAGTTAATGTTCATTTGGAGTTGACCTTAACTGAGTGTCTATTATAGAGACACATCCAAAGCTTAAAATTACATTGCATTACCTTCTCCTTGATTCAAAATTTCAATGAGGAAATGCAGGATAGGAACAGGTGAGTAAAATGAATGCTGTCTGGCCATTAGCTACAACTCATCCTTGAGTGCATCTGAGAAATAATATTAACATGTAATTTTAAAGGATGAACACTGAGTAGTGTTCCATTTTGATTTGGGCTTATTCAGATGCAGGTTTGTTTTAAAATTTACATATGCTTCTATTTATGGTTATGAATTCAGACTATAACTATCCAATTTAACATGCAGCATGCATACCCTGAACTTTCATTTCCACCACAATGAAATAACATGATGATCTCACTCTTAACTGCTATTTAGAGCAAGAGATGAGCTGCTTGGTGAAAGAGCCTCTGTTGCCTTTTCCCCAGGATCTATAGTACTGTATTCAGTGCTGTCACCGGTCTTGTCACACCAGTTCCAGGGTTACAGCAAAACTGCTCTAATATAGTTCACAAAATATTTATGTGACCACACATAAGCTGGTATCTTCTATGTGTCTTCATATACCATGGTGTGGTAAAGGTTACTCTGTGTAAACTTTTTGTGGCAAGAGAATAAGATTCCTTGGAATTTTCTTACCATATAGATGAGACCATTCTGGTTTTAATCTGATTGATTAAAACATAAATATGTCCCTCTTTTCCCTAGAGCTTTACATTGGATCTTTTGGGCTCTAGTGCAGCCAGACTCATTGTAGCTGAGACCTAGCATTATAGACTTTGGGAAGTGTAGGTAAGCTGCTGCTTATGACTAACACATTCCTGAAGCAAATGTGTAAAATTACGTTAAATAAGGCAGGGCATTCCTGAGTGTAAGCAGAATATATCAGAAGGCAGAGTGCACTTTACTACTTAGAAATTATTAATTCAACTAAAAAAAATCTGTGAAAATGGTATGTTAGTATGCCAAGTAGTGCCAAGCACTTTCCTTGGTTTGCTTTACTATGAAGTTAATCTATCCAAAGCACACCTCATTCTATTCCTGAGTTGCCTCCCCAGGCTTGTTGCTCCGGGGAGTAGATCTCCTTTAACTCATGAACAAAAAATACTTGAATTTCTCTTACAGGACTTCACTCCCTAAAAGTTTTATATATTCATGTGTGTATATATACGTGTATATATGTATGTATATACATATGTGTGTATACACTGTATCTATGAAGTCCTTGTTAGTCTTTATGGTAAAGTTTCAGCTTCTATTATGTGAATATAAGCACTTCTGATCACTAAAATTTTATCCCGTATTTGTGACACTATAACTGAGCATGGAATACGGGCATGTTTCTTCATGTGGTTTTTTTTAGACTATGTATTTCTGTTGTTTTAAAAGGAATTACTTTTATTTTTTCTTGGAGATGAAGGACTAATGATTAATATCTTTAAAATATATATCCATTAGGGACATGACATAGCAATATTGATGAAGTCATTCAAATGCAACTGTCTGTGCATACAAAATTGTTTTCTCTTGTCTAATTCTATGTCGATCAAATCATATTAAAGAAAATAATCTATACACATATTCTTAACTTTGCCTTTGTTATTCTGTGATTATCTGCATTAAGTATTTAGGCTAGTATTCATTGCAGTTCATTCCTGATGATAAATCCAATCTATTTTCAATAGATACTTAACAGAAATACAAATAGTTTTGCAGTGACTGGTTTATGTGAGTGTGCAGAAATAACGTGCTTGTGTAGATCTGGTGCACTTGCAAGCAATTTGTGTAATGTTGCTAGGTGAACCCCGTACAAAAGTTTCTGGAAAAGATAGGACATTTATATGAGAGAGTTCTTGGCTGCTCTTTAAACACAACTGTTATTGCAAAACTGATGACAAACTATTCCTGACCAAACATACTACTTGTTGCCAAAATTTAACCTTTAATGGGCAACTGAGATGGGACTTTCCTTTTAATCAGCTCTTGCCTAAGAAAAAAAAAATTGTGCTCAATCTTGTACTTAGTTCATGTACTTAATTTTGTACTCTGTTTAGCAAATTCCTATCAAAGTTCAACACCATGCCTATACTAAATTATTTGTTTTGACTCTCCTATCCATATAGGTGTTCCCATGGCATTGTGTATACGTAACTCCCATAGCAAGGGTAGGGTCTTGATAATCGAGTTGGTAGTTCTGCCAACTGCTAATGGAAGCATGGATAAAATGTTTTAATTTTGTTTTATAGGTTATAGGTTTTATGGAAAGATGTGATGCAAAACTGAACTCATACACATGGAATGAATGAAAAAAAGAATGTAATATGCAGAACAGGGGAAATACCAGACCAAAGTCCCAGACAACCTCCGGCATTCTTTAGAGACCATATTTACACAGCAAATTTTTAGAACACATGGGTTTTTCTTCATTTTTTGCTGCTGTTACAGTGTGAGTTTCTGGTTTAGTAACTGTGTTCACCAGAAACATTTTTTGAAAGTTAATACTTTGACCAAACGTTTATGAGTATTGGCAGAGATTTGCTAAGCTGAACTCTGTAAGTTAAGTTATAAACTTACTACACTGTGTGCAAACATGTAGGAGCCACAGGAGCCTTGCAGCAACTGTACAAAAGCATAATGATACTTGAAGTATTTTTATGGCATATGAAGAATAAAATAAAAAAAAGAAACAAAAGTGTTTTTAGGATTATTATGTTCTTTTATATCATCTCTTGTATATACTGCATATTGCTGGGAGAGGTCAGTAGGACAATTCATAATTTGGAATCCTCCTTTGTGTACTGATTGCCAACAGCATCAAAATTCTCTGGAATAGACTGCAGTAGGTAAGAGCTTTCTAGTGCAAGTGAAAAATTAGGGCAGGTTTGTAAGTAACATTAGTTTTACTGGTGAAGTTGGAGTTTACAAAGGAATTTTAATGATCAGTCTGACAGTTTTAAATACTCAGAAGTCTGAAAACAAATAATACACATACAGTTTTTAATAAGAAATATTTCARCCTCATTAAATATGCAAAGTAGTGGGGAAAGGAATTGACATAAACAAATCTAATAGTGACCTGTAATCAACACAATCCTATGAACTTCCTCACTCTTTTGGAAAGGGAATACAGRGGGCATGTTGTTCTCATTGCTGTTAAGGTGAGAAGCATATTGGTCTTACAAAAAATCTTATTTGGGGTACATGCTTTTAAAGGAAGAGCATGTTTGTGCTGAGAGGGTATGATTTGTGAAATCAGGCATCAATATTCTCTACATGGAGAAAGAGGTTTATTCGTTAAACTATTTCTTTTTCTGGCAAGAAAATATACAGATTTTGATTCATTTGATATATGCGCTACAAAGTCAAAATGTCATAATAGGGCAGAGACTTTCCTTTGAGTGGCAGCTTTAGCAGTACAGACATCTGCATAGCACAACCTACATTCCAAGGCCATTCACTTACAACTTTCTGTAATAAGTGTATATGATATGTTTGTGTATATTTAGACATATATTTATATAGGGCAACTAGTTGTGTTTGTAAAAGGTCTGTCATCATCAAATTCACAGATTTCCTTTAAAAAAAATTTGACAGCTCTTTGTGCCCACACACCCTTGCACATACACACTGCTAACAAATGGTATCGTCATTCTCTATAACATTGTTCTACCTTACTTGAGGCAAGTAACTGGTACAAATTTTTCTTGAATTTTGCCTGAGCTGGCACCTCATTCACCTGACCCCAACTGAGCTCAGAACAAGAGAGACCAATGCAGAAGAGATCTGCAGAAGCCTGACAGATATTTTTGCAAATTGTCAGGCTGGGCTTTGTTCTTTGTAACATCTTGTTCATGTGACAAGCTTAGCAAAGGCAAGTTTTATATAAAAAATGTTTGAAATATTCAAGTTGGAAAATTTCAGTTTATGTCTTTCAATGTACATGCAGAACTCAGGACAATAATTTCTCCCACAGGAAAGTTATTCTGAATCCTGCACTACATAAGCTTTACTCTTACTTGAGTGGATATTTTATGTGCATAGTGCTCTTAGGCCCCAAGAAATTGTCTCTGTAGTTTAGCATAGGCCACTAATATTTCCTTCAATCTATTCATATTTATTGAGTATTACTGTGTTATGAGCAGAAGGTTTGGCTATAGCCCTAGCTTTTCCCCTTCAGTCTTTCATATTTTAAACAAACACAGATTGGTTTGACTCTGGATTTTGTTACTGCTTACATATTTTTAACTTCTATTTTGATTGTTTTTCAAAGCTTATTTTGAAGTGGGAAAGGCTGCCAATTAAGAATTTTCTTACTGATCATAAAGGAAGTAAAGGGTGTTTCTTTGCTAACTCAGTTGCAAACCTTCCACCAGAATTTTCAAGTAGCCTTTAAGCAACTCAGCCATTAGCTTGTGAAGAAAGATTTCAAGTTTTGTCATGCAATTAGTGAGTGTTCAAAAGACCACAACATTCACAGGCTGAGGTCTGGCATGGAAGTCTCTGTAAAGGCAATTCTCTTTCTTCTAAGCATACCTGCAAACAATCTACCAAAGACCGAGGGGCTCAGAATAAAATTAGAGAGGAGATGCAATAATAAAAATGCTACTTCAAGGGGAATAGTCAATGCTTTGAATTAGGGACTCACTTAAATACCTGAATAAAGGACTTAGACTTAGTTTTAAAATACAGCCTTAGTTTTACAGGAATGTTCCTGAGCATATATACACACATGCACACACAAATACTCATTTTGGTACTATTCTTTCAGCCCTGTCTAAATATACATTTGATTTAACTCGGTTAATGAGGAAAGATCTACATCTTTGGGTGTAGATTGCTGTGGAAAATTTTGGTTCCATTCTCATCTCATTCAAACTTTGTTTTCCAAGTATTTGCCCAACAGAACTCCATTCTGGAAGCACTTTAAGTGACTGTCATTTAGCAAGTACCTGGCAATTCATTAATCTACCCCTTATGTGTTACCTTAAAATTGTTCTTGAAAATTAAAGCTGCTTGATTAGTAAAGATATGTCCATCAACTTCTGCTAACTTACTGTTCCATGAAAAATAAATTCGGAGACAAATGGGAGAAAATCTGGTGAACATTTTTATGGCTGTTAAATTCCTGAGCTTTGGTGTTCTGGTAAAATACTGTCCCTAGTCATAAGCAGATACTATCAGAGGTTGCAGCAGAAGCATTCTAGATGGGAAAAATTCCTGGCATAAAAGGAAGGCAAATATATTGTTTACTCAAGCATGAAATTTGTCATGTTTTCAGGCATGAAAACAATAGATGGCTGAGGTTTCAAGCCTGTGTTCTATATCAGAACTTTTTTAAATACTCCTATCTATTTTGTTGTTATTGTTTCATGTTTTAAGATAGTTTTTCATTAATACACGTTTATCTAAAATTGGCCTACATATTTGGTACTGTAATATTTGGTTCATAAAATGGGGCAGATTTGTCCTCATTTTGGGGATCTTCAAAAGAAGCATATTACCTTCCTGATAGGCATCAGAACTCTTGTAATTTACAATAAATTGGTCTCTGTAAGAACCTCTTAATTAAGCCATTCAATTATCTTACATAACAGAGATACATATTAGAGAATTTGGTGCTGTTTTCCAGGCTGGTGTATCTTTCAGGCATACTCTAGATATAACTTCCCTGTCCTCTGTCTTTTTTTTAAGAGCCAGGTACATTCATACACACACAGATATGTACATGCACACACACACATATATCCACATCCCCATGCAATCCTGCTCACCATTTTGGAAACTATTTTCTTTCTAATTTTTTGTAAAGGTTGAAAGGCATGATATGTAAATAACACTTTTCTTTGACTTTTTAGGAACTTAGGGCATTATATTTTCATAATTTGTGGATTTATAGAGTTAGTTATAATAAGGAAAAAAAACCCCATAAATGGACTTTGGGATCTATTATGTCAAATAAATGAATTGGAGGATTTGTATGAATAATTCCCGTTATCACTAATGGCCATTTTAATTATTATCTATCTCAAAGAGATAAAATGCCCGTATGAAGCTGACGTATCTGTGATCTTCTAGTGAGTTACCTATATGCAAACTTGCTAAATGATTTTTACTTGGTGCATCTCATCATTCAGTTATTTTAACAAGTCTGGTAGCTAATTTTCCTAAAGTCCTGCTGCTGATATTTATCTCTCCCTTCAATACAGAGCAGTTCATTGACACCAGCATCCTGAATCCTGTTTATCATAAATAGCTGCAAATCAGGATTAATTCCCCTGGTAACCTGCAATTTAATTTTACTGTTTGAATATGAATGCATTCATTTTGCATCTGTGAAGAACCTAACTCTGATTAGGAACTCTTCATTGCACTTCTTCTATATTATGCTGAGGACTGAGATCATTTAACTATATTGTGGAGTCATATTATATTGAATAACAATAATAACAACAGATGCTATAAATTCAAAACAATCTTTTTAAACAGCGAAAGATCAGATTAAAAATCCTCAGATCTCAAGACAGTTACATATATTGTTACTAAACACTGTCTAGACTGATATTTCTTTATTTTCTACTATAAACAGTAGAAATCTAAGAAGTAATCACAGTAGACATAAAAAAGAGAATTCACATTGTTCTTAATTTAAAGTTGCCACAAATTATTACAACTTTTGTCCCAGTCCTCTACTTACAAGATAGAGAATATATTCTCTCTACGGAAACTGCATTGTGTAGTTTGAGTGGCAAGATCACATGAGATTGACCTGGCTATTTTAGCTCGTTTTGGGCTATGAAAAGTGTCAGTATCCAGTGAGCTGCTCTGATCCAGGGAGGTGCAAAGGAGGCATGCCAAACTATCACAGTTTACGCTTGGGAATGGAATGGGTCTGAATTTTCTTTTCAACTGTTCATCTCCTGTTATAAAGATTTGCTTGATGACTAAGAGAAAAAACTCCTGTATTTGAACTGTAATGCATACTGGACAGGGGTTTATGCAGATTTGGGTTTTTTTCTGTTGTTTCAGTTCAGAAATGAAGCTTCAAATCCCCTAAGGGCAAAGGGGCTTAGTTTTGTTCATCATTATCAAAGAAAGCAGGGTATCAACTACTAATTATTAAGATTGATAGTAAAACATTTCCAAGCTGTAAGTTTATTTTTCAAGTTAAATTCTTTGCCTTTCCAACTATGGCTCCTTTTAATCCTCTTTGAAACCTGAAAGCACTTTACTTGCCTTTTATTCAGGTTTCAGTTTCTTCCTCTAAAGGCCTTGAAGACTCCGTAGGCTAAAAGCCTAGGATCAGCATTTCAGGGTGATAATGAGCCATCATATGGTCAAGCTGGACCTAATTCGACTACAAGCTCTCTTAAATATGTTTGTTCATCTTCAGAAATAAAGTGCAGATTCTCTTTTTTAGAAGTGCCTTTTCTGAATAAATATAATATAGTATTTAGAACAGTAGAAAGATGAGAAAGATAATCTAAATCACAAGACAAAGCTATATTATCTTTTTTCTCCTTCAAATAATCAACCATGAAGACTTGACATTTCTAACATAGACATTATATGTTACAGGTCTCAAACAAAAAAAAAAAAACTACACCCACAACCAACAAAACAACAAACAAACCCAAACAAACAAAAAAACCCCCATTGAAATAAATAAGGTAGTTCATAACTCAGGTTTCTGTCTGCAAAGTAGATAGCTAACATTACAGGGTGTACATGCAGATCAACTTTTCAAGGTTAGCTTTGGAAAGATGAGGACAAGGATATAATTAAATAAATTAAACTGAGAAAGATATGACCTCAGTAAATTTTCATATTTTCATACTAATGGTTGTACAGCTCAGAGTCTAAAACAACAACTTAGTATTTAGATTATGTCGGTTCTGCCCTTTAAACTCTCCTTCTTTCCTTCCAGACCATTGTTAAGCAATTAAAGTCCTTTTGTTCCGTCCCAGTTGGAAATGAAAATAAGATCCTGGGCTCCAGAAGGCCCAACATTGCTTAAGTATGGATTTAGCTATTAATCTTTCTTTCATTTCTTAAAGGTGTCATAATGACATGAAAAATGACCTGTTTTCTGTCACTTCCTCAGAGATAAAAATGCAGATACTTTTATTAGTGTACCTGCTCATCAGGGAGCTTGAGCATCACAAGAAAGGTTCAAATAAGGTGCCAGTAGCCTATTTCTTCAATGTAAGTCTGTGTCAGGCCTGCCTGGTGGCACAGTGCAACATTCGGTTTGGTGAATTCAGAATCTAGCAACTATGGATAAACTAACAGCATAGTTCCAGACTGTAGATCATATTATTAAGAAATTATAGGAAAAGGAGGTGGAACAGTTACATCCTTTGGGCAGCATTGGACCACAGGAGAAAAGCAGATTCGTTGACTAAGAAACCAGAATGAAATTCATTAGGGACGACCCCCCTCTACTGAGTCGGACTTTTATGCAAGACTTCTGCCAAGGAGGTCATAAATCAAAAGGAGTACATCTATGGTTGAGCCTAACAAGAAGAGCTTTCGAAAGTGATGGATTACACAGCTCCTTAGCATCCTGCCTTTGGTTCAGGACTTTGACATCTTCCTCTGCCTTTTTTTGACAGCAGCACAACGTGAAGWCTTAGAAGTAAAGTGTTCCGTGTAAAACTGCTTTACATTAAATCAAAGCTCCTTATTCATGATTCATGCTCTTTGGATGAGTTAAGGAGCTAATCTACCAAGCAAGTCACTGTTGCATTTAATTACATACAGACATGCAAACATATATACACCCATACACACAATGTGCAAGGATCAGATTTGTGTTCTGCTGCTGACAATGAGAGATGGTATTTGTCATTTTGTGGGTCATCTGGGACTAGATTAGACAATCAGGTAGTCTAGAAATGACAACTGAATCCCAATATAGAAGATACCTGTCTCTATTCTATTGGTTCCCCTATATGTTTTTGCATATAAAAGGTATTTTTTTTTCTGTTTGTATATACACCCATCACTGAATACATAGGGGACTGGCAAAGGTGTATGAATTTGAGAAGCTCTAATTTTTAACTATTATGTCAAGTTTTTCTTGCTTCATCTTTAAAACTTTAGACACATCTTATACTTTTAAAGTCTTTTACTAATATATTAACATAAGAATATTAACTTAATTAACATAAATAACACCTTTTTCATTATTATTAGTATTACTAGTATTTGTATTATGATAGTGCCTAGAAGTCCTGCTTACTAACCAAGGTATCATTAGGCTAAGTGTACTACAAACTCAAAATAGAAGATAGTCCAATTCAAATCTAATAAAAAGAAAAAACTTTTCATTTCTGGAAAATAATCACCAATTATTCCCGTCATATATCCTAACATATCTTAGACCTCTACTGATCCTTGCTAAAGCTTGAGCTATGTTGATAAAATATATTTCATGAGCTACAAAATACAGGTTTGTTCCTCTTTCCTAGCAAGATAGATGCAACAGTTCTTAATCGGAGGGCTTAAAGAAACTTGAGGTATCTCAGAAAAGCAACACATTTAAGTACAGAGGAATAGACCTGTAAGAAATATTTGGTTTAGATACTTCAAATTTCTCCTTTTCTAGTACCTCCATATTCTGATCTAAGTAATTAATCCTAAATAAAACCATTGTTGTTCAGATATTTCCTAGTACAGACTTGCTGTATCCGTATCATCCCACTGACACAAGGTGCAATTATCCATTAATGGTCTTATATGTAATGGTTATTTTGACTTCCTAAATGGTACCTCTCTGAAATTGCCAGAAATTTTCTCACTCTGTACCAGTACTACTGCTATTGGTGTGGGTGTGCACAAATCAAGCTGTAAGGACCTCTGTTCCAAACAATTGTTGCGTATAGCCAACAAGGAACTAAAAATAACATCTTTTTGTGGAGAAGTAATGCAAAGGGGAAGTGAGCAAAAGTTAAAAAAAAAAAAAATTAACTGCATACATACAAAACATTTTTGTGGTATTCACCCAGCTCTGTGCTGGGAAGCCTTAAACCAAATTAAAGAATTACCTTGAATTGGCTTAACCTAAGACCTAGATTAATATCTAGCCGACACTGTAGCTGAACTAGGCAAAAAACTCCTGACATAGCATATTTTAGCAAAACTGTGCTTTATGGTGTATAATTAATTCCAGCTGTTCCCTCCAGCCTTCCAAGAGATCTATAAAGAAGCAAGAAATGTAGCTACAGGGTTTTTCTGCCTGCAGCATAACAACATTCAGAGCATACCCTTTTGTAGCTCTAACTCGGATATCTAGACCAACAGAAGTTTGTGTTGTAAACATCATGTAAGTAAGAGCTTCCTAACAATTCTGCCACTCAAACACTTAGGACGTTTTAACCCTATCTCAAGAAAATATTGGTTTCTTTTTAAAGTAGCTTTAAAGGAATAGGTAATTTGTAACATTCAAATGGAAAAGCTTATCCTTTTGAGAGTATAGAAGAGCTTGCCATTGACTTTTCTTCCTTTTGATTCCACAGAAAGGGTCAGTCTTTTCTTCTTCTTCTTTGTCTTTGAAAGAGACTTGCACAGAGTGCAGGAGAACCATACTGTCTACAATTTGCCCAGTGGGATCAAAACAAATAAAAGACTGTTAAACCAAGCCCAGCTTAGCATTCTCATAACAAGCTTTATCACAGTATTAAAGCTCCTGGATCCATTTTCCTGCTTAAAGCAGAGCTCCAAGAAGCTACTGCTTGTTCTGTGTGCTAGGGACTACATGCATGTTATGAGAGAAAAAAAAATCATGAGAAGTTATGTTACAAAGGAACATAGGGAACTCTCTCTCTGTTATTTTGTTTTGCTGCTTCCCCAGTACATGGAAAATTAATATTCATAGATAACATTGAGTGGACAGAAGTAACAATGTTTTTAAAAAGAAGAAACTCAAAACATGCCAAAATGTGTTTTACTCTGCAGCAAAGCCCATGGTTTTGCATGTTACCCAGAAACTATTTGAAGTGAGATACAGGTAGCAAAACATAAAAGCCCTGAAAGACTCTTCCTAGGTTAGGGTCCTACCTGATAGAAAGGACTACACAATCATACTCTTTCTCCTATTTTCCCTTTTTTTCCCTACGTATCTTTCATTCCAGCTTGCATAGCTACTAAGGCTCAGCAAGGAATGAAAAGAAACTGCGTTTTTCATATAATTTTTTTTTTTGTGCTACCTTACTGTACTTTAGTACCATATAAAACTTTAGCATATACTTCTTTGGACTTGGAATACATGTATAAATTGAGTCCTTCCAAGGTACATTAATTGAAGCAATATATTCCCCCCAGGATAATATATAAGCTACTCTTTGCAATGCATATAGAAATGCACATGTTTTTGTATATTTGAGTAAGCTTATACACGTGATAAAATGAACAGTGGCATACTTCTAACCATAACAGATATATATTAAAATATATATGCTTATTCTTAAATTAGTCTATTGTAATTGCGTGAAGACATACAGAAAGGAGTTTCAATTACTAATGCCATCTCTTATTCTTTTTTTTGTTCACTAGCCATTAATAAAAAGGAGTGAACCATAAAAATAAATGTGKKKKTTTTTTTTAATTGCCTAACTAGCCCTGCTTAGTAGGTAACTAAACAGAAGCTGGCACAGGAAAACCACTTTAAGTAATGCATTTTGGAAATGTCTACAAATGACCTAAAATTAGTTTCTGAAACCAAAAGTATTTTAGCTTCAACCTACCTATAAAAGACTAGGAACAAGTGCCTGCTTTTACAGGTTTTCTAATGACATACATTTCCTTTTCCAGTAAGGGAATATGAGATTAAATTAATACTTAGAATCTCAGGACTGTGAATAATATGTTTTTAAGTAGAAGGAGGGAACATTTATTTGGATTTTTTGCAGCTAGAAAATGGTGGATACTTCAAGGTTTGTAAAATTGAGATGGACTGGTGACTAGAATTTACTTGGTGTATAGTAAATGCTTGTTACTTTTCAAGGCTGAATGATCTTTTCTAGATTGAGCTATTGTACAAGATTGTTGGTACAAATATATTCTGTGGTTTTGGCATAAGAAATTATGTTGGTGCCTTGCTACACTTCATTTACATCAGAGAAATTGCTCTAAATGCTTAAAAACCAAACCATAGCAAGAACAAAATAAAATCTTCATTCCTTTAAACCTCCTTTAAGGAATGAAGGTGTTATCGTGAAAGAAAGACTTGAAGCACCTGCTCATTTAGCCCTTCTGTTTTAAACTGCATTTGATGCTGTAGTTTCCAATAGTTATCTTGATAGTCCAAATAATCAGATGAAAAAGATAATGATAGCAACAGTAACTAATGCATAACTGGTAATGTACATAATGGAATAATTAAGGATTAACAGAGGATCCCTTAATATTTGCAGTCTAATCCTGTAAGAGCATGCCAAACTCACACTTTATCTCCATTTTCCTGATATCACTCATTTTTGCCCCTAGGCCTCCATCTTCATTTATTTCCTATAGTTCTACTCCATTAAGTACATCATCCTGAAATAGCCAGTCCCATTTGTCAGTCTTTTGTTCTGGTCCTCTGAGCTATCTGGTACCAGGGTAATGCTTCTCATGCCCTTCTTCCTTTGTCTCTTCAATGAAGTTTACCATTCAGTGTCTTACATTAGGGCCAGAATCAGATGTATAATTAAATAGTAAAAAGTAACTAGTTCTGAGCACTGAATTAGACAACTTGTTTCATTTTCCTTTCTGGACCAGGCTGGGAGTTGTACTCATCTCAGTCAGACTTTTGCTTACAGAAGTTTCCTATTTGTCTTTTGTAGCATATTATGTATTATTTTTATTTTTTCACAGGCTGATATATGAAGGATTAGACCTAATAAGGGGCCTAAACACTGCAACATTTAGTATAAAACTGTCAGGCTCCAAATAAAATTTAATCCAGGAATTTTAGGACTCTGGGAACACTGGGATTAGGTTTTATTTTGAGAACAAAGCTGGGAAGAGCACTGGAGAATAGGGAAGTTGCTGCTTTTTCCCCTCTGAAATGCAGCCAGAGGAAGCATTGCTGCTGCTGTGTTTTTGTACAATAACTCAKTGGCTGAGCACTTCCCCAGGATGTGTGGAATTTAATTACCACTTCTCTTTGAGCAGAATCACAGTCAGTTCCTCACCTGCAGCAGGACTTTTAACCTCCAGCTGATTCTAGGCTCTGGGGAAAGGAGCGGTTCTGATCGGACCTTCTGGTGTCTCAGGAAAAGTTTGTGGAGAGCTTGTGAGACCTTCAATTTATTGCCTAGTGATCTCCGAGCAGGAGAAAGTCCCAAGTTCTGCTCCCTACTCAGTGGATTGTTTCATGTGTTTTGGGCACATGTAGTCGCTAGATAAAATATATAAATAAACATCTCAGAGAATAGGTACCCATGGAGGAAGTTTCCAAACCTCTAACCTTAGCTACCCTTTGGTAAACTGCATTGTTTTATTTAGGATATAGATATTGGTCTATTAGAAGAAAAAGAGGTTTTGACTTTTTTGTTGCCATCTAATTTGCCCTTTAGCCAACATGCTGAGGAGGTGTGTACGGCTAATGAAACACTTACGTGGAACTATCTTTTCAAAAACAGCTCCCTAGGCATCTTTGAGCTGGTAGATTGAGGAGTAGTCTGGTATGACAGCAATAAATTTGTGCTATACTGCTTCACTGATCTACCCTTTGTAGAATACTTCTCTAGGGCTCTCTTAAAAGCCGTCACACATGTTTCTGCATCCCCATTACATTCTGAATGATATGCTGCAAATCGGATATGCTGTAGCACATCCGATTAAAGAAGTCATTCAAAATGTGAAGATGTAAATGCAAACTCATTGTCTGAGCTTCTGGGAAGACTCTGACACACCTGAAACGTATCATTCAATTACAGTTACTTTATTAGTCATATTAGCTTTCATTTGAATTGCTTCTGGAAAAGGAAAGGGGGAATAATTATCTGTTAATGTGCAGTCTCTTCTTTTTTCCTGAAGAATGAAGGGGGAGATTTCTATGGGTAGATTTTTTTTTTTATTTCATTCTACATATTTCTATAGTCACACTAGAAGTCATAGGAGTTATTCAATAGAAGTATTTAGGGATAGTGAAAATATAATTTCTCTGACTGTGTCAGTATTAGCAATAACAATTTCCAGGAGTGTGAACATAATGTTAATTACTGTAAATTCCTAGATCATTTATTATAAATCAGAACTAACTTGGTGCATATTCATGGTGTGCTAGTGGTCTTCACGTGATTTTTCAAAATCATGCTAGATGCTGAGAGTTAAACTTACAAGGAAACCTCTCAGAGCAAGCAGTATTCTCAAAGCATATTTCTTTACACAGTTTCTGCTTCAAAGACATATGAGTGCACAAGCAGAGTAGTTGCCAGGGGATGAGCTGCTGATTCTGTGAGTGCTACCAATGTCATCCCCTGAGACCTGCTTCCACTGCTCAGGGTCATGGAGATGCAAGTGAGTCCTAGTGCTTCTGTGGTACCTGCTGTGGGAAGGAGCCTCCCTGCCTCAGAGCAGAGCTTGGGCCAAACCGCTGGCTCACATGAGAACACACCCGGTCAATTTGGCAGGCAGTACGCATTCTTTTCAAACAAAAGGTGTTCATTCAATCCAGCAGTTATTTCCACAATTAAAGAACAGTTGCCTGGCTAGGTAATAATCCAAAAAAGCCATGGTACTATGGAAACTATTTCCAAATTAAAGAGGCATGTTGTCCTTCAGCACATAGTCCCTTAGTATATTTGTAAAATATATTCTTTGATCTTAAAGTGAGTTAAGGATCATAGGCATTTTCATCCTTCTGTTTCGAAATTGGTGATAAAAATGGTACGTCATCAGATATTTACCAAAACATTTTAAATCCTTCCTTGAGGCCAGGATACAGACGCACAATTAATGTATCACAAGGGCAGAACACAAAGAAGAAAACAGTCCCACAGATGGTTATGTGCTTTAATATAGGTCTCAATCTCCTAAGCTCCTCGGCTTCACTTACATTTGCTAAGACTGCATTAGATGAGCAAGCTGTTGCTTCTTTTATCCCAACTACTATCACTGCTGTTTTGTAGCCAGATTTTGCCGGTATCAGTTTAATATATCCTGGGATAAGTATGACTGGTGTATCAATTAAGCAATATTGTATAAAATACATAATTTATACTGGTTGCGCATTCTGTCTCTCTTTTCTAATCCATTATGCAAAATTATAAAATGTTAAAGGACTATCGTCATTGCTTTGGTTTTACAATGGTGAAAGACATTAATCCTGCAACAATGATGAATAGTACAGTCAATTTTGTTCATTCTAATTTAGACCAATTTAACTAAAATGAGAATTTGGAATACATAATATAGTTGTTGGTATAATATTTGCAAGAAGCAAATGGTTTACAGGTGTATTTATTCAAATGAGTATGGCATACTGATGGCTGTAATATAGATCACAGTCTAATTCTGGCCAAGATAATATTTTAGTCTCAGACTAAATCATTAAAAAAGATTGATGAGGTTTATTGTTTCTGAAGGACAAAATGGCATCTGGTAGCAACCCATTGGTAAGAGAAAGTTCTTAAATATTGAAGGGCTAGAAAAAGAATAGTAATGTGCATGCGTAAGGAAGGAACATTATCCATTTTATAAGGAATGAAATCTCTCTTAATTATTTACCAAAACAGTCTGCAGTAGTTAAAATGCAGATTGAGAATGGAAGCCAGGTGTGGAATGACATATATATGTGAATGCCATATGTGCACTTAAGTCTGTCAAACTATGAAATCACAAGGGCTGACAGGGAACATTTAAAAACATCTCAAAAATATTGAAAGTTTTAAAAAAGATATTAAAAAAATCCATTTCCTACTAAGATACTGGCCACAATGTGCAAAATAATAACTAAACCAGTAACTTCATAGAAAACGTGATAATACTGCTCCAGCAAATATCATGTGTATCTAGGAGGCCACTGGCTTTTATGTCAGCTGAGACAGAGAGCTTAAATAGGTCAAAATTTTTATAAATAGAACTATTCTTTTTGTTGGAAAGTTCTGTTGATCTTCAACTTATTGGTAGCTAATAGGTTATTCAAGCTATGACCCAGATTTGAACTTYTTGATTTCAGGGTTAAGAAAACCCAAAGGTTGGGCTAGCTCTAGAGTTAGTGAACTATGTATGACAAGGAAGTGTATTTTTGGCATGATGTCTTAGACTTACTTGTAAAAATGTCCTTGTAAAAAATAGAGCTGCTGTTCATGTTACCATTTTTCTTTGTGCAATCTGGCCACGTAAATCTCCTGAAACAGAATGCTTTTCTGGATTGGATCCCAGAGCATAAAAGACACTAAGGGAACAGTAATAATCACAATGACGCCTCACAGCAGTAGCAGAAACACTTCTATCAGCGGCAACAGGGTGAGTTGGGAAAAAATGAGATGTTATTAGTGCAATTGAAAGTATATATCATCAGAGCCATCTTTTATTCCTCTCAGCCACATCACTGCAGAAGAGGACATATTTTTCACACTATAATAAAACTGGATTCACATTCTGGAGAGAGGGTAAGGGGAGATACCCTTATAATGGAAAAACCAAATGCATCAGTGAAACATTGTTGATGTATTAGAAATAGTTAATGGTCCAGATTACAGTTCTCCTGAATTTCTTCATTTGGCTAAGCTAGCTGCTTTCTTGTGCCCTTGAGAAACCTTGCAGTTTCCCAGAGCACAGCATTCTCTTAAAGATGAAAAGATCATGGTTGAAATACGTGAGCAAAGCATTGGTTATATGTGGTAGCAACACACTATTACAGGTTTTCTAAATTCTCCATATCGGGTCTTATGGCCCTGAGCACACTTACCAGCCCCTCCTCAGGCCTCCCTCCGCCCCATGCCCATGGGCCCAGGAGACCCATTTCAGCTCAGCCCGGGGTGGTCGGTCCCTGCCTGAGCAACACTGTAGGAGTGCCAGTCTCCCGTCCTGCCTTCTGGATGGACCAGTGCTGTAGCATGGTCTTCAGCCTGTCCTTTGCCATATCTGTTGCTGTCCCTGACTGGGCTGGAGGGACCCTGGACCTGTTTCATCACTTGCTGTGTCTGTGGCCATTAYCTGTTCCCCTCTCTGCCCACCGTGTTCAGACCCTGCAGGACTGTACCAGTAGGTGAGAGCACAGCCTGCACTGGTGGCAGGCTTGGCTCCTGGCATGTCCCCGGCTCCTGGAGCAGCCCCACTCGTGCTGTGCCATGATAATGTAGAACACCAAAGGGCACTGTAGGCAAACAAGGGTGCTTTTAAAAGATAGTATTATCAGAATACTTTCCCTTTTCCCTTTCTGCTCCTTCTGTGTTGGCTTCAGTGGAAGCAAAACCATTCTGAACATTCTTGAAAATCCTATCCCAAATAACTGCCTAACTTCTAGTTTGGGAGGAGGAAGGCTAACAGGCTCTGAGTATTAAAGGATGATAATAATAATTAGAGTTAGCTGTTGTCAATGGTTTGCCTTTTTTTGCCTTTCAGCAGRACATCCTGTAGTCTTTGAGGTATTTATTGTTGTGGCATTCCGTACAGCGCACATACAATGTGGAAACTGATACACACATAAGGGAAGTAATTTAATAAAGTCATTGAAAAGAGCAGATTCAAAACTGGGAATAGAAATGTCCTAGTTCTGACTTCTGAAAAGAAAATTTCATGAAAGAAGTTTCAGCAGTTCTTGAAAATTTCTTCTTCTAACGTTGTATGATGAAAATTTTTTCTAGCAGGAAATGCACTGTTGCTGTTACTAAAGCTTCCAGTAGGTTAAAGAAACCATCAAGACCTAAGCAAAATGTTAGATAATTTCCTTATTAATTCTGTCCTGCTGTTTCTCTCTTGTGTTCAGCTCTTGTTTTCACTCTGCTTTTGTACTGAATGACAAGGACGTGGGGGCAAAGAAGCAACACATCATGCAGGCCTATATGTTTATTATTCAACGCAGTACAAGAGTACTGTGTTGCTTTGCTAAAGAATTACATATTTCTGTGTTCTCCATCTTCTAAGTGTTCTCAGAACAAATTAAGAAATAAGGGCATCCTCTTCCTTGAAGTCATGAATCTGAGTGTGGGATGATTAGCAGTACCATACTACAAATATCATCAAAAGTAAAGTTGAGAGTCTCAGGAAATTGACTACGTAATCCTCCCCAAATTAATCTAGGCAATGTGAATCCTGACAGATTTAACTTGTAATTTGAAATTTCCTGTGATTAAAATTTCTGGCTTTTTCTATATAATGCTCATATATCCTTACAGAAGAAAGCAGTTTCCTAAATTCCAGTCTATACTTTTATTTCCTGCCTGACATGCTATGAAAAGTAGATTATTCCACTTTTTCTTAGCAGCAGCAGTTTGCATATCTTTGTTCCTCCTTTTCTTATATTGATCAATCTCATGGCTTTTAATCTCCATAAGTAAAACTTTCTAAGCTGCTGATGACTTCTCATGACTCTCTTCTGAACTTGCCTTTTGATCCATGTCTCTAAATTACAGTGTTCCAGATCAACCACAGCACTCCAGCCAAGGTCTTAACTGTCTGATGCACTTAGCTGCTTTTCATGCTGAAATCACATTGAGATGTTCTTTTTGGATAAGGTGAAGATGGTGGCAGCTTATAAGACAGCATCATTGAATGTATTACCAAAAATTATGCCAAAGCATAGAAGAAATCAAAGTTACCTGCTTCAGGCATAGGTCCAGAAGCTGTTGCTTCTGAATGGCATAATAGTTGTTGTGGTACCAGCAATGAAATAAATGTCTCTGTTCAATTTTCTTACCAATGTTAATCCCATCCTTCCCCCACCTCTGCAGTCAAGCCTATTCAAATTCAATTCTATTATATGAATTGCAAGCCTTAGTGTGGTTATGCCACTATGTCCCTTTCAGCCATTTGAAAAGTCACGAGTTCTTTAACTACTCTATGGCTGTGTGCCGGTTTGCAGCAAAGATCTACAGATTATTACTAAACACTTAAATGTTTCTGGTAAAAAATCATTAGGTTTATAAGCATAAAAATACCCCAGTGCTCAAAGAGCATGAGAACAAATGTCACACAGCTCCTTGGTAAGCTTCTGTTATGATAAAATAAAGGAGTTGGTCTTATTTCACTTTTAATAAAAACTTGTCATCTAATGTGACAGCACAAATAGCTAGCAGTGAACGGTCAAACAGAACAGCTCCCAGATGACTCATAGTATTTAGACAAACAGTTTGGCTGATTCTATAAGTAAAAAGGAAAGCTAGAGCTAAGTCACAGACAGTTTTGTAGACAAAAGCRCTAGCGGAATTTAAAAAGAATCTAAATGGATTGTTCAAACTTTTCTACTCAGTGGGATCCACTGTATCAAAGAAAGGAATAGCCACCTTCATCTTTCAGAAATCTGATAGTGGATATTGCAAAAAACAAGCATCTTAAAAAAATGTTCAAGTAAAAGGCTTACCAAATCAGTAAGAAGAATTTTGGAAGGAGGAATTTAGAAAATGAGTAATCACTTAGTAAGCTTGAGACAACATCTGGACCTAGATGATAATATCAACCCTACTGCAAAGGTGTCCATAAAGCCTGCTGGATTTAAAGTTCTCCTGAACAATGAACATTAATTGAAAGGAACCTGGTAAATTGAGGAACGAGCTCTTTCCAATTAAGAAGCAGAGATCTTTTTCTCTTTTGATTTGACCCTAAATAGGGCAAGGATTCGGCAAGGGAGATTTACAAATTGTTCTAGTAGAAAAAGTATGATTTTTTTTTTATTCCCTTGTATCTCAAGAGCTAAAAATAAGGCTGAAGTTATTGGTGTTACTCAAGTTGCTACAAAGATGTTAAATTAATCATTTAATTTTACTTTTTTACTTACAATTAACCTGACTCACAGATGTCTTCTATGTACAACTCCACCCTTCCCCATGTAAGCCCTTGCTGCATTGTACTAACTAGCGTGTTCAGCTCTGTAAGCAGAGTTCATTTACTTTCACGTGGTGGTTGAGCAATTAATAAAACCAGGTTTTTCTGAAAGCTCTGTTTTACTAGCTTTAAATGACTGGAACAAAAAGAAGCATTGAAAGGGAGATGGTGACTTCAAGCACAGCCTTCAGCAGGAGCTGATGATAAAGTTGCTCTCATTTCGAGAAAGTAAAAAGGTCAGATTATAAAAAGGGTTAAATCACAACTTCAGTATTGCTTTTGGTGGAATTTGCTGGTTTACTCTTAAGTTCCTTCTCCATCACTCTCTCTCTCTCACCTGATCTGTATCAGCGAAATGATGTGATGGTCTTTTGAACCTTTAAAATTGTTATGTGACTGTCTTGCCTGGGTGGTTGCTTCAGCATTAGCTGGAAGGGTAGATCCAATTCTTTCCACCCCTCATGTAGTCCTTGGGACTGTGGTAGGTTTGATATGTAAAGAAATGAATCTGTGAAGGAGAATGGTAGATCTATCAAGTGTTATACCTGTTCCTAGATGCTCTATCTCTTTTTGAAGAATTATGCAGATTACTGAGAATCAAATTGACGAATGAAATGGCCATGTTATCTGTATCTGCATGAACTGTCCAGAGATCACCCAGTAGTTGACTGTTGAATGTATGTGCTATAGAGCTTGCAATCAAATTAATCTGCTTTTCTTTAAATTTGTTTTGCTGCAAATAAAGTCACATACAATTGCAAAGTCACCRAAATTCATATTCTTACCTAAAGCTACTAGAATACAACACCAGAAAGCTCTTGGAGTTGTCAGAAATCTGCCTTTAAGGTACTGCAGAAATAAGCTTGACTTTAATTCTTCCTTTTTTTTTTTTTTAATTTGTCAATGCCAGCATGAAAATGTGTATTTCTTTTCTTTCTGACATTCCTATAAGGGACATACAACTCAGCATAAATGTTTTATCATTTTTCTACATTTGTGCCTCCCAAATATTAACATACTAACGTGCAAGATACTGACATGCCAGTTCCAGGTCTACATTTCTTTCTCAGCTACACAAAAAGCTGAAGTACTCAAGGAGTCTTAGTGAGTTTAAAGCAACATAGCTCCACTGGTTTTAATGAACTTATGCTAATTTACACTAGCAGAGGATGTACTAAATCTCTCAAGACCAATTGTTCCCTTTGATTACATTCTGCTGCTAGGTATAAGCATTGTTCCATTCCAGTACAATCACTGCCTATTGTTCTTTCTATATACACACATTCCCTTTAAAGTAAGCAATCATTACATGGTTTTGAATGTTCCTTGCCTGTGTAAGTCCTTATAAAGACACTTCTGAAATCACTTACATTTAATAGGGCTTGAAAAGATATAAAGGATCTAAATAAATTCCAAGGTTGCATTAAACTATTTCAGATTTTTCAAATCTTACAGTTGGGCTAAGTCTCTATGAGCACGTTAAGCTTGACAGGAGCATGGAAACATGCTCCAGTCATACTGGGAGCAAGAGCTGGAGCTGAATGTTGAACACCAGAGTACAATTACCACTTTTCAATGCTGGTTAAAAATGTCTTAGCTAATAACAGTGACAAAAATAAAGCTACAGTAAATTCCTCAGCAGAATTACAAGTAAGTGTCTAGAAGCTCACATTTCTGTTCGTTAGCTATGTTTGGCATCAATTAGGGTAGCAGAAAGCAGTTAGCTGCGTAGTATGAAATGAAGTAAACAGCATGACTAATATTAAATGAAAACACGTATGAGTAGGGAAATAGTCAAGATAAAGAACTGCAAAATTTAAGATAGTATCAAGCCATAATGACCCATCTATCACTTTCCTTATTAAAGTGGGGCAAAATCGGATTGAGGAAGGTTGAGTTTACTTACACAAAAGTTTTGCATTCCAAACTGACAACACAGAAGAGACAAGTATTAAAGAAGAGGCAGTAAAGATACACTGCTTCCCTCAGCTTGTAAACAGGGGAAAGGTGAGGCAGGAGTATGATGTGCTAAAAGTGGTCCAAGAGGTTTGTGGAAGAAAGAGAAAACTAAACAAAATTTCAGTGCCAGACACTCAGCAGAAAGCTGTACCTTGCTTTCTGATGTAATACTCAAGTCAGAGTCTCTGTGGTCCTTGAGGGCAACCTGAATTAATCTTTATTCTTCATTGATCCTAAAGCATCTAAAACCCGGCCATTGATATAATTTGCAATAGCCTCAGGTTTGCTTTATATTGTGTCTCGCTACAACCTAGATGGTAAGAAATCATTGACTGAGAGCAATATTTGGGGCATGCCCTCTTCCTCTATTTTTTGCCCTTGGTGTACACTCTCTAAAATAGGGTTTAAATGCTTGTTAGCAAGAGAATTCTGTGTGCTCAC
Source organism: Oceanodroma leucorhoa (assembly GCA_030449065.1). Classification (NCBI taxonomy): domain Eukaryota; kingdom Metazoa; phylum Chordata; class Aves; order Procellariiformes; genus Oceanodroma; species Oceanodroma leucorhoa. Next base: position 22,050,985 of record JASVER010000003.1, on the reverse strand, counting down.
TTGGAAGTCTTTATGCAAGGAAACTTCTGTCCTGTCTGCCTGTTTTCTCAGAGAAGTAGAAGAAAAGGAAAGGACTATTCAACGTAACCAAGGTTTCAAAATCAGGTTCAAAAATGTCTGCAAGAAAGGAGGGGAGAAAAGAGAAAAAAGCTGGAGTAAAGCTATTGAATGGTACTTGTATGGCATGTGTTTTTAGAAGATGAAGGAATAAGAACCTGAAAAGCAGAGCAGACATTTTCCTGAAATAATGAGAAGGTGTAATCCTAACATTTCCAATTCAATAGCTGGATGTAGAAGCTTATTTTGAATTTTTATCTTCCTCCCAGAGTTATACTGCAGGGTCAGTTTGCTTCAGCAGCTTTTCAACTGTATTGTGCTGTGCAAAAAAATTTAACAAGAAATTAAGATTAAATAACCTAATAATAGCATATACTTCCACTTTCACAAATCTCTCTGACCTCTGTATGCAGGGGTGGTTTCACCCACCACTGAAACGGGTTGAAAGGAAGTGAGTGAGACCATATCAAATTGAAATCCCAAGGATTTTTAGGTAATCACCTTCATTGGAATTCGGCCAGGACACAGAGGCTATTAGACCACCATTTCACAACTGCTATGGGATTGTCAGTGACAAAAGAAGCACTTTTTTTGCATCATCCAAAGGCTGACACTGTTAGTAGAACAGTGACTTGAATCTGTCTTGTCCTCTTATTTAAGTAATGACCTGGCTTGACTTCTTTTAACACAGGAGATCTAACAGGCTCGCAGCCTTAGGTGAACTAGTATGGCTGTAGGCTTGCTGCCAGACAAGAGATGCTGAACCTTGTAAAGAAATCTAGCGGGAATAATTGGAAGCCACACTTTTCATGGAGAATTATTAGCATATATATAGGACTGCATTTAAGTAGTTTTGTCAGATCAGCATTCCTAAAAGAGAAAAAGACAAAGAAACACAGTTATGTACATAACCGTTGTCATTGAAAAAAACCTTCGGAAGCTCAGGTTTTGTCTGAAAGGAGTCAATATTTTACATACAGTATATCATATAATGCCTATTGTGTAGTTATCTAGGTGACTAGTGGAATATTTTAATATATGCAGAACCCTGTGAAATTTGCACTAAAGAGTCTGAACTTCCCATGCTATCTCTCCCTTTGTTTCAGAGTGTTTGAGTGCATGAGAAAATGCAAATTGGTTCGTTCCAAATCACAGAAACTGAAGGCTATTGATCTTACTGACTCTCCTTCTGCCAGCATGCCGCTGCACCTTACATTAGAATCCAAATCCTTCTTTTCTATTCCTCCTTTATGTTTCTGAAAAGTTTCCTGTAGCAGCATATTTACAAAACAATGGATTGGGCTGTCAGTGAACTTTCCTTCTTTAATTTTCCTTTCTATTTCAAGCTCGTGTTTTCTAGTCACAACCTTTTAGACAATCCTAAATAACGCTGGCCTTCTCTTTATTTGCCATTTATTTTCCCAGAACATTTGTAAATGATAATAAAATTCCCTTATTCAACTTCCTGTACTGTAGTTGGTAATATCAGATTCAAAACTTAACCTATTAATGGATTTTGTTGGTCTTAGGATATATATGAACTTATTATCACTTCCTGAAATTGCAGAGCTCAGATCAGATTATTTCATATAGACTCACCAGAGATGGCCATCTTCCTCATTTTTGAAAGCTGGACCATGACCTTGGCACCACTTAGCTCCAGACAGTTGTAATTAGTATAATTTGTAGTTGATCATTAATTGGATCCTGTATCAGTGAGGAACCATCAGAAAGTGGCAGAACCACGCATCTCCCTTCTTCCTTTTCTTTACTAACATGCCCTGTTAATAAAAAAAAAAAAACAACACCAAAGGTTTCGACAAGTGGCATTCGTTTCATTAAAATACTTGTAGTCCTCCCCATATCTRTCTCACCCAGCCTTCCTAGCTATAGCTTAGATAGCTAAAATAAACAGCATACTTTCTCAGCATAATGCAGTGCTGTGAAGAAGCAGGGAAAACAAGTGAAAGGGGAGGAAGTATGTGAGCCTGGGGAGAGCATTCTAGGAAGCTGCAAGCGTGCACAGGTAATCTGTTTTGCCCAGCTAAAACTCAGTAGACCCTGACCAAGGAAATTAGAAAAGTGTTATGTGTGTGAGGCCCTTTACACCAAATACAAGGAAAAAAACAGAAACTGTGACGTATACAAATCCGGAACAAAATGGAGAACACTGTGCAATAGGGGCACCTTTGCCTTGTTAGCAATGGCAACTGGGGAAGAGCCTTTAAGATCATAATAATATGAAGATAAATAAGATCTGTGCAATGAGAAAAACATGATAAAGCTTCCTCTTCAAAATAATTTCCAAGCATTCATTTTCTTTTACTTTAGTTGATTGATTTCACTCATAAAATAAAATTGTTCAACTTCAAATATATTGGCCATTTTAAAACTCTGCTGTACATTGTAGTAAGCACACTAACAAGCTAGTTCTGTAGCAGTAGACTTCCAAACAGCTAAAGATTTAAGTATGTGCTTAATTTTCAGCATGTTAGAAATCCTACTGAAGCCGAGGGGATTATTCACCTACTTAAATTTTGTACAACTTTATGTATTTTGCTGAATTAGAGCCAACAAGATATTAAATTCATCCCGAAACAGCCCAAAGTGCTTTCAGGAAACGTAAAGTATGTGTGTTCAACCCAATGTAACAAAGGAGAATTTGTGGTGGAATGCAGCAGTCCACTACTATATTGCCAATCTAGCTAGCATGACTGATGGATTTATCATTTTTGGTGTGATCCACCACAATTCAAATGAGAATTTTTCTTACTAGCAAATTTAAGCCAGGCTTTAGCTGAAACAGATATTAATGCAGCATTCAATAAATTTAATAGTTATTTAATAACCTTTGGAACAAGGACTTCTTTTTATTACATGTATGTCAGTATAGTGATTAGCACTATGAGCCTTTATTTTTTGATAACAGTTTCAGGTTCTGTTAATATTGTTAATGAAACATGAATTATTGACATGAAATTATAATTTATATGAGCAATAAAATAGCAGCACTGTCAGGTTTACAACCCTCCCTAGGAAAACATTAGGAATTTTGTTTAGCTTCAGCTGTATAGAGAAATATGCTTTATTAAATGCATTCTTCCAGAATTTTGTTTCTTCTTCTAAGCAATGTTAACCATGTCTTAGACTGCCAAGCTTAAGCCCAGTAGGCTGCAAATGATTTGGCGCCAGCAGGTCTGTACAATAAAAATGAAACAATAGTGGCCGTTTAAATGTGTACTGCAGCATGGCCAGCTAGACTGTCTTTCAAAGAGCAGAATGTAAAGTAATGTAAGTGAAATATATTCAATCATTTATGAAGAATAAACAGGGCAGCATTTCCTTTTTGTTCTCCAGTGTGTATTCAGCATGCTCTTGTGAGTTGTAGCATAGCACTTCATTTACAAAAAAATGAAGTGAAATATCAAAATAATTGTTTACCTTCTTTGGATGGCCTCAAAGTATGCTGGATATATTTTCAAAACCCTGTACTTCCCAGGAGAAGGGAGCAATTGAGTAAGAAATTTCAAAAGAACATAAAGCAGAAAAATGATTTGTATATGTGCAATGTGATACCTCATTGCACTGCATGTAATAATAATGCATCAATATGTAGGCAGCAATCCTGTGTATTTATCATGACTCCATTGTTTGTATATTTGATGAAGTCAACAGTCTGGTTTGATTCTGGTGAACTCTTGTGTGGCTGTGAGGTGCGGTGTGCTTGAGTAATTTTCTTATGTGAAAAATCAGGTAAATAAAATAGTCAGGTGCACACCTTTACAGGAAATAAAATAARGATCTTAGCTTGTCCTCACAATGAATCCCAGCTATTCTTTCCTGAGGCCTGAGGCAGTCTGATAAAATTCATTCTCTTTTCTCCTCCTTTCTCACTCATACCTCACTCTTCAGACTCCCTGCTTCAAGCTTAAAATGGGTAGTGCCAAGGTGTGATGAGAAGCAGTTCTTATGGTTTTCAAACTTCAACAGAAGCAGTAAATACTGGAAATTTACCTCTCCTCCAAACAAATGTAATGCTGTTGAATCTTGTATCGAAATGTGATGTGCTAAAAGCTAAATCGTGGAAAGGTTTACTGAATAACAAGAAATTATGTTAATTATACACATCAATTATTACTGTACAACATGATAACATTGATACGCAGACTTTTAAACCTACTTTGTGGTAACCAAACTCCAGGAAGCGTTGCACTGAAATGCAGGAAGCATCACTTTTTGCAGCCTTACACTCATTACCCTGGTAGACTTACGGGCTGCAGTCATCAGTATATGTCTTAATCCTGACAAAAGCAGGGTGTATATTCCAGATTCTTCCCGTTTGAAGAGGTTGTGACTTAGTGAAACCATCAGTTGTCTTTGGGAAGAGAGGAGTTTGTGTGAATTCTTAACCTTTCATAAACCCTGGTGCCCAGCCATTCATTAAAGAGAGAGTACATCACTTGACAACTAGGTCTGAAGTCCAAAGCTGTACAATTGTTTTGCAATTGCAAGACACCATGGAGCATATTTTTCCTACAGATTTTGCTTTGTTTATTAACCAACAGATCAGGCAAGTCAGAGGAGGCATGACTGTATGTAGAGCTGTGGTTATGACTTATTGACACACCTCTAGTAGGTATGTTATTTATGTCACATAGCTGGCCAAGTTTTCAAAAATTTAGCTAACCCTTAGTTCTGAGTACTTTCATAAAAACAGAAGTATATGACTACTTAAGGTGAAAGGTAATACTCCATAATAATGAGATCATATTCTATTATTTAATTTTCCTTCAGTCAACAAATAATATCTCAACTATACTCTCAATCTTCCTAACTTGAGGAAATCTCCATACCCAAAGAACTTTTATATGCAAGAGGGTAAACCTCAGTTCGTATTAATGTTACTGTTACTTTAGGTCCACCCTTCATTTTTTAAATAGTTCCATATTACTATCAAGTATTTCTAAACTATTAAATGAAAGCAATAATGTAGATAATGGTTATTATCATGCAGATAAGTCTTTGTTAGACAACTGAGTCTTCAGATCTCAGCAAGGCTGAGATACTTAACTTCTGGAAGGATTGTAATATATACTGGTTAAAGTTATAATGGGAACTTCCAGTGACTTTAAGATTAATTTGCAACAAAATAGTTTCATCTTTTTTCCTTTTGCTCATTAGAATAAGAAGAGGTTTTATTCTTGACTGAAAGAGCTATGACAGAAGAAAGCCATAATAATGTCAGTTATGCTACGTTTTCAGCAGTTCAGTTTCCTTTGCTCCTTGGAGGAAGTGATTCCATTATATTCACTGTTCGTATGGCTATTTCAGAATAAATATCATTCTTATCATGGAGAAAATAAGGAATAGGGAAAAGTGGAAGGACCAACAGAGTGGAAAACCAGAGCGGCAAAAATGAAACTACTTTATGTACCACACCACATTTTAATAAAACTCTTATTTCAACTGGCACCAGAAATGTATGTAATATATTAAATTGGTTCAGATCCAATTCAAGAAAAAATAACAGTTTAAACTATTTTTCTTTAAATTAATATTCAGTTCAACTCCTTTATAAAAAAATACAAATTTTGAGGGATTTAAACTGATTTTGAAAATTATGTATATATATTTTTTTAAAAAACGTCAAATCATTCTCTTAAATTGAAGTAAACCTAAGAGCTTATATTCAGACCATGAGGTCCTGGTCTAGTGAATCACACAAGCCTTTAGAAAACTTTCAATTTGTCCTGTAGACTTTGGTTCAAAGTTTTGTGTGAGCCTACAAACACAAAAGGAAATTCTGGGCATATGATTGATTCTATTTTCAAAGATACTGATTTTGCATGAAAGTAATTTCACTGAAGCCATACATTAGAAGGAAAAAATGTGTTCATTTTTGCCGTGAAAAATGGTTTATCCACAGTAACACAGCATGTCAGTAGCAAAACTAGTAGTAGGTGAAAGAGTTGTGAGCTTTTTATACTGGAAGTTTCAATCGCAAATGAAATCAAGATATAACATCTTAGAACCTTGGATTTCAGTTACACTCTTAACTTGTATTTCAGTCAACCTAGATTTCATTTCATACTCCTAAGGCAGTATCTGTTTATTTCAGTATGATGATTTGCTCAGCTATTGGATCACTAGCCTATGGATTGAATCTCTAGCTATGGAATTTGGTCTCAACATTTTTAAGCACCCAAACAGGCACTTACTCTTGACTAAGTAAGAGCCCCACAGTCAGAGACTAATAGCYACTATTTATCTACAGTAGAGGAACCTTCATGGCAGCCTCAGTTTAAATTTCCTTGAGCCTGTAGTATTAATCCTGCTAAATTACTGGTCCCCTGTATCAGAGCGGTGAAAGTAGTTCTACTCCTGTGCCTTCCATCTGAGGTATCCTTGAATAAACTGTCAATAAAGAGGGTCACTAATAGGAGCTGATATTTTTCTTGTTAGTGTTTGGTGAGGTATCCAGTAGCTACTGGCCCCAGGATAGGCAACTTGTTTCAGGAATGGATTTCCTAAAGAAATGAGGTGCAGGTGATGTACTGATGTGGATTTCAATCTGTGCAAAAGGTGTTAACAGCCCATCACTGAATCTGATCAGGACCAGAGGTGGTGTTTACATTTGTGAAATTAAACCGCACTGAGATTTCAGTGGCTGATAGTTGTGAAAATTTATGGCCAGTAAACAGAACGTCCAAAAAAAAAACCTGGAACTGAGTGCCAGGCAGCTTCGGCTGTTACAAATACAAATTTACTTTACCCATTCTGAACCTTTATGTTTCTGTTTCCTCTTTCCATCAGGCTTGCACAAAGCACTTGACTCTTCATGGAAGATAAATTGAGATAGATCTATAAGGGATTCAAGCTTAGTAATGCCAAAGCTCAGCAGTTAAGAGAGAGGGTAAATCTGATGAAAATGAATGAAAGAGGCTTCCAGGAGACTGTAGTCTTCTCCACCCGCTGTAAAACTCCATCTAATACAAGTCATACTGTAGCTGAGTCTTTTCTTTAGTAAACTGGGTATGGTGGGGTGTCTTTTTCAGGGCCTTTGAGCCCTCTGTGCAAAAGCTGTCTCCAACCATCTTTTATAATAACAAAGTATTGCTTACAAAATTGGTCATGGAATATTTAATAATCCTTCCTGGTCAAGGCTTTGGTTGTATAACTTACTCAAAAAATGAATTAATATAATATAAAAAGTGTGACTTCATTGTGTCTTCAATATTTTATGAATTGGGACTCTTGGAGTTACATTACTCAGGAATTCGTAAAGAAGATGACTCCTGAAAAGGGGCGCTCTCACTTGCTTTCTCTCTATGATTTTATTTATTCATTATTTGTACACAGACTTCAAAATGTTACTTCATTATCATACTTCTGACTTCTGCAGAAGTACGTGCATGGAGATACACACGCTGCAATCAAAGCATTTTCTCATGTTTTTTGACAGGAAATTACCTTCCAGTTATGCAAATTACTCGAACCAAGTTGATAAATGCAAGTGTGAACAACAAGCAAGAATTCTTTGGAACTCATTCAGGTTATCATATTCATCATCCTCACTGTTAGTCTGTGGTCCATTGGAGATCCCAGTAGTTTTGTACTATTTCCTTTATTTTCTGTTTCTTGTTATTTATCTTTTTTTTGTTGTTTTATCTTTGTTACTGTCAGTCAGCCTGACAATAATGTATATAAAAGCATTAAAGAAACAAATAGTTGTAAGGGCACATCTTGGCTGATAACTAGCAAAAGAGAGGTTGTGTCTTTCTACAACAATTTGCAGTTTTACTGACAGCATAATTCACTGTAACTTCACGGTTCCTAGCTAGGAGAGAAGAAATAACCTGGCTAACATTACCAGAAATAGAGAAAGAGACCAAAGTATTCAGGGAAAATCAGAAAAGGTATAAGAAATGTAAATTTTATAAGGTTGCACGTGGTGTGAGGTAGATCCTCAGTATATAAAATATGTCTGTTGATTTATATTAGGAAATAAGATGTCCCTGTAAACACAGCACTAGTTATGATAAATAAAGTGAGCCCACGATAACTACTAAATCATACAAATATTTTTATTCATAGTTTTGCCTCAAATGTCTGGAATTTTACTTAGCTTATTAAGTCCTTTGTAAGGTCTAATACTTAGATTGTGAGCTCTTATAACAACAATCATGTCTCTCCATTTCATGGGTGTCCAGAAGCTGTTGCATTTCTGTCCTGGTTTTTCATTAGCCAGGACCAAGGTATGACAAACGTTGTTCATAATGTCAGCTGCTCTCAAGTTATCTAGGTAGGCTATAACTTTTCTTTCCTTTGTCGTAGGTTTTCCTTATCTGAAACCATATATCCAGAGATACATGCCAACCTGTATTCACTTGCAAAAGTAATATGTACATTTTAAAAAACCATAACTTTGTAGATTTAATCTACCTTTCTGTTCAATGTTGGCAGTGGTTGCTCAGATAAGTTTATTACAAAAAATTTCTGATAAACAGTTTATTGGAAATTTTACATCTGTGGATAGATCTGGAATAGTAAATACTGAACTGACATATAAGTCAGATCATACACCATCATGTACCTTGTGTGTGGAAGCCCTCTTAGCATGAGTTTTTCCTATATGTGAAGATTCAAAAATACACATTTTTTCTTGAATTCTTGTGCAACTGCAAAGGAAAGTAAAAAAACTTAATGTCTTACATAAAATGATATTTTGGCACAAAGTAATTTGTGACTTGAGTTTGTGTGATTAAAGCAGCTCACCCTACTTGTTTTCTTGCAGAAGTAGATTAACTCATTCCATTTCTTTTATGAGCTGAGTCTAAATAAAAATCTGGAGACCTTTGAGCTGGTTTCACTATAACAGTTTGCAGACCAAATTCAAGTATCATTGTTAGGTTTTCTTGTGTAAAGAAGTCCTAACTTTCTCAGAAGAGTTTCCTAAGAATATCTTTTTCCTGACCAGAAAAGTCCATTTCCAGGACCAAAAATTCCTGACCATGAATTCTCCATAGTTTCTATAAAACAAACTCAGAAAACTCAAGAAAGCCACATAGTTAAGAATTTAAAAATGTGAACATATATTTGCAGACAAATCTTTAGAACTGAGTCCTTGGCTCTCGTCTTTTCATCAGCTTTACCACTACACCCTAAAATAATGATCTTTTCTAGATGTTTATTATAGCAACTTCTGAGATGTGTTCTGCACACATTGAGCTTCTTTGCACTGCTGAGGAGACAGGACTGCATAGAATAAGTTTGTAAGAAGCTCTGTAACTGTACCAGTCAGAAATACAATACAGAAACAACTTAGGGCGGGATGGTTCGGTTGGAGGATGAAAAAAATGCTATGTGACAAAAGCTCTCTAGAGAGATAACCAGTATCATACAAAATTGTTCACATGTGAAGAGTAAGGAAGGGCATAAATACCAAGTTCTTTGCTTTGACTATTGAGAGTGTCTTCCCAAAAGATGAAAAATAGAGTTGGTTGATAGGTTGTTAGTCTAGGATATTCAGACTGTATTCACAGAAAGCATGTCTGAACAAATGGCACTGCCACTTCTGAGTCACTGCTCTGCATGTCAAGTACTTCATACATAAGGATTGGAAATATCCATTCTTGGACAGATCTTTCAACTATACTGGTGTAAACACCAGTAGGGACCTAGTATATCACAATTCTTGATTTTGGAAATCAAAAATAAGCTTTTTATGAAAAAGTGCTAGCAGCATCATAAACAGAAGTTGAAATTAGCTCACCACTATGAGCTTCTGTTTGTGTACACATATTTTTAAGCAACTGAGAACAAAATATATCAGATATCCTTATAGCTGCCACAGTGGGGATGCACATTCCCATTCAGACATATGCAGCCACTCCAAGGCCCATATGTCCTTAAAACTGACAAAAAGGGTGACAGGATGCTTTGGAAAAAGCCACTTTGGCACTGCCACCTTTGTAACAATGTGCAATGTCTCCATAAGCTGTGACATGTTAGAAAACTGAGAGTTCATGAAATTTCTGTAGAAGTGATTGCTTTGGATCATTGCATTTGCCAAAGATTTCAAGGTCTTAGTTGCGTTTAGAACCCTCAAAATGCTCTTAAAACAAAAAGGTAATGAGCTTGCCCAAGATAGCCAATGAATTTCTCTTAAAAAGTGTCCTCTTACTACATTATCATTTAGAGAGTTGCATGGGCCAGGTTTGAAAAAAGCAAATTATTGAAGAATGTGCAATTTGTTTTGAACAAACACTGAAAGAAACTGAATAATCACAGCCACAATGACTCTTAAACTCTGAAACGTAATGCACTGCTGCTTCATGCGTCCAGAGTTTAAGCTGTGAATGTGTGGGGTTTACTGATGCATGCAGAATATGCACAGATTCATCTGCTGATGTTGAATTTACCACTGATTTTCATGGAAGTATCAGAACACTTTATGCTAAAAAAATCTTTTCCAGCAGCAGTAGAAGTCACCCAGACATACCCAGGAGAGAAAGTTATAAGAGACAGCACATCCAAGTTTTAGCTCACAAAGTTCTCTTCTAATAGCAGCAAAGCCACATCAGAGTCAGGGAGGAAATACCAAGTTTCCTGCAATTTTAAGTTATTCCTTCCCAGCCCACGGGTTCGAGAGTCTTCAGTGCGGAAATCGGGGCACAGGGGAAGGGAGCTGATACACAAAGGGGTGTGGGGAGAAATGCGCCTGAACTTGAGAGAGAAGTCATCTTGGGTCACCTGAGCTTTCATGTAACTTGAGATCCTCTGAGCAAAAAATGAACTAGAGAGTTAGTTCAGTTACTAAACCTTTTGTGGAAACCAATCTCTTCACTTAAAATTCCCATCTTTTCCCTTTAGAATGTATAAATGAAAAAGGCCAAATTTAATCTCCCTTTTTAGTAATTCTGCAAGACTTAAGACTTGAATAGACATCCGTGTCTATGAACATGCTGTAAACATTCTGCCTAGCTTTCGAAAACATCTTTTTAGAGGCCAGAGTCAGAGAAAGAGCTTAAAACTGCTGTCTCCCCAGCTGCCTCCAGATCAGATCCATGACATCTGATTTTTCTCTGCTTACAGAAGCAGAAAAGATAACTTATGTTTGTTTTTAGCAAATTAATTGTTCCATTTTTTTTTTTAAAGGTTGACTCAGGCAAGGAAGGAATAATTTATCAAATGTAGAGGGAACATGATTTTTAAAGGGAATTGAAGAACACATCTGCACAACAATGAGACAGGGTTTTGTTGATGCTGTTGTTGTTTTCACATAGAAACAACTTCTTTCAGTTTGTAAGTGTAAGTGCCTTAGTAGATGCTGACTGTAATGGACCACAGTTACTGATGGATAAGCCTTGTGGGTTTGGTTACCATAGAGACCAGTTTGATCTAGTGCACTAAAATTCCCTAAGAGAAGAGTGCATCACAGATTGTATTAAATTAAGACTAGTCCTGGTATGCTTCCTAACCCGTATTATAATTTCTTAGAATGATGAATCAGTAGACCATCAAAGTTCAAAGTTCACAGGAGAGCTGAACAGTTATATCAAGTTAGCATATTAATTATCAGTCTTCTATTCAGTAACACTTCCCCATGAGCACTGTCATACTTCAGCCTTTCATAAAGCTTTAATTGGTATCTCAGGTGATCTTAGTACTGGCTTTTGTTACTACAAGGTAAGTAGGCAACACAATAAAAACCTGCTAAAAGAAACTAGTAAAATGAATTTGTGGAATAACAATATAGGCTGCTTCAATGGAATTAGTAAATCAATCTGAAGGAAATCACTATGAGCAATGCACTCAGAACTAAGGACATATTCCCACAAAAATATTTGAGTCAGATTCATTACATGGATCTTATGAGGAGGTATGGCTTTGGTCTGTAAGCTCACCTCGTAACTCCTTAGTTGCACTTAATGTTGCCTACGGGGTGAAAAACCCAGGTACAGGTTTTAGGAACACACAACTGAGCTACACAATGAAAGGAATCTGGTTAAAACCACATGCACTTATAATGATAATTTTTATAAAAACGAGAAATCAACTTACTATTTAATTTGCCAAAAGATCCTCCCCTCTCCCCCCCCCCCCCCCCCCCCAAAAAAAAAGGCAAACCACAAAAAACAAACCCTGAAGAAAACTATACTCTTTTTTCAGACCACAGCTGTGAGCAAGTGGTGTAGTTATTATGTCAGGACACACACACAAAATATTTCAGACAGTGTAAAGGTAAGTGGATACACTACAATTATTAGTATGTTCCTGCACTGTGTGATATTAAAAGGTGAAATGCACCACTCACTCAGGAGACAAACGTGATAAGTGTTATGGCTTCTCCAGCGTGCAGAACTGGGAAAATATGTCAAGTTTTGCTAAATTCTGCACATTCTGCTTGACTACAATTTTACGATGTCACCTTACACTGGCTGGGAATCTGGGCTTGGATAATTAATGCAGTATATTCAGACACAATAAAAATGTTTATCTTAGTTTTTTTCTATTCATTTTCTTGTGGATGCATGTATGCATGAGTACAAGTATATATATGTTCCCTTTATGCCTGTAACACCCAATGACCCCTCTGTTAACAGATATAGATAAGAGCTGATGTTGAATGTGGGAAGTTACCACCTGCACAAAGAGATCCTTACCTTTAGCAGTGTTTGCCACATATATCACACAGATGTAAATAGCTACAAAATATATTGGAACAATACAGGCCAGGGATTCATCACTTTTTTCTGCTCATTTTCTACCAAAATCACTAGCAAGTGTACTCCACACCAGTCTGGGCGGAGATCGGCATGCAGCATTTCAGTTTGTCACATACATGGTTTATATGACAAATGAGATGATTCGAATAGCAAAATTGAATATTTTGATACATAATTATATTTCCATCAGGTTTCCAAGAACTATTACCAACTAGTGGTTTGGCCCCAAACCATCGAAACCATAATCACAGGGGTAATTTTCAGTGCTTTGGCTGTGCTTATGCTGCTTGTGGAAGGCTGCCCTGATGTTGGTCTCAAGAGCAGACCCACCGTTGCCTGTCTGTACTTGCAGGACGGCACCGCCTGGGCACAGGCGGCGGCTCCGCTTCCCCTCGGCACCGCACTGAGGGCCGTGGGGGTCCGCTCTGTTCGACAGCCGGGAGCTGTTGAAGGCATTTCCCCACACCCCTGCTAGAAACCTCCTTGCAGAGGTGCGTGGGAGCAAGTGCTGCAGCTGGACCTTCAGCCCTCGCAGGGCATATCCTGCTCACCAGTAGCTTACGCTAACCTTTGGCAGAAGGCAGTGAGATGCAGAGGGGTAGCACCTTAGACCACYGTGAATAAATCCAGCATAGGCCATCTGTGAGACCGCAGCATGACTGCAAGCCTTGCCGCTAGCGTGCCACAGCTCTTACAGAGCAGGTTATCCAGTGACTGCAGCTCTTATAGTGGGAGACCATGCTCCTCTGAGAAGCTGTGAGCATAAACGAAGATCAATGGTCATTCTCACAGAAATTCAGATCAAAGTGGAGATTAGGAGCTGCTTGGTTTTGCAAACTCTGACAGAAATGAAAGGGAGGAATAAGTTTTGGGAACAAAATACTTTGAGAAAAAAGGAGATGCAGTATTTCAACCACGGTATTGAAATGTGGTGAGCAGATTTAGCTATGCCAGTGCACCGTCCTCTACTTTGATCACAAGAAACCGTCTTTCCAAGGATTAAGAGTATTTTGTTTGAGCCAACCTTGTTTCCTGAGCTGTAGTGACACATTGTGTTGGCTACTGTGTAATACTTTCTGTTCAGCAGACACTGGATGAGTACAGCTGCCAGGATTAGGTCGCAGTTGGGGTTTGTAACAAAAAATACAACAAAGACTTAGAAAATTAGAAATAAGAAGCCACCCTGAAAAGTCCACCCAGGCTGTGTGCCAGTCCACTTGGTCACCATGCAAGCAGGGAGGCTGGGTGGGCAATGGGACCCTCATGAGTACGTGCAACTAGGGCCGTAGTTTTACGATCCATGTGTTTTGAACCTGGGTCCCTTTAAACAGTGCCTATGCTGGCTATTTCCTTCTTCTGCCAGGTACTGACATTTATTGACCTCTACATTGTTTAATACAATAATTTGGGATATTGTACTGTATGCCAGACAAATAAATTGATTCCAGTTCAGAAATAATCTTTCCTTTCCTTCTCTCCTTCCAAAAAGAAAGGGAGAGAAATACTTGTTTTTAACCTGAATCTGTCCAGTGAGCAGTTCTACATGATAGCCATGTCAACGGTTGTGTACATAAAGAAGAGGGAATGAATTCTTTTATATGTTGCTTTTGCAACCAAAAAAAGCGTTTTCTAAAATATCTGCCTAAGGCACCACTGGATTTGGAGTCTGTTGTGGCAGTATCCAGATACAGCTACACGCTGAAAAAGTTAGGGTGGTCTTCAAAGTGTTTAACAATGTATAAAAGAAAGAAAGTGAAATAATTGCAATTATTTTGCTTTTCGAAGAAATCCTGTGCCATTGGACTACTGCAAATTTTGTGGTGGCTCCAGAGCTTTCAGTTACAATTACCTGCTGACAGTCTCTCTTTGATTTTACTCTAAGAGTGGCTATTAGTGGTACATACTTACTCAGTTGATCTTTCTGTATGTGTATAATGCTATGGCTTGGAAATTCAGGTTCAGCAGCAGGTGTTGCATTTAGAAACACAGCTCTTTCAGCATCTGCTGCTCAGTGACTCATAAAGAGCACTGACAACAGCTGGGCTTGTTTGCTTGCCTTTTTACTTCAAGGAAAGCTGCTGTGGTAGATGCAACACAAAGAGAAGAAGGAWGATTTGAGCCAGTCCCTGAGCTTTGCAACTTTATTTAATGAGAGTATGCCATGTTTTTCAATTTCTTCCATTTCAGAGGGTTTGGTGGGGAGGGGGAGATGCAGGCAGACAAATATGGCTACTCATCGTATATACCTGTAGGCTTTCAAATAGACAGTAGGGATGATAGCCTACAGCAAGTGATCTCAGGAAACAGGCAATATTCCATCTTTGCTTAGCAGCAAGAGGGCAGATTTCAGTTTAGCAGTAGCAAGGGATTTTTCCTTTAGTTGGTAGACAATGGGAAATTAAGAAATCTTTTTGTTTCCTTAGATGATAATATACATTTTACTAATTTCTGTAGGTTGTAGGAGAACAGACACAGAACTATGTTCTTTTACAGAGCCTTACCTYCTGGTATCCTTTTAGCAAATGCTGCATAGTTAGTTAAATGCAAGGTGATGCTGGGCTGCTTTTTCTTAAACTTTTCAGCTGTATATTTCCTAAACCTGAAGTGGCTGTCCCAGCACCACGCTGCCTGTGTATCTCTAGAAAATCAGTTCATGAAGATGAGGAGCATGCCAAAAGTTTTTTTTTTCTCCTTTTAGTTTGTTTATATTGGGAATACAATAAGTGCAGTTGTGTAAAAGCACAAACAGTGGTTATGTTGTTTGTGCTTCACCAGTCCTGGCAGGTAGCTGTATATTAGCTGCATTTTAGAGACAGATTGAGACAAATATCCACCACAAAAATAGACTATCAAGGTTTATTGTTTTAGCTGCAGCACCATACTGTTAAGAGTGACCATAATCGGTGATCYGGGAAGAGGAGTGGCCTGTGAGCATGCATAGAAGCTGGCGCTCTCTAGCTGAAGTCAGTCTGTATTTCATGCCTTTTTGTAAAAGAAGTAATAACTGCTGTTTAGAGGGGATTCAGCTATGCTGCACACGCTGAAGAGGTACAAGTCTGTCAGCTACTAACTGCTCTGCAGAAACCAAGGAGCTTTCCTGCCTGCCTTGTAGCAATTTGCAAGGGCTAATTCCAGGTGATTAAATCATATAAAGAATGGGGAAAATCATAACAGTGGTTGCTACTCACAAGCAGTTAAGTTTTTCTGTATCTTAAAGGGCAGGATAATATATTTATACGATAACATATGTTCAGTCCAGCATTACATTCTAAAGCCTAGGGATGTACCATGAGGGGATTCTCTGCACACATAGTTTTTCAGTACAATGGTACTACTGGTTAACAGGGTAAGTTAGTGGAAGGAGTCCCTCTGTTTCAGCTTCATTGGCAGTGGAACACTTAACTGGCAACAAACTGCTTTATATCTAAAGCAAAGAAGAGTTTTCCTATGAAAAGTGACCTTCCTGTTTTTCTTAAACAGTATGTACGGTGAGAACGCTTCCTTCCTCACACTATTCACAGCAGTTCCTAAACAAATGTCAGAAATAGCACCCCAGCCTTTGCACTTTCCCCTAATGCATGTCCAATAGACAGGGACCTTTGTACRAAACACAATATTAACTGCTTTTATTCATCCATAATATTATCAGAATAAAATCAGTTAAAATGGAAGATGTGACAAACTAAACACTGACATTGCTTTGACAATGTGGTATGGTTCATATTTTTGTTTTTCAGCTGGTAATTTGGAATCTGGTCCTTGTGCTCCCAGCTCCTGCTGGAGTGAATAAAGTTCTGGGCATGCACTAACTGCTTCTGAAAACCAAGATTTTGACGAAATGTTCTCAGCCAGTGAATTGTTTTTCTTAATAGTATTTTTAAAACATGAATATAGAAATAGGCCTGCAAACACTGGCAAAATTAAAAATTACTTGGCTCAGCCAACACAGCACAAATAACCAAATGTGTTTAAACTTATGGAGAACTTTTTGTTTGTTTTCATTTTCACAAGTTTTCAGGCAGGATCAGGATAAGCTGACAAATAATAACAGCTCACATGAAAAACCAAATAAACAGGAACAAAAGAGGAACAAATCTTTCCTCAACATAAAATATAGCTTCCCCTGCTCTCTGTCTGCTGACTCTAGCACACCTCAATATTCTACTTCAACCAGGTATTGCTGGGGAAAGAACAGTAAATAAGTAGTGCCTTCTGAGTACTCTTATTGTACCGATATAGAGTGTCTGCATGTGTAGTTACATTTATACAAACATATATGCATAGATGTACATGTAGACACACACGTATGTAGATAAATATAACACTATAGCATTACAAACAACATAATTGGGCATAAGCTTAAGTAGTAGGTATCTTAATATCTGAAAGTTTTGAAAGGTTACATTTTTCACGTTTTTTTCTTCTTGTTTTGCCCTGATTATTGGCTATGCAAGTTGAAAGAGTGGTGAAGTGGATCATGAGGATTTATTGTTTGAAAAGAGAAATTCAACAAATCCAAGTTTGGGTTTAGACATGGATTGAAACCAAAACATCCTGAAAGGCGGTGGTGCAAAAATCTGTCCTGGTCTTGATTCCTGCTATCTGAAACTCAGGAGACAAGTATACCTGACCTTTAGCAGCTTCAGTCACTAGAGTTTACACATATTYCTCATAGCTGTATCTGTAATGGACCCAAAAATGCTGTGTGGCTTCAGCGGTATTTAAAGGAAGGGAAAACTTTCTAGACTCCAGAATAGATAAATTTGCTATTGCACTGTATCCCATAGGATTCTCCACAGAGCATTTTTGGGGATAAACAACCATCTGATGATATTTTGGAAAAAAACAGACTTGTAAGTCTCCTCTCTGAAGAGAGGGAGGTGTGAATATCACCAGGGGAAGGGATGGGTGGGGACTGGAACAGCTGCACTGGCCTTTTCTTTTTCTCTCTTCCCACTTTCAGCACTTGCTGGAGGAGGAATCACAGAATTTGTCTAAGAAATTTAGATAATAATGAGGACGTTATGAAAAAGCACCCAGAATTCTAAAAGCTGAGAGCAAAAGCCATAAAAGATGTAGAGGTTTGAGAAGCAGGTGAACAGCAACTTTGGGGAATAGCTCCATGACAGTGAAAAATAAATACAGTTTTAAAAAATTGTATCTGGCACTGTTTCGGACTTGAAAATTGGGAGAAAAGGGGAGTTTTTCAGGCAAAATTTGGTTGTTTTTGTCTTAGAGAGGGAAGCTTAAAGAGGAAAAAAGGCAATATAAAAAAAGCATTAAGAGAACATTTCCAGGGCCCATTTGGAGAGAAAGTGGGAGACAGAGCAGTGAGGTGGGTAAGATGGAGGTTAGTGTGGTGGATTTAGCATGTTTCTGAAGCAAAACAGATTCTTAAATGTCAAGAGTCAAGATTATTAAGTGTTCAGGAAGCTGTTGAAGAAGAGAGCAGTGAGAGCAATATGAAGAGTGTGTGGTGAATTGCATGACAATACGAGTACGCTTTAAAGAGCAAATCTTTTGAGAGAGGCTGAGTTACAGTTAATATGGAGGAGAAAGTATTGGTTGAAATACATATTCTCTTCTTTTTTCCTTGTGTAACACATTATTGCTGATTCATGTGAAACTGTACAAGCTGCAAGAAAATCTTCCTTTTATTTCTGTCCATATGTGGTTGCAATCCCACAAGCTTAAGAACTTCTCCCTAGTATAGTAACCCTCTCCATTGCTTAGCATGTTACACTGTAGAAGGGTCAGGGAGAAGGTTTAACTTTCTTCCAGAATTTTAGTGTCTCTCTCTTTCACCCATAACACCTCCTATGCTGCTGGACTGCAGCATATAATCTTCACCATAGACATGCATTTTCAAGCCACAAAGGAGTCCAATTAAAGAAGGGCAGTTTCAGGTATGTGTAACTGGGTCTCGCTTTGTGCTAATATCCTTCACCAATATCCTTTCCAGACACCTTAACTGTCTCACTTCCCCACCTTGGAAGCAGTCTATACAATATGCACATCTGATTGTTGTAAGCAGAACAGAGTTTTCCTGTTTTCTCTCTTCCAGGCATTTCTGTTTACATGTGTGATGGGTCCCTAAATCCTCTTGGACACTACTAAAACCTGTCAAAAGTTACAGGTGATCAGCAACATTCCCTGGTAGAAGAGCCTTTTCTATGTCACTTAGGTAGTCTCTGGCTATGAAATAGTGCATCRTCTCCTTATGTTAGTGTATCCGTCTTCAGAGTTGCTAGTGGCTGTGAACCAGATCTCTCTTCTCCATCAACACTTCTCTCCCTTGGGTTGCTATTAACTAATACTTCACATTTCAGTCGTTACTGTCTGTTTTCCTAATGGCTTATGGGTTTGAATATTAGCCCTTTCTCTCTCCTGTAGAAACAGCTGACCCATGACATTTTAATTTATGTTGATTTATAATTAAACTTGCTTACCTACAGTAGCCAATACCATATTGCCAATGAGCAGATCAGTGAGAGTCTATGGTTCTTGACCACCCTCATTCTTAGGTAGCAATGTACATAACAGTATGTCTTAACTGGCATAAGTGTGAGGAGAGGGTGATGGTTTTCTTACCATCTACAACTGACAGGGCATAACAGGGTATGGCCTGTCACCCTGTACATGTTTCTAGCACAGTATGTTTATTCTTTGGGGATCCCCCCTCAGAAGCAAAGTACAACTCAGTGTTTAATTCCAGCTGCCTTTTTTCCCAATTTTGGTGTTGTCATTTTTAATATAAAAAATGATATTTGATTTTAATATCAGAATGAACACCTCAGAGTAAAATCCTGATGCCCAGTAGATTAAGGAACCCTTTTCAATTCATGTAATTAGATGAGATTGGCCATTGATTGCTTCATCTGAGTTTTACCCTAACTCACTATGCTAGGTTTAAAAACTGCCATAATTCAAAATTAATGTGGCTTCAAGATACTTACACCACATTTTTTGTTTGAGTGAGAATATAGCTTTAAAATGTTGCCATGTGTCCCTCTCCTGATTTCTCCAGTCACATTGCTGCTTGCTAAATTCTGTGTCACTATTTTCTAACCTTCAATCCACTACAACATTACCACTACTTTTCTGTCTTATTCGATCTGTCCTTTTGCTCCAGCTGAGATATTTAACTTCAGTGTACAGAGGATTTGGCTTCTCACCACCTGCCAGGTTTTCCCCAGGTACCGTAGGTGCTTCATTCTTCCCTGCTGCTCTTCATGCTTCACAGAAAAACGCAAATTTTGAGCCAGCCTTTGGGTTAATGGCCATGTTAAAAAATGTCCCTCTGTGAAGCATGRAAGACAACACAAAACACCAATGTAGTCCCTAGAGACAGATGGAAAAGAAGCTGACTTTCTGAAAATCAGAAACCTGATTAGCAGACAGGCTGTGAGTTGGCCCACCTTATATAAATAAACTCAACCTGTCCAGCAAATAGCAGCACAGGAAAGCTTTAAAGCTTGAAATAACGGTGCTCAGCTTGGAGGGGGAGACCCACAGGCTGAAGCTCACTATGAAGTTAAGCCAGACTGTACCAACTGTGTTAGGAGCAGGTTCAGCTCCCACCTGTGCCTTGCAGGTAGCCCCATGAGTGAGGTGTATTCATGCATATTGTCTGTGTATGTGCTGGCCTCTTTGACACCAGACTTTCTGATTCAGATGAGAAAAGCCTAGGCAGAGYGGCAAAATCCCTTACATCTTTACTATGATTAGTACTAGAGAGTTGTTAGAAGATTTTCTAACAGTCTGTGTGGAGGATATAAGTATTTTTAACAGATTTTGGCCTTTTTGTGATCCTGTCTATGTCAATTGGACAAGCTAAAAAAAAAAAGCCCCAAACAAACAACAAAACAAAACAAAGGCCATCTTACTGATATTSAAATATCTTTTTTTGTTTGGTTTGGTTAATAGCCAGATAAGTACTATGCCTTGCTAATGGAATGGCCATTTTGAAGCAGAAATTACTGTATTCAAATCAATAAATTATTGCAAATTATTTTCTTACTTCTGATACTCAAACACTCTTTTACAACCCTGGAATTAAATGGATTACCAATGTCCAGATTAGTGTGTTTGCACTACTCATGTAGTTAAAAGCTTGTACCAGCTYAGTACAGAAAATGCTATGGACTCCTCACCAGAAAATTTGAATTAGTAAAGGGCAGAAACAATTTGTGTACAGTTTACTTCTGTTCTGAGCAAACTGAAACCATTGGCCAAAGGAAAACAAATAAACAAAAAGGAATAACAAGGGGGATGATAGATGTAGGGTGCCTTTATATCCTTTTTATTGGTGAATAGTATCATCACTGCTACTAGCATAACTTTACTTTCTGTACCACACTCATTTGTTATCTTCATGGTCTCTCATTTCGTTCCTTTGTTTTGTATCTCTCATAACATCTTGAGACTAATTATTTGAGAGAAATATTAAAATATGTGGGTTTATTCTGTAATAGAAGATTTCTTTAATGTAAGGTTGCACACTGGATGCAGCACAATAGATGCATTTTAAAAATGCCATGGAGAAATGAGGTCAACTGTCAATATCTTATGAAACTAGTGAATTGTGTACATAGGTCTTAATGCATTAATTAAGATAAAACAGGGATATGATTTTAAACTATTTAGATATATGCTGCCTTCTATCAGCTTGTCATCTGGGCAATTGATTGGTAGATTATTCAAAATCTAATGTCAAGGTTTTTAACAAGAATACTTCCCCCATTCATAAGAAAATCTTATAATAGCATTAGCAGAAGTATTTACATTCCTATCTGTAGATAGAAGGATATCTTCCACATTGTAGAAAAGAGTTGGAAAAAGGGTAATAAAAGGCTTAGGAACTGGAGCTGCAGACCTGGCAAGGAACAATGGATTAAGTTATAACATATAAGAAAAGTTATTCTCTTTAATCAGTGATGGGTGACCTTCTGTAATAACTACTGTATACCTATTGTATCTAGTATAATTTCAAACTCAGAAATCAACTTTTGTCTTCGAGACTTTCATTATGGAGAGAAAAAACACATTATCAGATACAACAACAAAAGACTTGCTTTAACATAGTCAGCAATCTGATGAATGCAGCTGTGCAAAATGCCAGGGAGTCAGGTGGTGCTTTGCCTATGAAAGCTGGAGGGAGAGACTAGGGAAACACAAGGCAGAGTACTAAATGGATATGCCAAAGCCCGACTTATACAGGTATGGAAGTTTAAGTATGTTTCTATAAAATAAAAGGAATTACTGGAATTGCATAYGTGCTTGAAATGCTGTATTTTAACTCTTTGCTGGCTTATGGTGCCAGTTTCTTGAGAGTGATGGAAAGCACTCCACACTTTTACATCTCTGGTCTGTCTGGGTCTAAGATCACTGATTTGAACCAGCTCCCTACAGAGAGCAAAAGGCTAAAGGCCTGGGTTCTGCGTTCAGCAGCAGATGGAGGCTATAAATGACTTCTGTATCACCACGAAGCAGTGTTCCTCTGCTTTGTCCAAAGGCAAGTGATAGAACAGCTCCCATGGGTTCTCTGTCACTAGACATAACTGCAAAATTTCTTTTCAGCATGTACACACAGCATGATTTTTACTTTTTCATCAGTAGCAACATTCAGGACTGTCTTTATGACTCCTAACTTAGGATCCCAGCTAAGCTTCTGAAACTGGAAATGTCAAATTTCATCTCCTCTAACCCATGCATAGAGAGAAAGGAATCTAGAGTATGTCGTTTGACCTGCCCACGGTATGATTTTAAACAGACATCCTCATCTCCATGGGTTGTACGTACTCCCAGAGTAGGTATTGAAGGTTCATGCTTGCTGGGTTTAACCTGAACATTTCCACAGGAAAGAATAAAGCTAATGCCATGTGATTGGGGAAGGCCCCCAAGAAGATGATGAGATGGAAGTGCTTCTGTTAAGACATTTGTATTCCAGACATAGATATTGTAATTTCATCTAACTTGGAATACAAGCTAGAATTCTGATACTCATGGAAAGTCAGTGGCTGCTTAGCAATGCAGCTTGCTATAATCACATCAAATCTGTCTTCCACTCTCTGCACCAGGTCTTCTAGTACAAAATCCTGCAAAAGGAATGTGCACTAACATTCAAACTGTAGGTTAGGGCTGTCTCTTGCTGCTTGTGCTACAATCTTTCAGCTGTGATCACAGTTCTTGACAGGAGACAGAAACACTGGAGGCTGAAAGAGATACTGGGCTTGTCCCCCAGGAGACTGTGGAACAGACTATTTCTAGGAACAAGGTCAAGTTGAAGAAAMAAATGTTTCTGTCAGTTCTTCCCATGCCACAAGGAAGCCACACTTCCTCATTCCTCCACACTGCAAACAAGGAGAAAAGAGGCAAAAGCGTATCAGCTAATCAAACACTTTTAGTTGCAGATTGAGAAGGAAATAGATAAAACACATTATAATTTATATTTTTAAAAGGTTTTGAAGCATTTGCAAGCTGAGGATGTGGGCTTACACCTGGAAAAAGAAATCACCATGTATATATTTTGTCAGTTTTGCAGTAGATGTCATGATCCTATCTGTATTTCCCATACCACTTAGCTGACTGGAAGTAGTCAGTACCACTGAGGATGTCATATTCCATATAAGGATCATTTAAAATATTGTTTAAATCCCAGTTTTGCTCAGAAAGTTTCATATGAGAAAATATGCTTCGTTTTCAGTTGTAATATTTTGATGTTTTTTACAGAAATAACTTTGTTGGTTTTAAACTCAACTATGCCCAAATACCAAGAAAATTGTCTTCTCTTGCGATATCTGAGAATGTAGTCCTTGTTTTTCACTTCAACTAGTGACAATGATGTCTCTACAACAATCTGACATGGCATACACCTGCATTTCTATAACATTCATCATAAAAAATACTCCAAGAARGCTCTGGAGGGATTTATTTCTGAATAATAATGGCTTCTTAAAAGAGAGAGTGGAAGTACAATCAGAAGTGGAAATACTTGAAGCAAGAGCTCTAGGATATACTGCTTCCCACTGTAATCGCGCTTAGGAAAGCATCTGAAGCATCTGCTTGAATCTCAGTAACTACAAAAGCAGCAAACATACATTTTCTAAGTAAGAAGGATTGACTCATGTACTTAAAATGTGGCTTATGGTTAATGTTTTGAAGAATCATGGTCTATATTAGACCAATGTTAGAAATTATGATAGTAATGAGCACTGACAACTGCATTTTACAGCTTCTTTCCCTGTCAGTCTATGACTATCTTCTACCTACTGTCTTTTTTTGTTTCACCTGTTTCTTCTAATTGTGTGAATTACCCCTAGGACATAGGAGGATCTTATCGGTCAAGTAGAAAAGCCTTGTCGTAAAGAAATATGCAACCCTCTTTTAAGACGTTAGTCTGGAAAAGGATGATATAGACTGGTGGAATGATTTTCTTAACTCTTTAATGGCTTTTTTATTTATGCATACCTTATTTTTATATATATTATTTGTTGGATACTTAGGCTACAATAATTGCTTTTAGACATTCCTTAAAATGGATGTAAGAAATGTACATTAAAAAGTTTTTCAAAAGTGAATAGCAAATTATCCAAATAGTGTCTTCAAATGAGCAGTAAAATATCTAGAGCCATATCACAAATGGTGTATTAYAAGTGGGCTTTCTTTAAACCTTTTGATATAACACTATCACAACATCCTGCCAGAAACAAATGGAATAATTTATTCTGACTTGAAACATCATAGGAAACGGACCTGGGAACTGAGTAGAAGTTCTCTCTCCAACCCATTTCCTCTAATTCCACGATACAATTATGTGTGACAAAAAGAAGGAGTGTTCCCTGGACGAGGTGTATTTGGTAGCATATGATGAGGTCTAAAGGTCAGCTGCCGTAAAATTGCTACCTTTGGCCAGTTTCTATTTTACTAAATGTTATTAAAGAGTACTAGTCCCTAAGGAAAAATAACCCTAACATCAATGTGAATTTGTTTAATCTGTTGTAGTAGCTTTACCAAAATTTCTCTTAATATACTTTGTGCAGATGATTTTGGAAAAAAAAAGCATCAGTTTGTATTTAGATTACTAATACGTTTATCTCAGAAACAATTTTATTCATTAAAGGAAAAGCATGTATTGTCTTAAATATATTCTCAAATAAACATTATCCATATGATAGTATTTGTTAGAACTGTGGGAGAGGTAATTAAGATAAAGTAATTCAGAAACTAAACACAAGACTATCACGAAGGAGTGCTTGGTCAGACCCTTGACTCGCCCTGTACTTGTACTAAGAACTCCCATTGGCATCTGTCCACTGACATTGGCATCAGAGTCCAAGATAATTAAAATCAAGCAAAGATTATGTATTATCCTGTCTAATACAAGTGCTTAATCAAATATTCTGAGTTAGAATATTATCACTAGCTAAAGTTTTCACTTCAAACTAATGAAAATTAAAAGTTGCTTTTTTAGGAAAATAAGAATTCTAGTGCACGTGCAAAGTTAAAATTGATAACTACTGAGGCCAATTCAGGACAACACTGATGTTCCACCAGAGTTAGGATTTTGTCAAGATCCTCATTAAGGCATTGCTGTCTTGCAAAAACAACTGCCTTTCGCCTCAATTCAACATTATTGATAACAAATACTGTCACAATAGTTTCTTCTTGCAAAAACCATTCTGAAATTAAACAGGTAGGTGTAAGGAGAATTTAAATTATGCCCTTGTGCTTTGGCAGGTTGCTGTCCTTTTCAACACAAGTTCTAGAAACCATTCAAAAAAGTGTACCAAGAATTAGAACCTGTTCGTCCACCCCTTACAATGTGGGAAAGTAGTTCCGTGAGGAAGAGTAGAAGTAATATATGACACTACACTGTTATTAATTTGTCCAAGAAGTATATGCAGAATAAATGAAAAATAATTAAATCCACCCTTCATTCCCAGAAATACAACAGTGAAAGTTCAACAATGTTTTTCTCTCAGCAGTTAGATACAACTGATGATGAGAGAATAAAACAAACAAGTAGAATAAGTTTGTAAGGTCTGAGCAAGATTAAGCAACTATTGCCAGTCTACGGGCTACGGAGAAGAATGTATAAAATGGGAATTAAGACACTAACTGTTAGTTGACCAACTACTTTCATTACTGGGTTTACATTTGGCACTATTCTTTATTAGAAGTTGGCTTATTGTGATTTAAAATGAAAATAGTTTTCTCTGTCACCCTTTAGGATCTTTGTCCTAAATTACAAATGCCCTGTGCTATACATGTGCCCTCTTACAATATGAGTTAAAAAGCCAAGGGTTTTGTCAAGAGCTACAGCTTTATTACAGCATAAATATATCACATCCGTTGTATGAATAAAGTTTACTTTGGTATTAACCGTATTGAAATTATTTTCCTGCGGACTTCCCACAATTATGTTGGAATATTCCCATAGTCCAGCTGATCTCTTCTGCCACCCCCTCTCAGCTTCTTGCTGGCATGAAGCTGTCGAAGTCTGTTCTTCACATCCATCCAGGTCCTAGAAGTCAAGAAGTCAAATACACCTAACCTACATTGAGAGTTTTCTTTAATTATTATTATTTTATTTAAGAACATGCTTGTGAAACTTTGGACAGACTAAAATGTTCTACTTTTTTCACTACAAAATAAGTTGGTTTAGAATTGTCATTTGTCAATTGCTGGTTGCTTCTTTTGAGCCCATCACCTTCCCTTGTGGCCAGGACACCTCAGAATAGCAAGAGCTGTCACTGTTGGGGTGACGTAGCCAGCCCGTAATTATTCCTGCAGACTTGAGAGCTGAATGTTAAGAGACTCTATCTTCAGTTCGCAGCAGAAACGGTCTGAATATACATGCCAGTTGTTTGCTTGGCCTTTGCATTCCTGTATTGTAATATTACTTTATGCTAACTATTTTTTCTCCTGTTCAAGAGTCGTTTCTATAGAGTTGAAGTTTCTCTAAAATGGGGGCCTTTGGGAAGAAGCTATTTTGGCTTTTCACTGAGAGCTGACAAATTGTGATTTACTGACACCTGTGTAGTTGCAAAGTCCAGTGGCAAGACGTCCATAAGCAAGTGTCATCCCCAGCAAGTCTGCAAAGAATAGCTTCCAGCTGCTCTAAAAGGCAGGCAGGAAGGTTTCCTATGAGTTAGACCTCACTGCGGAGTCCTTTCTTCTTAAAGATGGCTTTAAGTTTACCCAGTACTCTCACCAGTTTATTCCAAAGTTCAGGGATTCTAACTAATAGTAAAAAATGAGACCAGTTAAACATCTTTCGGAAAATCATAGGAAAAAAATGTTTTTCACTATAAAAATCCTCAGAATTAATTGCAGATTTTGTGGCCTYTTTGCGGGGGCAGGGAGATGTATCCAGCTGGAGCTCAACACATCCCGAGCATATGAATTTGTTTGTGTCCTAACACAGAACTGGGTGACCTCTTTTAAGCTGAGACTTGAAGCAGCTCTCCTGGCACCTGAGTTCACTACCACACTTGTCATGAGATTAGGACAGCAATCTCCAATCTTATAGAAAATTTCAACCTGGGRAATGACTTTGGCCTACCTATCTTCCCCCTGCTTCTTTGAAGAGAAACAATATCTTTCACTTTCTTTTCTGAACTGTCCTGATATAAGCTGTTGCTATGCATTGATATAACGCCTTTATTCCCTGATGCATCAACAGAAATTGAGGTTCTAACAATAAAAAAGTTACTACTGGAAAGATAAAATGCCCAAAAGCACAGGCTGAGAGCCAGACCTGGAATATCTAGAAGATTGAAGGTGCCTCCCAGTCTCCCCCATGACTTGTGATCTTGTCTGGTAGGCTGGCATTGCTAAAAGATGTTTGCTTAGTTTTAACAAGGAAATTCTCCAGGAACTTTGCTATATAAGCTACCACACCTGGTTATTTTCCTTTTTTTTGTTCTTTCTTCTGTAAATAAGRAACATGCAATTTTGAATTAGTATTTCTATATGTCTTACAACAAGTTAAGGGGRGAAGGGGGGCACATTTTAGGGCCATACAAACACTCCAGAGTTTTTGTAAACAAGAACATATGTGACACCTGTAGCTTAACGTGCCGTCTTTACTTTCGTACGTTTTCCCTTCCTGTGTGAACTGCAAGCCTCACCATGTTTGCTTTGTTCTGAATGTCACTGTGTACCACTAACACTCCTTGGGCGTTGCTCTACAGGGGTCAYGCAATTAGATTGTAATTGAGCAGCTGCAAATCCATGGGAGGCTGTAGAAATCCTATCTGAAAATGGATCAGAACAAACCAATATACAATTGTTTCCCTTGATTGGAAATTGCCTTGTATTGATTGGAGCAATATCCATGCCATGACACATACCAAGGACATTGGAGCTGATGCCAATCACTATTAAGCTCCAGATTCCTGGTAAGATTATTTTGTATATCATGTGAGACTATAGAAAAATAATATTAGTTCTCTGTGAGATTTGTAGTGTTTAATTATCAACCAAGTGCTTTTGTGAGACTATTGCACATAGTTCTCTCTCCTCCTGAAGTGATAAACCTGAAATATGTCATCCTATGTATTTATGTATGTATATAAACCACACACACGCACACTGCAGAGACTGACAAGGAGGTGCAAGAGCTCGGTTTGGATCCTTCCAGATAAAAAGTGTGTCGAAGGACTCCTGAATCCAGTCTTAGGTAGGCCAGTACAAATTAGAGTTTGCCTGGATGATCCTTTTCTACTTTTTAAATGAGAAAAAAAACTCTGTTGAAATTTTGCRTGAAAATCAGAGCTTTTTTTTTAAAGGAGGAGGACCAGTTTTGTCAAAATTATTTTTTCCCCCTTAGAAAAACATCTTCAGTGGGAAGTTTTCAATTATTCATATGTTTTAATGGTGTTAGACTGGATTTGCATGGATTTAAATGAAACCAGAAACTTGCCAGAAAAACAACTCATAGACCTTGCTTTCAGAGGTTGTTTTAAGGGTGTTGACAGTGGCATGTAAGAAGGAAAATGACTGTTAAGTTAATGAAGCCATGATAACTGTTTTCATTTCCCCTGCAGTATTTAATGATCTGAAAGCACCTTATGGATATTTCTTGAGCCACAAAATAGTGATGTGAAATAGGGTAGTCATAATCCCAACCTATAGAAGGAAGCACAGTTATTTCAACAAATCAACAGGAAATAAAATTATTTTTAGTGGCAAACACAGCCTTGTGAAGTGAAATATTGCTCCAGGACAATTCTAGGTGACTGTAATCAATGGCAAACTTGCTCTGGTGTTTGCGAAACCAACATCTCAATTATTAAAGTATTTGCCAAGTGTAGTTCAACATAGAAACTCAACATGGAGAGAAAAACATAGTCCCTGCATCAAAGTTTTCAGTCTCAGAATAGTTTACTCATTGCTGAATACCTTTTCATTTCTAAATTTAACAGGCTAGGTAGAAATGCAATAATATGGTGGTACAAATAGAGAATTTGTATGAGGGCAACTGCATTTGAATGCAATGAAAGACAACACCTCACCAAAAAATCTAGGTGGTTTAGGGCAAATTGGCTAAAATCAACTAGCAATGGAAATACCTTATGAATTACCAGGGCAAAAAGGTAATTTTGCTTTGATAAAATGAGGGCAATCTGAATTTCAGGCTCCACTTCTTCCAGCTGCCTCAGGCTTTCATTATAGGGCCTCTCRGTTGAAGTGAATGGTATTTTCCTAGGACCAGAATATTTTCTCCGAAAGTATGTCCGCAGTGATGCAGAAGCAATCTAAGGCTCTACTTCCATGGCTATGTCAATTAACTATGAGAACAAACCATTATAAGAGAGAATTGCTAAGGCTTGCTATTTCATTACTGCAGGCACCTACAGTAATAGTAATGTAGGACAGGACACCTGGAATACACTGATCACTACAATACAGAGCCACTGTAACAAGAAAATAGCTTGAGTGAACAGGAACAAGTGAAAGGAAGGGCTTGATAATCCTGACCTATCAATCTTAGAAATAATAAAGCTAATTTATGAGAACTGCATTGTTTCTGTTTTACGACTACAGCATGCAAAATTGCCACCGATAACAACTTACATCTTTGAAAGGTCTTCACATGTTATGCAAGTTCTAATTAGAGCTCACTGAAGGAAAGGGTAAAGTTAAAATACTTTCTTCAAATTTTTTTTATTACTACTTTATTTACAGGACTTGTGCTTAACAAAATATGTACTCTGTTAAGTCTACACTGTTGTTTAGGAGGCCAGTCTGCCAGACTATCTGCATACACATATTGAGGGACAATTTTACCAAAGGAATAATCTAAAGCCATATAGTCCAAAACCAGATGTATTTATTTCTTATGCTGTGGAGTAGCTTCAAATGGGTGAGCCTTTGCCAGGTCAAGACCCTAGTAAAAAAACGAAGGAAGGAAGGAATGAAATAATCCCCTTTTACATAGGAAGATAAGTGGTAACAGTAATTACGTGACTTTTTAACCTCTTACTGCAGACAGAGGAAAGTGACACTTATCTCTGGCGTCACAGATCATACTAGGTCATAATTTCACTTCTTGTCTAAATCTCTGAAGCCAAGATCAAGATAAACCAGTGTTATTCAAACCTTACCAGTAACAACAATGTTGAGAACAGTTTGCCAGGACTATGCTTCAAAACAAAYGTTTCCAATGTATTTCTGCCTAGCATAGCTTCCTCTGTCCCATTTGTCTGTTTAACATACTCTGCTAATTTATTTCCCATCAGATCCTGAGAAGCCTTTACCATTCTTGTGGTAGCAGGATCTGGACATCAGTTTCCATGCAACTTAAAGATTTTAATAATGATAGTCTGTCCTTTTCTGCAGGTCTGTTCCTACCTTTGGTGCCTAGTTAACAACGTATTATCTGTTATCGGGCCGTCTTCGCTTTTTAATTAAGCTTGCAGGGAGGTTTTATTCCTCTGCCTGTGATGATCTTTGGCGTCCTAAATTTAATTTCTTTTTATAATCCCTACGGTAGCAAGTAGCAAAAAGAAGTTTTAACTAATAAAAAAGTGTTTGAACATTGGAAGCAACAAGAACTTGGCAAAAATATACATGGAAGAAAGTAAATTAACATATTTAAAAACAAACAAGCAGGTACTATAAAGCATAGCCCTTAGTAAGTTTCTGAACAGTGGTAGCTTTCTAACACAGAAACTTGCTGGGTTTTAGGAGAGGTGTGAGAGGTGGAAGGGCAGAAGTAAAAGCAGTGTGGTTTCTTCTGTTTGTTCTCTCTCTTCTTTTTAAAGAACCTAAGCCATCGGGGGTGTTACAGAGACCCCACTGGAGTCAGCCCTTCATGCAGGGGCAGGCATAGGCGAGCAGGACTATTCTTCCTCTGTTATTTGGGATCTGAAATCTAGGGGTTGGAGCCCCGAACTAGCCTGTAGAGCCAAGTGGCTATGGAAAAGRGAATTCAGATTCATCTCAGTTTCCAATTTCAAGCTTGATTCTTGATTCATCTGCAAACCGGGGTAGAATATCTTTTAAAGATATGCACAGCTATTGCTTTCAAACTGTGCCTTCACAATCCCATTTGGACTGGGAAACTCGGTAAACAAATCTGAAGATAGAAATGAAAAATGGGGGTCCGTAATTCAACTACTCTTAGCTTTGCTGCTGTGCTTTAACAATGCAAAACAATTAGGAAATATGACTGCTTATTCAGTATGAAATTTACCCTGATGTTCAGGGTCGTAGCAGTTTTTCACAACACTGAATTTTACTTAAATATTTCAGTYAGTGTTGTATCCCTCTTCTTTTACCCAAAGGGGTTCATTGAACTAAGGTGGTATCACCTTTTTAGCATTGCCTTTTAGAAGCTGAATGTACTTTGAAACCAGCTTTTTATTTTCTCACAGAAACGAAATAGTGACTACATCCTAAAATTTTAAGCCACTTAAAATTAATTCATAAATAAACCCCTTATTTATTATGTTATGTATTAGTTATGGATGTCATATAGTACAACTAGGTGAGCATGAATCTAGGAAAAATCTGCATTCCTGTCCTAAAAATATTTTTTAAGCTCAGGAAAAGATTCACAGCAGAAGAAAGCTGTTGTGTTTATCAGGTAACACTTCCAAATTTAAAAGCAAACATCACTTTCCCTAGAAGCAAAGTGCATGACTACCTTTGAGAGAAAGATCATCCCACACTCACAGCAAGATGTTCTTTTTTGGTAATTCACAGTGAAAACAAATGCTGAAGTACCTGGTGGCATGAAATACGGGGGCTGACATTGGTAGGAGGGAATGCTGGTTGTTTACTCGGGATAGAAACACTTATATGAGGTGCAAACCTCATCTAACAGTAGGAATACTTGTTCCATTAACAAGATTTACTGACAGACTCCATCTGTGCCTTCCCACCAAACAAGGTCACTCAGTTAGATCCTAAGGAGCCTAATGAGCAAAGTGCCAAGTCTCTGGAGTGATAATGGAGGTTTGCTCTGACTTACGCCTCAGGCATTTGCAATATTTTTAGTACTGGAAAATAAAATAGGGCAGAGGAAAAAAGGTCATAATTTTTATCAAAGCAATCCACCTTGAGAAATATCAGTGTGTGTGCCTGTGCATGAACATACCTGGATAATTTTTTCTCTTTTCCTGGTGATTCACAGTTCACTTTTCTCTTTTACTTCAGTGGCCCTTGAGGCACTTCAATGCCTTCATCTTGGCCATTCATTTCACATCTGCATCTTGGTTACAGAAAATTCAGTGTGGTGGCAACGTGCCCGTTCTTTTCAAAAGGCTGTAACATCAACAGCATGTGTGGTGGTTTCATAGTTGAGGGAGAAGCCTTATTCTTGRATTTTTTCTGTTTGTCCATTTTCTGTCTGCAGTTTCTGAGATACMGTCTGGTCAATTTGCAGCAAGTATTATGGTAAGTTCAAAGGAGAAAGGGACATAGATAAACTTAGAGCATTGCAGGCTGCACAAAAATCCTCTGCTAAGCACCTTCAGTATTTACAATTCTCAGTATTGATTTGTTGCTATAGACTAGCTGATAGTTCAACGAAAATAATATTTTTTAATTATTTCTCAAAATTTACAGCAGAACTATGGTTTATCTAAAATTATTAAGCTGCAAAATAAAAGAAAGAGGAAGAGAATACTTTCCTTACACCCTGGAACATGATTAAACTGTAGAACTCATTGCTGTCAGGTATTATTGAAGTCCAGTTATAAATCATTTATCTTTTAACCTAGTAGCAGAATGGTCTGAATGTGACCTCTAGTTCTAGTTCCTATCATTCTGTACGTGCCTTATTTCTTATCCTCCTTCCAAAAGTGTTCTACGGAATAAGCTGAAACAGAACCCCAGGTCCTGTAAACCCCTGGTTTGATCTAGTATCTACTAATACTTATCCACTATTGTTATGAATATCTAATCTAGTGAATGCTTATCATTTAAATGCCAATACATTATGAACTGCCTGCAGAAAACTAACGCCCTATTTAACTGCTCATTGAATAAAAGAATACTTGTCTAAATCTGTGAGATAGGATTAGGGAGACTGAAACTGCTTTATTTTACATGTTGTAAAATAAAATATCGTAGCAATCATTAGAAAAACAACATGGTGAAGCAATGGAATAAAAAGACAAATTTAGAAGCATCTTCAGTGAATTTTCTCTCAGTCCCATTTTTTAATGTGCTGGAGTGTTTCTGGAATGAAATAGTGCTTCTCATGATGAGGGATTTATTGGGTGATACATAGCTATAAGCGACGTAGTATGGAAAAGATGTTGTGGCAGATTTGGTGGAAATTACTCCACTCTGTGGAATCCATTCTGCTCCACCTTCTGATAGGTTTCTGTTCTGTCTCAGTGTAGACTGGCTCAGGTCCTGGCATATTGCACACAGTATACTTGTTCATAGGATGAGGATTTACATTTTCATTTGTGTGCCTTCATACTTACTGTATACAATAGGACATTACAAAATTGTACACTTGGAGATCAGAATAGAGCATTAATTTAAAAGTTCTTGGGGAAAAGCTTCCAGTCAAATGCACGTGTACAAATGAATATTTCAATATTCTGGAGGAAAATGTCTCTACAATTGTCAAGGGGCTTTGCACATTAACACCAGCACTCAGTTGCCTTGTAAAATACAATTGTAAAAGATGTCTTTATATAGTGATATAACATCACTGACTGTGGTAGAAATAGAATCTATACAAGTGGAAATGACATGAGAAATTTAATTCTGCTTTGAAGAATCCACAAAGATTAAAAATCACATTTTTATTTATAGTTTAATTTATAAAGATGCTGTTATTCAGGCTCTGCAAATATCCATCCATCAGCAGTCAGTGCAGACTGGG
Organism: Oceanodroma leucorhoa; assembly: GCA_030449065.1. NCBI lineage: Eukaryota > Metazoa > Chordata > Aves > Procellariiformes > Oceanodroma > Oceanodroma leucorhoa. The sequence goes on along the minus strand of JASVER010000003.1, from coordinate 22,016,845 downwards.
AATCCAGAACTTGGTGTTGAGCCTAGAGCTGTTTGGCATCTTGGTCCAGCCTCTGCCTGTTGCCACAGCACAGTGCGGGTGTCCCGGATTGCCCAGGGCTTCTCAAATGGCAGCTGAAGACTGTTTCAAAACAGTTCCATGAATATGCATAATTTGATTCCACTCTTATTTAAAGAGATCCCTCTGTTTCAGTCATCACAAACAATCAGCAGTAGATCTCATAAAAAGCAACAGTGTGTTTTGCAGTGGCTGAACCCATCTGGTCCTAGTTTAATTACTCTCTCTTTCACTTTCAAACCCTCACCTTGTTTTTGGTGTGTAAATAAAAGTTCCCTGCTACATAGAATAGTCTTATAATCATGACCTCCTCCTACTGCAAGGCTTTTTTAGTGATACTCAGAGTTTTTCTAAATTCTCCAGTTACAAGTGGTGGGTAATTAGTTCAGCAATATGAGCTTATATTGAGGTAGAAACTGCTATTTTTCCCCTTATGCACTGTTGTTTCCTGTCATCTGCCAAATCTAGCTTACAAAATGAAAACTATGCTCATATATTCAAAAACATATCTAGCAATATAATAACATATCTAATAATCCTAAATAGTCCTCTTTATTAACTGATAGGYGTAATTAAATGTGCTGAAAGATAGGGGTGAAATATTGCAAAATCTCAAAATTAAGCAGCAAGAATGTCATTAATTCGCATACTTTACACAGAACAGCACATCACACTGCATATACACATAAGGAGAAATGAAGGTTTAAATTCCAGTGTCTCTCAGCTCCTTACAATAAGGAGCAGCTACTTGTTTGCTGAAACCCCTATTCCTCCATTTACCAATTAACTCAGGCACACCGCACAGTATCTCACAGCTGATATTCAAAGCAGACTCTGTCCTGGCTGGCACGCAGGTCGTGAAGTACACTGAGGGTTTTACCCTTAGGTCACTGCAGTCAGAATTTCCGAGAACCTAGAGCAATTTGTTTTCTCTCCAGTCACATTACGTTTCTGTTAGTAATGATTTTTATTTTCTCCCTTCTAACCTTTCCCACAGCCATACTTACCTCACGACTGTATGTATCTGTGCTCCTTCCCAGTAAGCCCTTCTGTCATTGTCCCCATGCCCTCACGTGTGGCCTCGGTCAGCCCTGATCCCTGCCTTACATCTTGCTCCATTGCAGAAATAAGACACAGCAATCGCATCTTGAGCGCAGCCTTCCAGGCACTTCTCATAGCTGTCTCACCGACACTTGCTGTCTGGTCTTTAAAAGCACCCGTTTCTTYGTCCTTACTTGAAAATGAATGATTTTTTAAAAAATTATGAGTTTTGGCTTGCTCTAAGTCATAATTTGTGTTGGATTTTCCTTTATTTCTCAGGTTTCTTCAGCTTTTATAATTTTTGCATGGCAAAAAGGAATGGTCTCAGATGACTGCTCTCGTTCTGGATAGAGAGAAAAGCATTTTTCTGTAAGATGTGTTTCAGCTCCTCACCTGACCTATATTGTTCAATTACTCATTAAAATTAAAGAGCGTGTATGCATGTGTTGCTTTAGAGAAAAGGAAGAAAAATTTTTTTTGAAAGGAGAACCAGTTTAAAAAAAAAAAACCCACACAGAAAAGGAAGTCGTTGTTACAATACAATTTAAAAACCTTGTCATAAACTGAACGGAAAATTAGTGCCTGAAAAAAAGAGTTCAAAACATGTTTTGCTGTAGAACCTTTTCACAACAGAAAAGTTGACTTAAAGAGATTATATGTATAATCAACAACAAATCTTTTGTGTATGTCTTACAATGCTAGTATGCAAAAACCACAAAGATCAGTAGATGAAGCTATTAGGAAGCACGTATGCAGAAGTTGTATTGAGCAGTCTTGCGTAAGTAAAAGAAAGTAATGGTTATAATAAGCTCTAAGTGCTCACTGTGAATAAATTGCATTTAGAAAGACTCACAATTGGGTAACACAAGCTCTTATGACATAACTGTACAGAGAAATAAACAATTTCTTGGGATCTTTCCATATCACTCATTTAACCTTTCAACAGATGATGTTGTAAGCTTGAGCAGCTTTAAATGCAATATTAGTATGTGAAAGAAACAAAAATGAAACATTTTAAACTTCTTGCAGAGGCAGCAATTTATTGGCTTTTTCGTCTCAGACTCACGGTACGGTGCCCAGGTAGGTGTCATGCCCTGAGATCTCTCTGCCATGCTCACTGATGGGTGCATTTTCACCAACTTTTATCACAGCCTGAATCGCTTGCAATTCTTGATAAGTTTCAGCTGGAGATGGCCAAGGAACTGTAGAAAAGAATGTGTAAGAGTGGCCAGGGAAAGATGAAGACAGGGAATGTTTTTGTACGATAACACTAGTCATAGGGCAAATACTCCATTTCATGGGAGTTATGCCGACTCACCTCTGCTAAGGTGTGAACAGATGGTGTTTGATGTTTAATTACTTCCATATAGACCTTTCCTAGCAATTAGGGGAACACATCACCCAATGATTGAGACCATCACAGGATCTGAGATTGTATTTCCATGAAACATACTGGAGTATTAAAACTCTCCACCTCTCTGCTTGTTGCATCCTAGTTTGAAAAGTCACCTTCATGAGGCAGTAGTCTTGTATTTACCAGCTGGGGATCAGATGTTACAGAGGATTTAACCAAATAATAGGGCCCCCCATCTGCTGATTTTTGACTCATTTATGCTTCCTGTCTCCCACCACAAACAAAGCACAAACTGAAGCCTCTATCAAGATTACCATGCTTGTATCCCTCTAAAAGGTACTGACTGACAATTCTCATGCTTCAAACAGTGTTCAAAACCATGTCAGCGTGCTGTTTGCATGCAGGAAAAGCTAATAATTATAAGAGTTACTCTTTCTGTGAATGGGTAATATGTACAATGTTTATGATCCGTTTTTCTAATAACAGTTTCATGTGGAGGCATCTGCAGTGGAACTTATTTTAACTAGTTCTCTAAGGACTCCAGATGTCACTTGACAACTTGAACAAAAGTGCTGTCTTTTCCATCAGTCTTTGTACTCAGTAATCATTTAACAGCTGCAAAACTGCTCAAGGTGCACAAGTGGCTTTAAGACATTTCTGCATCCAACCTCTGTCCTAGGCATTGTGGAAATAGTCCCCACGTATGTGAGAACTTTTGTGGAGCTTATCTACCTGGAATAATAGGTAAAGAAATTACAGCCCTTCTAGAAGTAGTATTGATTCGGGATATACCTATAGCTGAAAAAAAAACCCAAACTACTGTATCTAAAAGCCTGTCTGTTTTTTTTCCAACTGCAGTTATTTATATTATATAAGCTTCACTTACAAGTAAACCCCTGCTCTGTGCAGCCTGCCATAACACAGTATCAGGCCCAGTCTTCTCATTAACAGATGATAAATCAAAGAAATTGGGTGGGAATGTGTCAAAGAGAACTGAAAATGTTTCTCACCTACTCCATTTCACTCGGTGGCATAGGCTCTTTGGGATAGATTCCTGTATATTTCTGCTTCTGTTTTATATTTCCAAGTGCAGAGTTTTCAAAATAAGATTTTCTCGGAGGAAAAGACTACTAAAACACTAAGCTGTGTGACCTAAGTGACAGCCTGAACTATGTGCCATAAAGTCGCAAACTGGTACCTCTCCTGGCTTTCTGGCGATGTCAGAAGAAATTCTCAGAGCTTCTCTTTTCACATTATAACAGTGTGGAAAAGACCAAAAAACATGGTTGTGTCCTCCGGTGGTAACAACAAATAGAGCTACAAAGCTTCATACTAGCTGAGGATCTAGCCCTCTGCGAGCAGGGTGAGAGCAGGAGGTAACAGCTAATATTTGCACTCAGGAAGAAGTCTCCAAGGTCTTGAGAATGTTTGGATGTCTTTTGTTTTGTATTGTGGATTTTCTAAGCTGTCAAGAAGTGAAAACAATACATATGCATTTAGGGTATAAGAATATAAACAAAAATGACAGAAACGTCCTTACAAGATTGTAGCTGGCTCACGAGTTTGGAGATACCTGCATGCAAATCAGTCATTCAGTCAGCGTGGCAGAGCCATGTCAGAGCCGCCTGGGCATTACAGCGTGAAGGGCTAGCAACATGCTGGCAGCCAGCAAATTGCTGCTACCTTCTGTGTGGAAATACTCTTCTTGTTCAGCTTTCATGTGTTGATGCTCAAGCCAGAAACAGTCACACCTGAGAAATCTCTTGAATTACGGGCTATGAGACTGAGACTTTGCTCCTATTAAACACAAGAAAGCGGCCCACACGTTTGATATGACATTAAGGCTTCTAGGCTAAAATCTGTGAACTGGCAGCTTGATATATTCCAAATGACTACCCGACAGAGGCTCCAATATGTCCCAATCTACAGTAGATGTAAATTTTATACAGAAATCCCACTATGTGATAATGATTGTTTGCAACCTGAAGCCCAAAGACTGTATCTTCTGTTTTGTTTCTGACAATTTGAGACAGCTTGGAGAGGTGGAGGGAGGAATGTCAGCAATCAAAATTATTTTCATTTTAGTGTGACTGTCAAATGAACGTAGATCTACTCCCGACAAAAACTGTTTAAGGGTACAGAAAGAAGAATGAAAAGATCGCACGGTTGTTGAACAAGCTGCTTGGCATTTATTTTGTACAACAGAAACCCTAAAAGTGCTTCAAAACCAAGTCTTTTCAAAGTTAGCTGTGTTGACACAGATAAAAACATTTCTTCTTTATTGGATGTATCCTTTCAGAAAGTTATTACAGCTCTGAAAGGACAAACCTCAAAGTTCAAAAGTTTGTTAGGTGTCTGAAATCTTATTTCAGTTCTAGAACAGACCTAAGTTTGAAAATCAAATTTCTCTTATAATTTAGTTCTCTGTCTTTCCACGGCAATTAAAATAGTTACAATTTGTCAAGTTACATCTTTTAGCCCGATTAAAGATATAACTGTATTGAGCAAACACACTGACTAGTCTGTTGACAGATGAAATAAGATTGCAGAGCATGTCTGAAATCGTTCTTATAGCTTCACGTTATGTAGTACATAGACAAAAATTCATCCAGTATACCTTCTTATACTCATAGAAAAGAAATACTCTATTAAACAGTGATTCATTCTGTATATCATGTTCTTAAACACAGATAGTTTTAGTTATAAATCAAAGTTAATGAGCGCTTTGGATTCTGCCTCAAAGTTAATTATTGGTGCATTCTCTTGTACCTGGTTGTATTTGAAAGCAAGTGTCTAAAATCACAGGGAATAAAATTAGATGAAAAAAATCTTTGATCATTAAAAGTATATACAGTTAAGTTTGAGTTATTAGTGCAGATAATTTGGTTGTTTACAACATAATTACCGATTTGACTATGAAACAATTGCAAATTATTTCACTTCAATTAACAGTACATAAATAATTCTGGCGTGCATAAATATTTTACTGTCGAAAAATGTAGCACAACTTTTTATGGTGCTCTTAAAACAGGTCTAATGCAAAGTTAATAATACACAAAAAAAACCTGTCTATGGGAGGAAAAGCCAYGTGTCACGAAGAGGACTAGGAATGGTTTTGCACCAGAACCTGGTAAGAGACCAACAATTACAARTAATGTGAGTAGTGAAACATTGCAAAACTGCACAGCATTACAGTGCAGCAACATAGCTACAACAAAGCATGTGGATTTATCCTGACCTATGTCACTCTTGACTTGATGGCACTGCTCAGCACCTGCAGAAATTTAGGACGGCTCCCCAAACCAATGCTTTCACTTATGTGACACACTGCGTCTCAAACTGTAAAGGGTAGGCAAAATTGCAAAATAACAACTGAGATTTTCTAACAAATCTTTCCTTTTAGGTTTTAAAGACAAAGATGAGTGCTAAAGGGGTCCCACAGAAAATACTTGGATRCTATTCTGACTAAGTTACTGTTAAATATCAGGCTTTTCGGCGAAGCAGTATAAAAATTATAATACCAATAATTTGCAGTGGGTGATTGGAAGGTCAACACTATACAGTAATTCAAACATAGATGCATAAACAAATCCATTAAAAAGTATTGATTTCTTCCTGTGGCCTAGTGTCTTTTTAGATTGCCTTCTCTAAGCTCCAGGACTGTAAGGGCTAACTTTCATGCCTTTGCTCAGACCACATTTATGTTTTCTTAAGTCTGATAGTTGAAGAAAACACCTGTACATCTTAGACCTTATACAGCAGTGCTAACGTCTTTTATACTAGGTGAACATCTGCTCCTTCAGTTTCTTAAAAATTTGTAACTTCAACAGCAGCAACTTCTGGAAATAAAAAAAAAATCTTGGTAATTTAATTTAAGGAGTCTTTGAATTTTGTCTATGCTATGAGGTGCTGACATATAAAATAGGTGTGCTTTTCAGGCTAGTAGAGCAGGCTGTGTAAGTGATCTACTTGATATAAGGCCCAGGACCTTGTCTAGTCAGTATTTATTTACATGCTTTACATTTCTTGTCACAAAGTGAAGCATTCTTCTTTTCTGGAAGGGGCAAGGTGAGGTGGAGTTGGCTGGGCAAGGGACATGTAACAGATTACCAAACATTTTGCTTTTCTCATTCATTTACTTTACTCCAGAAAGAATAATAGTTCCAGATGTGTAAACAAAGCAAAGTTTTCTATATCATCTGTAAATGTAACATTTTTCACCACCCTCTCTTATTTAAAAATTTTTACTACAGTTAATGTGCACTGCCTTTTGTGTGATTCTTGGGCTTTGACCACTTATATTTTAGGTCATTTACCATTACTATAACGCTTAATATCAGTAGCTCAAGTTCCGCTGTAACGTATCGATCCTCATAATTGCCAGGAACTGCAGCCACTGGAAACAATGGTCTTAGAAGGAAACTGTAAAACATTCCTGTACAGCGAGAAAGCAGAAAATGGTGACAAAATGAAAAAAAAAGTCAGAATAATAGCCAAGGAACATTCAGTAGCAAGAATTAATTTTTCTTATAAAGAATATAAAAAATATTCTTTTAGGAAGAGCAAGAAACATTTCMTTTAGGCTTGAAACCACTGCCCACCAAATGATTTAGCTGAATTTGACCAAGTGCTTCCTTCCAGTTGCAGCTGATTGGTAAATACATGGGCTTATTTCCCAATCTCTCYTCAGAGACAAGCTGAGACCCAAAAGCTGCCATCCCAAGCAGGCATTCCTATTCCTCTGAAATAGTACCTCCGGGTATCCCTTCCTTCTGCCTGGCTCATTGGCTGAGATTTATCGCTGTATCACTGGCTCTGGCTGCAGAAATAAAGAGGAGGATGAGAAAAAGATACAAATCCCATAAGACACTGGAGCTGTGTTTAAAAATACAATTCTTGTGACTTGGAACAAACATTCAAAGTTCCCTGAATTGTTTGGTTGCTTTTATGAAATGTGATAATTTTCTAAAAGATACATTATTTTTTTGCAAAAGATTGTATCAAGAAAAATACATTCAACTGGAAGAGAATTTTAATTTTAAATTGCTGTTATAAGTTTATAGGTATCTGTACTTTATATAAAGATCTTATTAAGTAACTGGGGAGAGCTTTTTTGCTGTCGTAAACACATACACATCTCATTGTAATTCTATAGATTTCCATGGAATTACACCAGAAGCCCAACAAAGCACCTCAGAGGAAACCTTATTCCCTGCTATCAGGCCAACTGGATCACAGAAAGAAAGAGGAAACATTATAGCTTTTCAGTTACCTATGTGAAAACTGAAATGTCAGAACTAGCAGCCAGATCTTTYAGACCTGTGTCACCTGATGTTGTAGCCCAAAGATAGGATGTTTACGATACACTTCATTAACCTTGGTAAAATCACTTTTCCATACCTTTTATACAGCCACACCTGTTCTAAATTCAAAATAACTGCTTAGGAAAAAAACAAAAATCCTGACTATTGCTGCAAGTAGCACAGTCAATGTAAGAGAAGATAAAGAAAGAAATAAGAATACTACGATATAGCAAACAAGGAACAACCTAGAAAATGTATGTGATGGAAATGATTATAATAAAGAGCTTTTCTTGGGATGACACACTCATTTCTGATCTACCTGTTTCAAAGACAGAACAGAGGCAGTGGGATTAAGAAACTGGTGTTAAAAATATTGAAGTAATTTTGAGTTTGGGGCTATTTCAAGCATGCCCAAAAAAGGAAAAAAAACTGAGATAAATGTATGAATTGCATATTGTAGAGCTATGCTTCTATATAGATTTTCCTACAACAGAACAAGAAAATGGTATTCAAAAGTATTAAAAAGCAACAGATTTAAAATATATTAAGACATTTTTACAAAGCATATAATTAACCTATGGGACTTGTTGCCATAGGGTGGCACCGAGGCCAAGAATTTAGCGGGATTTAGAAAGAGTGGACATTTTTATGTGTAATCAGAAGTTACCACGTTACATTAGAGAGCATAAAGTGCTTTTATAGAGGACATAAAGTCCAATACTTCAGGCCATAAGGCAACTACTAACTCACAGAGGTTAGGAGGAAAAGTTTTCAGCTGGCAGGTTATTCTGTAGTGGCCGCTCCAGGGCTCTTTGGAGCTACTGCCATGCTTTGGCTACAGCCAAGGGAAGACGAGGTAGGCTCCCAGTCCCACGTGGCACCGTAGGTCTGTGTATTTCATCTGGGCTCTTACTCTTGCTCTTATTTTTGTTCATTTACTTCTCTGTGATAATATTTTGCTAAGAACACTAATTTGCTACAGGTAAAGCCTATCTGGCAATCTTATGTATCTCTCTGCTCAATGAAGGGAAACAACTGTGATTTCCTATGTAACATATCTGCAGCTTATTCCTCTTTTAGAAGCAAATGAGCTGTTAATGCAAGGCAGATGTTCGTGTTTGTTTCACTCTTCGCTGAAGGAGCCGGCATATTTCCTTTTAGGGAGATACTCTGAAATCACCTCATTCTTCTATTAATTCAACATAACTGATTGTAAGAACTATGTTAGTAAAATTAATATTTCAGAGCAGCACTGCGAGGGATATTTTTAACACGAAGCACCACAGCCCCTGTTTCTTGTCACTTGTGTCATCCTGTCATCATGTACGCCTTCAGACATAGGCAGGCTGATACTAATGAGCTCACCACTCCATGTTCCTCTATCATGAAGTTCAGTACTAATGAGAAAAATTCCCAGACTGCACTCACACTCTAAATCAATTTGGCAAGATTGATCAAAATATTCATTAAAACAGTTTGTTCTTCAACTCAGCCTGAACCCTGCAGGCATATCTGTCTTGCTTCTCTATGGTTTTGTGTGTGAGTCTGTATGCACGTATGTGAGTGTGTGAAATTAAAAAAAAAAAAAAAAAGTCAGTTGTTTTTCCTCCTCATGTGATTCAAGTACTACTTTCAGAAGAAAAAAGCCAAGGCTGAATTCTCATTACTCTTTTCTGCTTGGGAAGCGCCTAGGAGTCTAGAAATGCTAAGAAAAATATTCTGCGCCCCTCTTCTCATGTGCCTGTCAGCAGAAGGCCTGAGAATGACCAACATGAAGCAACAAATTACCGTCAAAAGGGCAACAAGCAAAACAACAAATGGGAATATGTCAGAGAAAGAGAGACGTCACTGGCCACACAACCCTGGGAATTTAATATATCTTTTGTCTGTCATCTGCATGCTAAATTTCCATGTCTTCCTTCAGCAGAATTTCCTCTTGCCATGTCAGCCTTGATAAGTATAGGTTAGCTCACACTGTCTACTTTTTCACACGCATTTTGAGATAAAACACAGTCCACAGAGCCAAGAATGACATTAGCTGACTAATGCTCAACCAGCTGGACTCTATGCTCAGAAGGGTCTAGACACAAAATCAGAGCAGCACAAATTGCAGTGAGGGATGAGCAGGGGATAGATTTACAAATCTCAGCTATGATGTTATCTGTCCCTCCAAAGGGACAAGAATAATTCATGTTGGTACCAGTTTAAAAGCCAGACACCCTGACTAGTCATATATTATGTACTTCTGGTTCATTTCAGCAATAGAGAAGGTTGCTTTTGATCATCTGACTTCACCATTCATTGCCTGGAAACTAGGAGCTTTTTTCAAAGGGCTAAGAGGAAAACTCGGGCAAACTTAAGGCAGACATGGTTTTAAAATACTTCATGTGTTATTGTTCACAACACTGCAAGCCCACTTTAGTTTACAATGTTAAATACATAAACTGCATTCCTAACAGCCTATTTCTTAGATATACTATGTGCTATAAAATGAGATAATGTTATTCCAGGAAGTTTTCAGTGGGGTTATGAACCCAATCATTCAGAAACTCCAGAATAAACRCCACACACAGTGTCCTGCTGTGTCGAAGCAGCAGGCTGTTGATGGGGCTCCCACGCTGGGGGAGGCAGGAGGGACTCTGCCCTGGCTCAGGGTACAGAGTCTCAGCAGTTCAAACTAAAACAGACGTTAAGTATTCCTCAAAAAATTGACAGTGGCACACAAAGGCACTGGTCCACATTTCCTTGGATAAGTCATTTCCATGGCTTTGTATTCAAAAGGTGCCAAATTAAAAATAGCTGCATAACTGTCAGGGAGATAGGTAGCTCTCTGACCATGTGCAGAGTGGTATGAGATTTTCTTCCCATTTAAATACTGTTGGCTATTCAGAAATCACTGGTGCAGTCTGCCTCCATTGCTGAACATCAGCGTGTGCCTCAGCATCGCTGGATTTCCAGAGCAGCGTACCAGCAGCCAGCTAGGCTTCAGCCAGCAAGTACACGTCCGAGTTGGGTGAGTTTGCCTGGAGGAGCAGTAACTCCCATATATGCAAGCCGTTAGAAATGAAACCACTATTTAAATGCAGTGATGCAAACCTCCATCTCAAGAGTAGCCCAAGCTCTGCCAATGCAGAAAACTCTTTTTTTCTTTACCACACAAAATAACACTGCTATGAGGCATAAAAAACCCAATCATATTGTCCAGACAGGTTCTCTGGAGATGAGATAAGGTGTTATTAACCAAATGCTCGTTTACAGGCATATCATCTGCCATAGAAAGCGAGGATCGGCTCATATCACTTTCCTTTCACAGTGCAAGATGCTGGTTTTAATGTGCTTCCTGCTTGCCCACTTTTATCTGGCTGGTGAGGTTTATTTCTCKTGACAGAAGCTATCCCCAGGCATCTAYTTCCACAAATAGAGGGAAAAGCAGATACTGGAACTGTTTGACTCTGTTCAGTGGATAAACTGTATTGAGGGCCATTGAAATTTCCGTGAAAAGAGAAATTTTAGGGAATCCAGACGCTAACATGCTTTTTAATTTTTTTCCATATCTATGCAAGACAATGGCTTTCAGGAATGAGTTAAAATTTCATTTATTCAATTATGCAAAATGTTTCTGCTAAAATCTTTAATCAAAAATAATAAAAAAAAATTCAAAACATAGTGTTGCCTAATAACTGGTGTGTGTCTCAGGCAGGTTATGTGAAGATTTTATTTTCTACACTGGATTAATAATTCCATAGACAGCAGAGAAAGTTAAACATACAGTACCTCCTTTCCCTTGTTGATCTTAATAGGCTGACTCATTCATTTTAAAATCCTGTAGGAAAAAAAATTCATGAAAGTTGTCTATTCAAGAAGAGTGAGACCTTTGATTTGCAAGAGACTTCTGAAACCCTCCATACTCCTTCTATAGCTTGTTTTAAATTATCATGTTTCTTTTTCTGTAGCTTTGCAGCATCTTAGATATTTTCAGCATCAGTTGAAGATTCCTTTGAATCTTCCTTTGTGCAGGGTTTTATTTATAACTGTTTTTCCTCAGAATCTTAGGCAGAAGTTTGGTACAGTGACGGAAAATGCCATGGGATTCTTTGCCATAGGTATGGAGACGCTTTGCAGTGTTCTCTCTCATTTTTCCCCTCTCACCTCCCACCAGTGCCAGACTGTTCTAGGAAAGCTGCTGCTGCAGCCCATGTCTGAAGGAAAATACCTCCCCCATTATCCAAAGAAAGAAAAAAAAAAAAAAAGGCATTGTAGCATGTGGTGCATTTTCAGCTGCCTTCATCTCAAGTTGTGTGTATGAACTGAAATAAGGCAGTTACTCTTTTTGGAGCCCCAACAGATGTTTCCAATGCAAAAAAAAACCACATCCAGATATTTCTGTTCATGTATAACAGAGAAGACGGGTCAGGTTTAAATCTGCTATTATTGTTGGGCTTTTTCAAGATTTCTGTCTTCATGTAACGTTTTGATTCAACTGTGGGTATGGTATGACAGGAGTTATTTTGTAATTTCTTGGTCAACACACAAAATGGATGAGTTGCCACTGGACAAGCATTTGGTTTGACATTGTAGCCAGAGCTGATTAGTTGAAAGATTGCCTAACTGCCAGCTGCCAGAATAGGTGGTCCAGCTCCCCTATCTTCAGCCACCTCTTTCTCTTGTGCCAGCGTCAGGGTTTTTCTGAGGCTGTGTGAGACAGATCTGCAAGTTTTTTTCTGTTCCTGAAATCTCGTGGTAGGGTCAGGAGAACTGCAGTGCAAAGGAAGGGACAAGAACTCCTGTGTAGAGACGAGAAGAGTTAAACTACCTTTCAGGTTGCAGCAAGTTGCACTTGAGCATTTTTTCTGTAAAACTTTTCTGTGGCTCCCCATCTGTTTGAAACTGAAAACCCTTTTATCACTCAGATATCTCAGAACTTTAATTCATTGACATCTGTGAAATGTTTTGAATTTACAATATAGGACATCACTGTCATCAGTACAGATGATGTATTTACCAAAATAAATCCATAATAAAAACAAGCCGGTGTACTAAGATTGCGCATCCTTTTCTTATTTGCTCTTTGAGGAATAACTGTTGGTCCAAAGTTTTTCAGTGGATAYCTAACAGGCCGAAGGAAAGCATAGTTGTTATTGAAATATATAATAAGACAGTGACTGCATTTGATTAAAGTAGTTTTCAGCAAAGTATGTGCTCCTTGTCCAAAGGATGCCAAACCACAAGATGAAAATAACAAAACTAGTCATGTTAGTTTGGAAAAGCCTAAAAATTCATCAGACCAAGCCCAGTAAGCGATAACCTGGTCATTTCTTACGCTTCCTTCTTCCTTCTGATCAATAATGTCTGCTGCTCTGTCCTCATGTTAGGGAATGTTTATGGGACTGGGAACCGTTAGGGAATGCTTTGTCTTTTCTCTGTGTAAGAGAGATAAATTCAAGGAACTCAGTATATGTAAAAACACCATTGCATTGGTCAAATAATTATAGTCATACCTCTGAAAAATTCATTCTAGTATCTTAAATTTCATGTCTGTATGCCCTGGAAAGAGGTGGCACATTTTCCAAAAGAAGGAGGCATGGGCTCTCRCCTGCTTTCTGAGGCACTGCTCCACGCTCAGCGCGGTGCGGAGCTCTGCAGGGCTTGCCGGAGCTCTTGGGGGAAGCAGAGTTTCTAGATCAGGTGTACACCTCCGAGCTAGCCAGTGATTCTCTTCTCTAAACAATTCATTTTACACAAGCTAACAAGAGGACACATTAGTGATTGGTTTATTCATTGACAATGTTTTCCACTGCTCTTTGTTTCCAAGAGTCTCTTCTGTAGTTTGTTACATCTACTACATATTTGGAATCTTTCAAGATAAAGATGCTATATAGTCTGAGATATTGCTACTCTTAACAGCTGTCATGGGGTTATAATTGCGCTTATAATTGTGTGACGTATTAATGTATAGTTGTAACGATTATTATTAGCAACAAATCTAGCCCATCGTACATTTTTGTTATTGGTCTTATTTCAAGGAGCATCTCCCTTTCCAGCAGCTTTTCCATATAATAGACTTATATAAATCCTCCTCTCAATATTTAGCTTGAACTACCACAGACAAACTCATTTGTTAATTAAATATAACACTTTCAATCGGACGCTTTTTTGATATAACACATAACAGAGGTAGGAGAGAATATTGGGTTTGAATGACAATGATGAATAATATTAATATTTACCTGCTGTTGGAATCTGGAGCTGCTCCAATGAGCTACAGAGTCTTAAAATCTTAATTAAAGGTTAATGAAAGAAAATATTGAAAAATCTACTCAAGGAACAAGAAGTGAGGAAACAGGGTATTCTAACTCGTCCACAGTACTGCCATTCTCGAGCACAGAAATTGCATGAATCAGGCTTCCATGAGACTGATCTATACTCACTGTGTGTAGCTTTGAATTCACTTTTTGGCTTTCAGACTTCCTAGGCTGCAGGTATGGTCCTATATTCAATTTTCCTTTTTGCAAATACATCCTTTTGTTAAAGGCAAAGATGGGTTTGTGATATATTCATTTGTCTTTAGGAGTTCAGTTAGAAAATACTACTTAGACTCACAGGAAAGATTGGCAACATTATGATGAGGTCTACAAAACAAAATATTCAAGAAGTATTGATTCTATTCCTCTTGAACTCTTAAGAAAATTTTGCAGCATAAAATAGTGGAATGATATAATTGGTTTAAAGTCAGAGACTGCATCTTCATTTCATTTCTAATATATGATACTTATTATGTATTAATAACACCTTATTATCTCTTGTCATGTATAATAAATATAACGTCTGAATATTAACTCAGCTCATAAGGCTCGAAAACAGAAGCTCTGATTTCTTGCGCAGCTTGGATGTTTTTTCAGGGTTAGATACCGCTCTTAGGGAATAGTAAATTTATAGACCTCAGTGTATATAAGCTTGGACACATGTAGAAATACCAATTTATCACTAAATACTTTGTAATTAAAACTGAATTTAGGATAAAGTTTATGTTTGTGTAAATATTAGAGGAATGTACATTTACTGCTTTGGTTTCTGTTGGACYCTCAGCTTTAATGCTGCTGCTGCATTTTAAATACCTCAAGAATAATCCCATTTGAAACTGCAGAAATACTACTAATGCTGCAGAAGTAAAAGACTTGGGAAGTTCATCCTCATGACTATACATTTTTCCCTCTGGCTTTTGTATCGTGACTAATTAGATGCAAAGAGTGTGTCATTATCAATTYGGTATTGTACATAAATATGTACACAGCAAAATTACACAGTAAAATTTACAAAGTGTCACTGCTTCTTACCTTGAAGATTTTTCAAGAGGTTCAGGGACTTCATATTTATAGCACATTATGAACTGTGATGATATCTACCTTGCAGTCACATGTGGGTCAAGATTTTTTTTTAAAAAGAGTAATAATTATGAATGCTTCTTTGGATGCTTAATTTAGTAATCTTTCATACAACCCTGCTTCTCAAGAGTTAAACATTAACACTCTGATGGACAGACCTCTTTAAGGCTTTTTGAAATCACAAAATAYACTTTACCAATCACTTTGGAAGACCTTGGTTTATCCCCTAATTGCAGAAGGAGTAATAGGTATAATCATTACAGTGATGCCATCAATACTAATATCAGTAAACATTAAATTAATAATTTATGTATATATCAGAGGCAAAGGTCAGGGGAAATTTATGCTGACAACACGGATATGTGATTAGAAACTAATCTATATAGGAGAAAGCTTCAAAATACTTTCACCAGCTGCTKCTTAAAGTCTAGTAGTCTCCCTGGTGTATTGGGAATGTATCTGTGAGTCAAATCTTCTAATTTCTTGTAGGCAAGTAATAGATTTTTTTCAGCATCCCAGAAACACATACTTTATAAGCTCACTAACAGAACTATGCTACTGTATCCAGCACTAATAAGTGCAACTATCTTAGGCAAAGTTGATCTCATGGGTATAACTACTGGCAAACAAAAAGTAACTGACTCACCATTAGTTCCTTTTCTTTCTCTTAAAAGGAAGTCACTGGGGTTCATAAAAGATGTATCTTCCACTTTTTTCCTGAAAACTGTTCTTATCTGAAGAATGGTCCAGTGGAAATTCAGTTAGTTAAGGACAGAATTACTTAATTACTTGAGAACTTGGATATAAAGGTATGAGTATAATTAGCCAAATTATTCAATACTATACATTTCATAGACAAAGAACTTGACCTAAGGCAGTCCTTGTCAAATACGGCATAGTTAGTTGTCATCAAGTGTTATCACCCTTTAAAACTTGCGGTTGTATTGGAGAGACATTTATTGATGTATCCTGGAGGATATTGCACCAGCGGCCATTTTGATCATGATAAACAATTTATGATAAGATTCTTGCCAGGTCTGCTTGTTTTAAAGAGTGATGTTATGGTGAGAAGGAAGGTGTGAACTGCTGCCAAAGGCCAAGAGTATCTTCAGATTATCTCAGTAATGTTCACTACCTGGCCATAASACCAAGCAAATGCTTCTACCTCTGTAATGATAATTCTTCAGAGGAGGCATACCTCACAGATCCTCTCTGACACGTTAGTCAGCTTTTAAATCCATGACTCATCTGAGACAAAACCTTTCTCTATTTCAAAACAACTGGCCTGAAAATAGCATGTCATATACTTTTGGGAATAGCCTCTGTTTCTAATAAATTCTGAATGTCTCTGAGCCTTGCTGGTCATACACGAGTCAGAAATACGATGGTACAAGCTGCCTTTCGAGTGACTTTCCTTCATAGGGTAAGCTGAATGGATTGTGGAAATTCTGATTGTTTTCTGCTGAATTTGGTAGATTTTTTTAAATTATTGTGCATGATGTTTCCTTTTAAGAGGTTGGCTGGATCAAGGTGACTGTCTTGAATTTCTTGAACTTATTTTTTACAAGTGAAACTGACTTTCAGCCTCATGGTAAAAAGCTGTGTGATTTTTAGTCTTAACAAATGTAAGCCAAAAGGGCAAAACATTTGTTTCCTTCATTGGAGCTGATAAAAATATTACAATAACATGAGATCAGACCTTGACACAAAAAAAAAAAAAAAAATCAACACTATGGACATTATCGAAAACTCTTCAATCTTTCAACTTAAAAATCACTGAAAGGGATTCCATTTATTCCAGAGAAAATATCCGCCTATTAAAAAATGGAAAAGAATCTAATAACTACAAAATTCCAAAGTGTGGTTATATTAAAATACCTTAATTAGTTGTATTTTTTCTTTAACCTGTCTTTCCTCCTCCAGTAGGGGCAATGATAGAAGATTAAACTGCAAAGTGGAAATCGTCCATTATATGAACGTCTGGAAAGTGAYGACTTTACAATTTAAGTAGATAGATAACAAAGCCATCCTTACCACGTAAGTGGCGTACACTGATGGCATGTATAACACAAACTCGACCTGTAACACTGAACATCTAACTTTAGCTGGCCGGTTTGTGTTCTTTAACAATTCACTTCCTAGTTAGAGGAGAACAGAAAAGGTCAGCTGGAATTCAAAGAAGTTTATGCAGTGGGTAAAAGTTCTAGTTGAATACATTACCACATGACACTGCTGTGGTCTACACATATTAGGATGGCAGGTTATCTAATGAGAAGTAAATAGCTCACCTATCCCAAAGGATATATGGCATTCCTGTCCATTATGGACAATCAACTTTATACACGATTACACTTACTGGTCTACACACATCCATTCAAATCCACAGCGATTTGCTTCAGCTGTAAAATATTGTCCACCAGAAATATTTTTCAACAAAGCCCTACCTTGAAGTATGTCTCTAGCCTACAAAAAAGAACCACGTGACTACCACCAGCTTAGACCCAGCAGCTGTCAGTGCCGTCTAGATAGTTCACAGGGCATACAGACATCAGATGAGTGGAGTAGGAGTACAATAGTGGTAAAAATAAATTTTAAATTCAGCAACACATTTCTCTCTTGACTATTTCTAGCTTGTTGTTTGTCTGCCTACTGTGAAAAAGCTACTTTTTTTTTTTTTGTGAAAACCTATCCCCATTTTCAGATATGAAACAGAAATGTAATAGAAAACTCAGAACTCTACAACAACAGATACAGAATATTTCTGAATTTTTTGGTAGTAGTAATAGTAATAACGATGTATTTTCTAACATCTCTGGAAGCCCCCAGCTACGGGACAGGTAAAGCATTATGATTAGCTTCTAATTAACATCTTAAATCTGTGCAACTTAATTATACGCTCTTGTTCTCCTGGAGCATCCTTTTCAGCTTGTTTTAGAACTAAGCTAATCACAGTAGCATTTGAAAATTCTTGCTATTGAATATTTATCATATTTACCAAGATATTTACAGTAGACTCATACTTCATGCAAAGTTCAGGTGAACCCCTATCCTATTTGAGGAGTAAACTAATGATCCAAATGTTGAATCATGGCTGCAGTTTTTTGTCTTACTTGTTTTTATTCATGCTATTAAATACCTAAAATATTTGTGCTGCATACCTCTTAAACTAACAAAAAATCACCCAAACCAAACCTGTGTGGCTTTTTTTTTTTGTAGAAACTGGTCAACAGTCCATTAAAATAAAGTGGTCAGGACCCTAATAAAGCATTCATATACCCTTTTAAGGTAATTCTACATCCTTCCATATATGTTTTCATCAACCACTTTTTTTTTTCATGGGCTTAAGTAGTGTGCAAATTAAAGCCTACTCAAGAATACAATTACATTTCCCTGAAAAGTAATCTAAGCAGATTTAACTGTGATTTTATCATTGACTTATGTTCTTAAGTTCCCATCAGTAAGTATATAGCACTATATATAATTCCTCATAAATTRGTATATATTTATAGACAAAAGAGACCTTTTTGTTGGTCCAATTCCCTCATATATCCCATCAGATAATTATATTTCTGTATGCACTTAGCAGACTTAAAAAAATTCATTTTATGCAAATTCATTTTTCATTTTCTTGGGATTATCAGACATTTATTTAAAAGCAACTTGCTATGAAAACAAGATCTATGTAGGCTGGTGTATTCTAAATTAGTTTTTGAGACCCCCATTATAATGTAACTATTCATTGAAAAGGACTCTGATAAATGTCCACTTTGATCTGCAAGGCTGGTGTGATACTCTAAATGGAAATGGGAATCCATTGGAAGGAGCCTGATTGAACCAGATATACCAGAAGGAAATTAAGATGCAAGAGATGTGGTTTAATCAGGCTGCAATTGTACTAATTTAACTCATCTGGGAAGTGTAGGGCCATAACTTGGACAGTGCAGATCATGATTATTTCTTTAATCATTTCCACCTGGTAGGAGGTAACGACTATCTACCCTCTGCAGCTGGTCCTGTGCCTGTTTGCAGAAGAGAAATTTAGACTGTAGCAGAAGTAGATGCTCCTCTTCTTAAATGTGTGGGCTGCCAAAGGGYATGACTGCCCCTGGACAAGGCATGTGTCATATCAGTGCCAGAAAGCATACTGGAGAGAGCAAAATGTGGAAGTATATAGGAGTATAAAATGTGAAGTTCCTAAGTCACCATGTTAAATCCACAACATGGAAAAGGGATTATCTGCTTGCTATTGCAGCTCAGCTGTCTAGCCTCTTGAAGGTGTGCCTCCCCCCAAGGCTAATTTCAAGCATGATTTATCAGGGATCCAAAACCCAATGGGTGAAGAACTCCACTAGATACCTGACATCTGCCAACTGCAGCAGGATGAACCCAACTCTATTCCAATAACTCTCTAAAATGCTGTGGTAAAAAATAAAACACCTTGCTGTTTTAAAAGATTTCTGATCTTTTATAAGATAACTTTCACATAAAAACTGATGCCATGTTAATTCTAGGACAGAGAGGTAAGAGTTGCTCTTACTGAGTGCGAGGGGACTTGCACTTCAGGATTCAGGATTCATTATAATTAATACAATTTATATATGCAAACTATATGAGTCAATAATTTACACATAAATTATTCTTCTTTCTGTACTTTAAAGTATGTCTTCATGAATAATCTGCTTTAGATATTCTCAGTCTCCTCTGATATCTTAGAAGTTCCTTGTTTGTTCCCTCCTCTGAGTGACACTGTACCGTTGACAACTCCACAAACAAGCACACCAGCACAACTGAGGGAAAAATGAACAGCAACATGGTCCGAAACGGGGTTAGGACTTGGGTGCCAGCTTTGTTGTGGAAAAAACCTATGTCATTGCAACCCCAGGCTCCAATTTTCCCCCTCTTTAAAGTACCTACTAACATATTTTCCACACCAGTCCCATTGAACATCCCATTGAACAGTTTTGCGCTGATGGGAAATGCACTGTATGCATCAGTCTTGCATCTTTTCCTTTTTCATGCCTGACATGGAAGAATTAATTGTCCTACTGATGTTCTTCCTTATCCACATCACAATAGCGTCATTGTTTATAAGCTCTTTCTTTCTGTGGAAAAGGAAATATGTGCATACAGAAAGCAAGATGTTATAAATACAACATTATTGTTCTATGAAGTAGGGGGGGAAACAATGCGCTGAAACCTGCTTTCCATAAATCTGTCAATTTTCTGGAATTAATTCTGGGACGTGCTGAAGCCAGTAGCAAAATTCCCGTGATATTTTGGAATGCATAGTAATAGCAAATGAACAGACCTCTGTAAAATTGTTCCATTTCACTTGACAATTATCTCACTTCAAATGAGAAACCTAAGCATTATGGAAGTAGGTATCTTTTCAATATACAATATTGAAAAAGTTTGAAATTGAAGCCTGTGTAGGAAAATGCAAGGCATCTTTGATTCCCAGTGTCTCCCCATGAATACTCATCATCTTTCAGCAGTGTCTAGGTGTTAGCAATTTATTTGATATGAATACAATAAAAGCTTGTTCTTTGAAGCTTTATCCTGTGCTATTTGAAGTCAATAGGAGTTTTGTCATTGGCTTTAAAGGAAGTGGGGTCAAAATCCTAATTAACAGTGTCAGCTCCACCTATCAATCAAAGGCAGACTATTCTTTATGAAACATAATTACCAGAACAGGTTAAAATGCAAAGTTAAGTATTAAAAGAGAATACATGCAGATGAAGTGTAAGATCTACACCTTTGAGATGCTGAATACTTTCTGATGCTGGATGCCTTTTGGTTATTTAGTTATTATTTTTTA
Organism: Oceanodroma leucorhoa; assembly: GCA_030449065.1. Taxonomy (NCBI): domain Eukaryota; kingdom Metazoa; phylum Chordata; class Aves; order Procellariiformes; genus Oceanodroma; species Oceanodroma leucorhoa. The sequence continues at coordinate 21,995,890 of JASVER010000003.1, read as the reverse complement.
TCTTGCCGAGGTTGCCTAGSCCTCTGTACAGAAGGTGTTTGTAAGCTTATACCCCTGGGTAGCCCTGAAATCAGCCCCCAGAGTCCCAGGCACTGCACAGAGCTCCCCTGAGGCTCCGTTTTCTTCTGGCCCTATGGTAATGCCGTTATAGGGGTCCTTCTTTGGGTTCTCCGTGTGATTCTGTACATAAAGTCCTCAGCCAACAAGGGACTTGTCCCTCCCAGCTCATTCAGCCCTGCATACTCAAAATTGGGGAGGCTATCTGTGCAGATTCCTTCTTGCAGTTCTGAAGAATTTTCTGTATTAAAAAGTGCAACTAAAAAGTGAATAAAAACAGTGGAAAGAATGTGCAGTATGGTTGTGCAAGTGTGTGATAATGTATGTAAATGTAAGCATAAGTAATTTAGAGTGGAAATATCCTGTTTTGGATTGCATTTTAGTTGTCTCCCTACAGTTAAACTGCATGCATACCCACTGCCTAACTGCAATAATATTGCAGTTTGCAGAAACTGCAAACAGTTTCTCTGTTTCATACAGCCTGACTTTCTTTTATTTTACATATGATCACTATTTAAATTGTTTTGATTTGTAGTATGTTCACATCTTATCCTCAAGACATTCGGTATCTTAAAAGGARAAACAAAATGCATGGTAGCTAATGATCTCCCTGTAAAAATCTAAGCATAATTCCTCAAAACTTAGTGTATAATTAAATAAGCAAAGGAATCCCAACATGGGTKGGATTTTAGGATTATTTAGAAACATGAAATTGGTCAGAGCATTAAACAAAGCCATAGGAGATAATCCTAAGAAATGTACAAAAAAACCTCTCTGGACCTTGCAGTACAAGATCTTTCACAGGAATTTGCTTGAAGCCTTATCAGCTCTAAATGAATGAGGTGCATAACAATAGATCAGAGCATGCAATGTAATGAGAGGTATGCATAACATTTCTTCAGAATAGGTGTTCTCAGCATATGTATGCTCAAGCAATTAAGTGAAAACCTGATATTTAAGACTGAAAATAGGCAAACCTGTGGGAATAATATTTTATAGTTAATGAGGAAGGTCTGGCCTTACGTTTTATTTAAGAGATTCACCTCTATAGGCCAATAGCTGTCAGTGTCATTTGCTTTCCTTGTCTCTACATATGGTGAAAGGAATCCTTAAAACATTCACAGGGAAAGAACTGAAAAAAATACTTTGTATAAACAATTATGCTTCTGAATAGCAGCCAAGCGAAAATGGATGTCTGGTTCAGTATACATCACTCTCTATTACCAAAACTCTCTGGAAAACAACTACATTGGTAGGGTGTTCAAAATAACCTAACTGAATTAGGATACTGTGTCTTACTGAAAACCAAAGTAAAGAAAACAATCCCCTAGGGCCATACAGGTTTCTCTGAAAGTGCCACATGTCTGCAGCCTTCTTGTCTTTGGGAAATGAAGAGAGAAAATGGCCCAGCCAGGCTCTCAGAGCAGACTCGGTCTCCAACCGGCCATTCCTATGCGGAGCTGCAGGTACACAGGTGCACTTCCCTGGTGCCCAGGGCTTTCGGGGAGTTTCGGAAGAAACTGAGCAGGACGGAGAGAATTCACAGAAATTTTACACTCCTTTTTGCTGCCAGGGAAGTGACTCTAACTGAATTGTAGTGTCTCCCTGTAGGTCTTGTATTCGTCACTGGCAAGCTGCTCTTCTCAGAAAGCTGTCTACTCCTGAGACAAAGATAAGAAGCTTTGTAGCTTTGTACCATAGTCCACTGTAAATCCTGACGAGTAGACTCCCATCTTCCAAAAACTTAAAATAGGTACATGTAAAACTGCTAAAATTTCCTGGTAATTATGGATTTCCTTTGTCTTCAACAATATGTTTTCCCAAAATTTAATTAATTGGTGATTCATTTTTACAAAAATTAGTCTTGTTCAATTTAAGCTCCAGGAGTCTTTCTGGAATAGAAAAAGGCTTTGGCTTCACAGAACCAGAAGCTTAAATTTAACTAGGAAACAGAAGAAAAATAAATTTTAAATTCCTAACTGGTTTATGAGGAGCCCATTAAATTGAGATACTGCCCATTGAAAACCTAAGACAACAGCAGTGGCATTTGCCAGAACAGTTAAGCAGTACCACTTTAATAATATATTAGACTAAAATTCTAATTATGATTTATTATGTCTCATAATAATGTACTTGGAAAAGCAAATCCAGCCTCCTGAGTATTTAGCATTTGAAGGAGATGCTGAACATTTATAAGGTAATTTTAAAAAATAATAACATTTCTGATGCACAAAACTGACATTCATTGAAGATCTCTTAATAATGTTAACACATAAACAAGGAAAGCCAAACAAAACTCTTTACAAAAGTAAATCAGATGTAGTAAATAAAATTAATGCAAAAACCTACTTAATCACTAAAATATAATTAAAAATAAGATTTAATGTACAATATTGATTTGTGAAAACTAATAGTTATGTTGGTAGAGAGTAAAAAAATACTTGAAATTTAATCAAATTCCAAAGAATAGCTAGTTATCTTCTTATCTGATTGTTTTTAAAATGCTACTAGGCCTCCTGGTGAAAGTCCTCCAGAAAGTGTGTTGGTTTCTAGGACTTCGTATATGTTCATGAGTAACTTCTGTATATTCCTCATTTGACACAAGCCCTAGAGATGAATGAAAAGTGTCTGAAAGTAGCCTTTGCCCAATATTTCTTCTGAAACATTGACATGGAGATCCTCCAGAGATTAAGCCAAGGTTTTGGGGATTGTGGTTCTGGATTTCAACACCTAAATCATACCTGTGTCATACTTTGGGCACCAATCCCTTTTGTAGATCATGATACAAGTAAAGCAGAAGTCGTCAGTAAACTGAACCTAGGTCTCTTAAAGGCTTAAGTTATTACAGTMCTCATGGGTCCACTCTTCCCCTCATACAAATGTGCTAAATGTATATTTAAACATAGACCACTCTAAAAATTATTCTCTATATATAGAATCATTGTGGATAAAATAAAATATGCCAGTTCCTTGCCTTAGAATATAGAGCCTTTTTTAACAATGGAGAGAGAACCAATGTTGCCTAGGGCAATGGCAAAATGAGTTAACAACAATCCTACCAAGCGTCTGTCTTCATTAAGGCATCTTATTTAATATAAGGCTTGTGTAAATTAATCCAGATCATATATGGGAAAAGAAAGATGGCTAATTTCTACTTTTAAAGGAAAAAAATGACGTTTTAATTTGGAACTCTTATGTTTCTAAGAGCCCTTGACTTATAATGATAGGTTGCATTTTGAATAAATCAATTGCAATGTTCTCCACTGGGAATATATATCCATTTCAAATCTCACATTCAATTGGATACGATGAGCATATTCATGTCTCCTCTACAATTGCAATTATTTAAAGAACATGGAGGAATCAAAAATAACTCCATTTTCAGGATTATGCCTGGATATGTAAAATAACAACTATTCAAGGTGGTATATCTACTTCATCTCACAGAGTTGAGGACTAAGGGCAATATTATTTCAAGAGAAAATATCTTGGAATTTTGCCTAGCTTTTGCCAGCCTGTACTTCATTTTTGTTCTGTTTCATAGTACTCTTGTGTGCATTCAGCCTAAAATTCTACTCTTTAAATGGGCAAAGCCAATAAACATCTCCCARTCTACTTGACATGATGAGTTAAGAGACAAGACTGACCTGAGGATTAAGAGATGAGGAATGACTAAAATGGCAGGAGTTAGCTTTTGCTGGGTCACAACTTTGTATTATTTGAAATAGCAAATATTTTTTAATCACCCTTTTTTGCCTCAGTGAATCCCCCACTGCCTCCCAGGAGCTTAATTAAGCCAAACTCAAGGTGTTACAGTAGAACACTGATTTTAGAGGAGAAAACATTTGTGTTTGTAAGTCATCTTCCTTTTGGCATCATATGCCTTACAGCAAAGCAAGGAAGAATCATTTCTCTCCATCTCCCCAGTATCTGCTTTTCTCATTGAGAAGTAGGGGTTTTGTAAGGGGAGGTTTGAAGTCAGTTTAACGAATGACTGTTTTGTTGGGGTTTTAGGCCAATGATGCATGTTACCTTTTGTGGTCTATTTTGTTCTGATGACTTTTGCCTTTCTGCTGGTTGACCACCCGTAAAAACTCTGCTTTTGTTATGTTTTTGCAATGGCTGTTCCTCCTCTTCCTACCTTCAGAAGATGTAGATTTACAACAACTGAAAAGAAGAAAATATAATTGAATTATCTTATTATTTTTTAGTGCTTTTCTCATGTTCTAAATTTCTCTTACCTCTTGCTTTTGTGTTCAGTCTCTCTTTGTTTCTTACTTGCTCTCATTTTTTTCTAGTGCTCTGTATTTCATAGAAGCAATAGCAGTAGAGTAAATGCAAGATCTTTATGTAGGCATTAGCGTGACAGCTGAACTTCTTGAGTGATCTCTTTGCCCAGAACTACCTCTATATCAGCCAGACTCACTATGAGGTTTTACAAACTGTGTCTTATTTACTAAATCACACGGATGAAACAAAACATTTTCACCTTTTTTCCTACATACTTGCAACATGCAATCAGTGTGGAATTTTACCAATAGCAAGCTTTTTGCAGTAATGTTCTGTTTCTCTCTTGTGCTTTCAGTACTAGGATCTCAAAATAGCTTGTAAAAAGCAGGGACTGGATTTTGATGCACTCATACTTTGAYGCCCAGAGCATAGCTGAAGGAGTGCAGAAAGACCAGGAGAAAACCTCCATAAAGGTTGGCCATAGCAGACAGTCCTGAAGCTGATGACGTGGAGAAGTTTCTCCCTCCCAAAACAGGTAAAGCAGAAGCCCAGCATGGTCCAGCTGTGCTCACAGGAGCCCTCCCAGCAGGCACATTTCCCACCTGCAGCCTCACATCGGGGTGAAACAAAAGGCACCAAACACCCAGCTAATGTTACATTCAGCATGCGATAAAGTGCAAAACAGAGCAAAACAGGAGTGAATTAATATTAGCGTGAAGCCTTGATTGCAAAGACAGGAATGTTGACCCTATCATATGTTAGTAAAAGCATTTAAAAACATTTCTAAAATACCCACACAGAGCTCTTTAAATTGTGCTGTAAGGTGATAATGATATGCTCTACGGAGGTCCTTCTTGTGATTCATTTTCTCTTGTGATATAGGAAAAACGATAACCACTCTTCCACAGAGAAAAATTTGGTTCATCTGACCAAGCACATCATCTTCAATGCTTATATTGAAAGAGTTATCCAAACTTAATCAAAACTGGAGAGAAATAGACCTTCTAGATCCTGATACGTATCACCTTAATGGAGCTGTATAAATCAGGTCATGTGAATCACTCTGTAGAAACACCATTAGGTGTAAAAAGAGCCCAGGATGACTAACTGCACTGTGGACACCGAGTGCTAGAAGAGGTGTTTCCTAGAAGGACCTCCTACTGCCTTCCCTGCTGCCTTGATCAGCAGTCCAGAGCAGGTGAAATAATTCTCTTATCGCTAAGATTAGGTCCATCTCCCCTTTCGGTTCCTTCAATTTGAATATTTTATATTCAAATCAAATAGCAGTGTCTTATTTTTAAAGGGGGAATTGTATGTATGAAGTCAGTGCTCTAAAGTCATGTCAATAGATGAGTTTGTCCCATCCTCAGCTTCACCCAACAAATATATTTGAACACAGTTCCCTGTTTGTGAATTCCCAACAGCAGTGGAACATGGCAAGGCACGTCTTGTCTGAGCGTCTGGCTTTGGATTTAAACTGCACTAATTGCTTTCACCTCCTCCCAAACATAGTCAGACAGGGTACTGTGTTCACTGGAAAATGCCACTTCCAGCATGTGGTTGGCATAATGTTTCATAAAATCTACTTTAAAAATGTATTTATGACCAGAAACAGAACACTAAAATGCTTGAAGCATCTCTCCCTGCCCTCCATATGACTCATTCTTGCACTTAGAGATTGGAAGCTATTTTAGATAAATAGGATAAAGGGACAAGAACTACCAGATCAGGATAATTTCACATATGGATGTTTGTACGTAAATACATTCCCAGTCTGACTATGTGATGTGAGCAGATCCATTAGCTTCAAAGTGAACTGCACCGGTAACTATATTTACAAGAATATAATATTAATTAAAAATACACATATGCTRTGGGGTATTTTTTGTGAAAGAATCCTTTCGACTTCTCCAATTTTGTTCTAACAGTTATTAATTCTGTGCAAAATGATTAAAAGGTTTGGACTAAAATCCATTATAGAAATTTCTTTCATGGCAAGCTAAAGTATGCAAAGCGAATGTACTGCAGTTTTGTCTCCATTAATTGTAGATCACAGTTTTTAAAGAGATCTATTTCACTTGATCAGGTAATAGCATAAATTAGGTCATGTTTGCAGTTTATTGTGAGACTAATCATGAAAATATATGAACCATGATGTATTTTTTTCTCTCTTTTTGAACCTCAATATAAGACCTTGCCACTGACTTTATTTGTAGAAGAAAAAAGCCATTAGATTATATTATGAGTTATTGCTGTTTATTACTTGTATTACAGTGGCACCAGGCTGCCTCACATTAGATGACATTTCCATTATATAATAACACATTACAAACTTTAGGTAAATTACAGATCAAAGTGGAAAGACAGATCAGGGAATTATTCAGAGCTCCTCATTTCCAGTGGAAAGAAAAACAAAAAACCTCATTGATAATATGCACTTTGGAACTGAAGTGATATAACTAACTGTAGGCACAGAAGCAGTCTCCTTCCTGGTCAGAAAGTATAGAGGCTCTAGTTTAATATTAAGCACTCCTTTTGAATAAACAAGGACATATTTTTAAGATTAAGCATGCTCTCCAGGGCTTTCTTAATTGGCAACCAAATTGACTTGTACACAGTCACACCCAGAGTTTAGGACATACGGGATACAGGATTTCTTAAATCACGGTGAAGTATACCAGCTCTAAGATTTCTTTATCTTCCATGAAAACAATTGAAAAATAGTATTTTTAGATATTAAATGCTCATGCTAATTTCTGTAACAACTAAGTACATAGTTACATGTAAAATGGTATCTAACACAAACCCTTCCATTTTATTTGCTACCAACAGATAGAAATTATATTTTCCAGAATCCAGTAATCCAAAAATATATAGCTGAGCATTTCTGAGAGGGTGCCTAGAGCTGAGAATCTTACAGCTTGACTGGGACATGAAAGATGTCAGCTAAGGCAGATGGCAACAGATGAAAAGATAGTGTTTGCTGTTAGTTTGATAATAAAAGGGTGAGTGCTCCAAAGTTCACTCACAATTCTCCAGTATCTTGCAATAACTAAAAAGTCTTTTCACAGCAACACAATAATACATTTTATATAAAAGTTACAATTTGGTAACCTTTCACAATTTCACTGCCTCCATTTCATTGCATAGGACCATGATGGGGTCCCTTTGAAATGCTGAGAGATAAGAGACGAAAAAAAGAAAAGAGAAGGACAGACGGGAAGTATGGGAGGGAAAAAAAGGTAAAAGGTCTCTGCCAAGGGCCCTAAATTAATACATTATTGATCAAAACTTGAATCAGCAAAGTTCAATGATTTGGTCACAACTGGCCTTTATTCTTTCCATCAATTCATATATAGTCAATATCCTATTATATTGCTACTTTGAAAAGATGTCTAGAGGAATAATGTGCTTGAACAGTGCATTCCAGTTAACATATCTGACTGTAACTAAGGGATTCATTTTTTTCCAGTTATCAAAGAAATAAATAGGACTTATAGAACACACAAATGGCACGGGTACTACTGCAACAGTTTGGGCACTGATATGTAACTGACATTAGTGAAATCTGCACCAATCTCTAGCTTGAATCATGAAAGAATGATTTTTTTGATTTTTTTTAATATATATTGCTGAAGTCAATGTTTCCACTTCTTTTTGATTCCCAAGTAAATAGTATCTTCTGAGTACCTTAAGCCAGCACTAACATGCTAAGTAACTTCATTCATCGTATCATGTTGAAATTAGCATTAGGTGACTATGGCTCAGTGTAGTTAGCTGTGTATATTAGATGCACAGAAATGCACCCTGTAGTTGATTCTATTGATTTTCAGCCAGAAGTGGCTGATATGCTTGCATTTACACAGTGCTCTGTGCACTGATGTCTGTGGTATTCCCCCTCCGGAGCAGGCAGTGCCGGGGAGGCACAAGCACGCTGCAGGTGAGATGCACCCCACGGCCCTGCTCGGTTTAAAGGGAGCACTCCACATTCATCACTGGGGCTCAAGTGCCATACAGGACTGTCGTGGTTTAGCCCCGGCCAGCAAATAAACACCACACAGCCGCTCGCTCACCCTCCTTCTCTGGTCAGATGGGGGAGAGAATCGGGAGGGCAAAAGTGGAAAAACTCATGGGTTGAGATAAAAACAGTTTAATAATTGAAATAAAACAAAGTAGAACAGTAATAACAACAACAACAACAACAACAACAACAACAATAATAGAACATACAAAGCAGGCAATGCACAATGCAACTGCTCACCACCAGCCGACTGATGCCCACCCCACCCCCGAGCCACAAATCCCCCTTCCCGGACCACACCTCCTAGTTTATATGCTGAGCATGTCATCGTATGGTCTGGAATACCCCGTTGGCCAGTTGGGTCAGCTGTCCTGGCTATGCTCCTTCCCAGCTTCTCCTGCACCCAGCAGAGCATGGGAAGCTGAAAAGTCCTTGACTAGTGTAAACACTACTTAGCAACAACTAAATCATCAGTGTGCCATCAACATTCCTCTCATACCAAACCCAAAACACAGCACCACACCAGCTACCAGAAAGAAAATTAACTCTATCCCAGCTGAAACCAGGACAAGGATCTATAGGATAACTGGTAGTGGAAGTGATAGCATACTGAGTGCTTCCGGGATTCAGAGTAGTTTGCCCAATAATAGCAAAAGAATAGCCAAAATGGAAGTATTAGTAATGATACAATGGAAAAAATGTGTCAGAAAAAGGGATTTTTCAGGTAGACACCAATTATTGATAATATTTAAGAATATCTAATGTATATAACATAGAAATAATCTGTATACTATACAGATGGCGGTTAATAGCATAGCAGTGAGTGTTAGATGTGTTGTTTGTCTGTTCAGTCACAAGGAAAAGATACTTAATATTTTGATCCCTTAGAAAATGCTTATTTGAAGACAGTCAGACTGGGAACAAAGTACCAGGCAAACTATTTCATTTTGCATTTTCTATTCTATCTCCGATTAAATAAAAAAGATAGTTGTGCTGTTGATTAGCTATGGAGTTGTGCAACACCTGCTACTAACTTGCAGCAGATCTGGCTGTATAGAGAAATGGAACTGTTCAGAGAAACATGTTTTCTTTTTTCCTTTTCTGTTCCTTTTCCCTTTCTCTTTCCCTTTTCCTTTCCCTTTTTAAAAATTTCCTTTTTTACTTTTCCTTTCTTTTTTTCCTTTCTTTTTCTCTTTTAATTTTCCCTTTCTCTTTTTCTTTTTCTCTTTTTTTTTCTTTTCTTCTTCTTTCTTCTTTTTTTTTTTTTTTTTTTTTTTAATAGCTAGAAAAGCAGGAGAAGCTGCAAGGTGATGACCAATACCAATCAATAAGGCAGCATTCCCATTCCCAGCAAAGCTTTGCTAGGTAGGCAGACTTAATGTCAAAAGCCTGTTAATGTAATGTGACAGGTATGAGTGAGCCAAGCAGTTCAACTTTGGCTGCTACCTCCTTCCCCTCCCTACCTCCTTCCCCTCCCTCTGCATTTCTCATAAAGGGAAGGGAAAGGAGTGCCTGCCTGGAAATGCTGCTGGGGCAGGGATGCAGTGGGGATGGGGTTATTATGAAGGACAGCAGCATCCTGACCTTGATTTCAGCAAAGGGGAAATCCATGCTCTGATGGCCCATAAGCTTGACTTGTAAAAGCTGAGATGGTTGGCTGTGTTATACTAATTGCCATTTAAATTTCTTCTTGCCATCCACTACATGGATGACAACTTTTTGCTGCTRATGCCAGGCTCTTAAAGGCTGACTTCTCAGCTTCCTTCCCCCACCCTTATGCTGTTAGTGGTGAATATGAATGCTAATGAATATGAAACTGGAACTTCTGCATGTTGTAGCAATAAGACCATTAGAAATTCAGTTTATAGTCTGACCTCTGTTCTCTTAGAAGGTTCTAAAGAACATATTACCAGTTTGGTTTTGCTGCTTGCTAGTGCTTGTGAGCATGTATGTACAAGAAATTACATTAAAATGATATATTAATCTAGTAATATATTAATCTTCCATCCTGAGAAAGTTCTGCTAGAGAACCACTAGGGTATAAGGAAAAATGAATTATAAAGAACAGTACTGAACAGAAAGAAGGAACTATTAAAAATTGAGTGTTTTAATTGACCATTCCAGCTTTCTTCAGCACTTCACTTTAGTTCAAGGGAAAGGCAATAAAAAATATCTATTTCCTAAAATGAGGATATGTTATCAATTGCTTTATAGTTATAAATAATTCCCATGTATTTTTACTTATCTGCTTCAAGTGATAAATCTGTAAGTGTGAATCCTTTGTTTAGTTACTGTTTTTTTAATTAAAGATAATAATTCACATTACAACATTTTCATTTGTCCAAACATTAGAGCAGTAGCTATGGAATACAAGAGGTTAAGCAGTTTACTGTCATACAGCGTATTTTACAGCAGTTTTGAGAGATACTATGCATAGTTATGAAAGCTTCCTTTTCAGACCTCATTCTAATTTGACCCATCTTTTCTCGAACAGTTGAGCTGTCTTTTATGCAATTTCATTGTTTGTTTATTTGTGGTGGACCATCCCAAGGCTTTAGCTGTGGGCATGAGCCCACCGAGAAAGAGCGTGTTGGATTTTATGTTTGTTTTATCTGCCACTGTTTGTTACTTATTGTTCATGGCTCCAGTGCTGCTTAGAAAATGAATTGCAAAAGCACCATTTTGGTGGCTATATTGTTCTACACATGCACAAGAATACCACCGGTTTCACCCACACCCCAAAGGACCAAGATAAAATTTTAGTTTTGCATTCAGCCAGAAGTTTGAACAAAAGTGTTTCTTTCAGATCATATGTCTACTGCAAATTTCGTGGTCCAAGGCAGAATGCACAAAATTTTATCGTATGGCTTGCTCCACAGGCCAGCAAAAATGGTCAGCAAAACTTAGAATGTGTTTTGTAGGGCACATTGTAAGACAAGGAAGGAGGGCATAATTCCCATGTTCAATAGCTCTGCTTTATAACCAAACACATATATGCCAAATCACGTGGAAATGTGCAAACTCCTTAAACACTATGTAAGAGGAATTCCTTTTAACTCTTCTGGCAACAGAAGATTTATGAACTGAGATTATTTTAAAACAATGGATATCCTTTAAATAAAGGCTGTGAGGCTTCAGAAGTTCAGGCTGGAAGAGCACAACAGGTTTTCAGTGTTTCCTATTATTGATATACTCAAATACCAGGTCGTCACACATTTGGGTATGTAGTGCGTCTCAGAGGCAGGGGAAGGGGTGGCAGCAAGATGACAGGAGAAACACGGCAGAGCAATGTGTCTAAGGTTACTGTGGCAAGAATGATGGTAGCTGTTATCATGTGTAATGGAGATAAACTCCAAAGCCTTATTATGTCCAACAGTCCAAATAATTTATGTGGGGTGTGATTTACATAGACTATCACTCTCATTGCTTCACAAGATTCCTCATCTCAGCTCTTACAACCAGCACTAGTCGTATTGCAGGTGGTGCGGCAGCAGTTTGGTTGCCACCGGCAGTGGTGTCCCTGCATATTGATTCATGTCAGGCCATGTGCATATGTAGAAGCAGTGACCATTCCTCTCCTACTCTGATAACTGGCATCCTTACCCTTCTCAGACACACACCTCCAAAAATCCTCGCTGTCTGCAGACCTTGCTGCTCACCTGCGTGTGCCCAGCTGCACTCCCTGCTCCACCAGCTTCTCTACATCTCATCAACCCTCTTCTCCTACCTTATCTTGCTTTGCCTCTTCTCCAGTCCTGAGCAGGAAATCAATATTCTGGCACTTGTGGGCTCTGAACAGATCACTTGGCAACATTGATCTGGAAACCTTTTCTGGGGAGGAAAGGTTGGTATCTCTGTGATAAAAGCTCTCCTAAGAATGTCTGCCAAGCCTCTGGGCAGAAAACACTTCAGTGCCTCTTACAGAACCTATAGGACCCGCCCAGAAATGTCAGAGGGAAAAGGAAAAGCAACACGCACCAGTAAAAGCAGCCTGTGAATTTGATATCCAGTTTCTATGGGAATTGAGTCCGTTTTTTCTTTTTCGGGATGGACCGATTTACATGTGAACTTTTTCTTTTAAGATGGTTGCATATTTGAAGTAATTTATTTCCAGTGATTTCTTTCCAAAGCAATGTTTCTGTTGGTGTCTAATGTTAKTGATAATGTAGATATTTATTGGTGTCTTTAAAGGTGGTAAATTAGTACTCAGAACTAATAAGAGAACACTCATTATCTTTGCAGCTTATAAAGGTGAAATATCAAAATACTGAAATGCAGAGATGTCCTTCAAACACATTTTGATGCCTTTATTAAAATGCAACTAAAAGGTATTGCATAAAACAATAACCACAAATTTAAATATACCCCATTAAAATCTTACCATAATTGTTTACACTCCTGCTATGAACATCTGGAAAGCTGCCCAGCAGAAAAGGACCTRGGGGTGTTGGTTAACAGCCGGCTGAACATGAGCCAGCAGTGTGGCGGCCAACGGCATCCTGGCCTGTRTCAGGAATAGTGTGGCCAGCAGGAGCAGGGAGGTGATCGTGCCCCTGTACTCGGCACTGGTGAGGCCGCACCTCGAATACTGTGTTCAGTTTYGGGCCCCTCACTACAAGAAGGACATTGAGGTGCTGGAGCGTGTCCAGAGAAGGGCAACGAGGCTGGTGAAGGGTCTGGAGAACAGGTCTTATGAGGAGCGGCTGAGGGAGCTGGGGTTGTTTAGCCTGGAGAAGAGGAGGCTGAGGGGAGACCTTATCGCWMTCTACAACTACCTGAAAGGAGGCTGTAGCGAGGTGGGTGTTGGTCTCTTCTCCCAAGTAACAAGTGATAGGACGAGAGGAAATGGCCTCAAGTTGCACCAGGGGAGGTTTAGATTGGATATTAGGAAAAATTTCTTCACCGACAGGGTTATCAAGCATTGGAACAGGCTGCCCAGGGAAGTGGTGGAGTCACCATCCCTGGAGGTATTTAATAGACRTGTAGATGTGGTGCTTAGGGACATGGTTTAGTGGTGGACTTGGCAATGCTGGGTTAATGGTTGGACTTGATGACCTTAAAAGTCTTTTCCAACCTGAATGATTCTATGATTCTATGATCTTCCCCTCCTAGCACAAAATTCAGAGCTCTCTTGAATCACTTGGATTTTGATCTCTGAAAACTATTCAGAAATCCAAGGACAAATATGATGGAGTTATTCTGGTTCTCACTGACAGATGAAAAAACCCTTCTCTCTCCTTATTAAAGATAATCATTAYTATTTCATTTCTGTTAATGTCAGTGGCAGAAACACAATATTTTATTCTGTTGCCTTTCAAGGTGTTTGGAATAGTAAATGAGTTACTTTTCCCTAGAGATTTGAAAATAAATGTCCTCTGGAAATCTGACAAGATAAAAGAGCTCCAGACAATACCAAATTAAAGCCCAGCATACACCRTTTTTTCTTTGCTGATGTGAAACAMATCCTATACTTCAAAGCATTTCATTTTTCAAGGTCAAATTGAGGATCTAGTTGCATTTTCGTGTACACTTCAATGAGTAAGCAAGCAGCTCAACCCACTTGTTGCCTTTGAAAATCTTGGTGAAGGATTTTCCCAAGCAGATTTCCAAAGCTGTCCAACAATAGAACAAAGCAAGTTTCAGGGGCTTCAGGAGCCGTCAAATGGTGTGTCTTTACTGCAGGGCCACGTTCACCAGCGAAGGGAGAAAGTCGTGCACATGTCTCTTTGGCATAGCCATCTATTAACCCATTTTCTTCATTCTTACCTTTTCTCTACTTAAAAGGAAGGAAGTGTTCAAAGGCTAACTTGCTAAAGGGAAGTGTTTCTGGTTACCTAGYTACTGGAAACATATGCTCATCTGTAACAATAAGAAATACATATGGACAGAGCCATTCTCCTTCAGGTGTTTCCAACCTTAGCATCTGTCGGCAGCTGAAAGCTTGTTTTAAAAGAAGTATCGTTAAAACATGTATTTTCTAATGCATTTGTAGACCTTGCTTTAATTTGTGCTTTCACAACTTTCAAAAAAAAGATATGTTACATTTGATTTTATGTTAAGACCCTACAATGTGTTTCAACTTTAACTCTCTTTACTGTAAGAAAGTGCTATAGTGCACTGATATTATCAGTCCTTGTAGGATGTATTTTTTCCCTCCATGGTGTGACTTACGTCTTCTTTGCYAGAATGTGTTTCTTTAATCCATTACTGAAGACGTGACATTACTGTGTTTTTGCTGGCTTATTTTGAGCTTGGTAAACATCAAAAGTGGACTTTGGCACCTGAAATCTTAAAAGCATTTGTGAGACGGGGCTGCTTACTGAGCTGGACACATACAAGCTGCTGACTTGATTTTTTGCAAGTGTCTATAATCACTATCAGCACTGAATTTCTATCGTCTGTTCAGTGGTTGAATAATTCCAGGGTATTGCTTGGTCAGGAAACAATGGTGTTAGGACAATCCTCAGGTTGCATAGCAAAGTCAGTGTCCCAGCAATTGAGAGTCCCCGCAAAGAAGCAGCRTAAAGACAAAGTACTTTCTTGCCTTTCTGGGAGACTCTGGTCCAGACTCCATCCTTCACTTGATCTATACACTTACTTTTATTACGATCATTTTCTTTCTTTTACAGTACTATTAATTTTCCACAGACAGCAGTGTTCATTTTATACATATGTGTATATTATGCCTGCTTTAAAAAATGGCAAAAATAAAAATTTTAAATGTTTTATGAATGCCTGAAGGCTCCCTATTAATATCCACACTGTGGTATAGAGCAGGGCTGCCAGATAAACATACACCATTAGCATCTATTGAGTTGTCTTGGCAACAGAGGAAAGAATCTCACCTCACAGCAAGACCATGCTGAATGCCCTAACTGTTTGTGACTGATTACAGTTAGTTACCTGCTACAATGTATGAAATGTATGATGATTTCAGGATGGGATTGTCATTCTGGCTRTGTAGGATTTGTAGTCTTCAATCGGCTATGTAGGATTTGCAGTCTTCAATCTTTTTGAATTGCTACGCATAAACTAATTTGCTTTGCTGGACTCTGGCCATGCTTAGCTCTTTTTTTTCAAGTTTCACCACTGGTGGCCCCTTGGAGTTTTACTGTAGTAAAACCTCTCAGAGGCCTCTCAGAGCCTTTTCATATTTTCCCTTTTCTATATTTCTAGTCTTTTTCCTTTTTATAGTGTGCAAATGCACACTGCAAACAAAACKTTCAGTGCAGCTAAATGTGAAGGGATCAAATACATAGTTTTTCTCCTTGCTTGTCCTTCCCTGTTATGATTATTAAAGCTGCTCTGAGTCAGAGCCTTTAAGAGATTATTTTAAAAAATGTTGGGTGAGGTAGCATGTGAAAACTTATAGGARAGAGAGAGAGAGATCTGTCTGTAGGTAGTTTCTTGCAGCAATACCTCTTTCAAACCGTAACRTTTCACTATCTAAGAGTACTTCTCATGGTGTGGTATTGCCCCGTCTTGCAGTTCCTGTTCCATAATTAATTTTTCTCTTCTTTTCTATGGTCCCAGGTGCCCAGTGCTTAATAAAGAAGCTGATAAGTAAAAATAAGTAAACTATAGAACTTCTTGGAACAACAGGCCTCCCTTCCTTCTTTCCCTTTTTTTTTTAAAAAAAAAAAAATATTATTTTTTCCTGCATTTATCCACTTTTGACAGAGAGAAGACTGATGGACAGAAGCAGTGGTAGCATTCAGATAGCAATAGCAAGGAAAAAATACAACTTTCAGAAACGTGGACAATTATCATAACATCAGTCCTTTTCCTGGCAACATCTAAAAGATTGTAGTCCAGAAGCCAAAATTTAACTCACTCTGAATGTTAACATCAGGGAACAACATAATAGGAGCTCTCCAGTACTGAAGGGTCACTACTTGGAGGTAGAGATCACAGAAATTGTCAAATATGACTTATGTCTGTCTTAAAAAGAGAGGATGTGTAGTGAGAATTTTCACAGGTTCTCCAGATTTCATCCCTAAAGAGTTACCGGGGTAAAGCCGCACCTCAGAAATTCGAGTCAGTACTGATATTCCCTGATCGTGACAAGATTTCAGGATTCTTGGAAATACATTTCCGAACAACTGCCGCAACATAAACACTATTGGAGGTCTGTGCTTTTGACTGATTCTGTAACCCTAAGAAACCTTATTAATTTTAAGTCCTAAGGAAGACTAACTTGACTTTCTGAATAACACCCTGAAGACATCACATCTCAGTGACCATGCTAAATAAATGAGCCGTCTGAAAAAAATAATATCTCTTATGCATGTTCCTACTTTCTACATAAATGACATCCTGTGGAAGGAAAAGGTGTTTGAAGAACWGATTCATCAACGTCTTTGATGTCCATGACAACTTCAAATAAAAAAGCTCCAAAGGAGAACTTGATATTCAGTGCTTTACAACTTCTTTTTTCATTCGCTTAAAGAGTTCTCAGTGCAAACACTTTCCAACATTCGATCAAAGCTCAGGATAGTCGCTTAAAATGTGTTAGCGTTAGAAGAAAGGGCATTGCCACTCAGATACAGTCTTGCAATCAAAGAGATGAAAATATACAGTAGCTTACCTATGGTAGTACCTGTGAAATAAAGAAACTGTTGATTTAGCTTACCCTTTGCAACTTGCTACCTTTAGGAAACAGAGCATGTATAGAATAATAGATCTTTTCTTACCTCTAATGAGGACTAAGATTTTTTTGTCATAGTTAAAATAAAAAGCACCAGTCAGTATAGCCTATCCAATCCAGATCTTTCCTCCAGTCTCTTTCTGTCCCTTTCCCTGAGTCTGAGGTCAGAAGTCACTTTTTAATTTGTGGTTAGGTTTTTTTCTCCCTCTTTATCTGGAACTCCCTTTTTCTTTATTCACTCCGAGACAATAAATCACCTTTTCTCTTAAAATCTCTCCATAAAAATCTTGCTTTTCTCCTTAACTTATAATTGGCTCTCTTGCTGTATGGTGTTCTGTGATACTTATCTAAAAGCAAGTTATATAATGAAGAGCATGGAAAAGACATCCTTACTTCTTAAAAACTTTTCTAAGCCTGTAGTTGGCTTGGCAGTATGTCAGAAAAATGACTCTTACGTTTATGTTTCCCAAACAGTGTCAGGAAAAAAATTAGTCATCTCATGTCTGAATTGTTTAAAAAGGATGCTGTGTTCCCAACTCCTATATTATCCACCCATGTCATGAAGGATTGTCATTAGAACAATTCCTACGGAAAAAGACCGAGTCTCTTGCGCTCATTGTTTGAGTTTCACACAACAAACCAATAAATCACTGTTCTGGCAATGGCGTTCACAGGAAGCAAGCGAGCACAACCAATCCCATTTGCTGCAGAAACATTCTTTCCTAAGAGCTATGTCACTTCTTCCTTGGACACCTTGGAGTGCTATTTGTAGTGTTTCAGGCATGGCTACCTTCCTCTGGGCAGGCCTCCTCTGTCATCCCCAGCCGTCTTTTGCTAGGAAACAGGGCCATCCAGCTGCTGTGCTGGGACCAAAGCCTGTGAAATCTGCTACGAGATTCTCATTGGCATCAGGGGGTTTTGGAACTCACCTTGCGTCTGTGCCAGGCCTTGTTTCCTCACCAAAATGAGTAATGTGCATCACACTGTACTCTTTTCAGGTATCCTGAGCCATAGGATGATCTCTGAAGACTGTACAAGGGTGTGTGGCAGTGGCAGAYGTTTGACTTGTATCTCACTTTGGTGGTAAAAACCCTTGATCACTCATTTCCACCCATGTGTTGTGCCTTTAACAGTGGTGTTGTGAAGCAGATCAAGGGATACTTGTGGTTGAAAAATAATTTTGAAAAAGAAAGATTTCTGTGTAGTCGGATCAGTTCCCATGGCTGTACAAATGCTTTTGCTAGCATGGTGCCAGAAAGACGAAATGAGTATGAGCGGGAGTGAGGCAGGGATCAGCTCCTTAAGCCAGTTTCGGCAGTTCTGATGTAGTATGTCCTGCAACCTAGYATGGTAAGGATCTATAAATTCTCACAGAGAAGAGAACCAGAAATCATTACAGTGCTTTCTTAATTCATGCCTAGGTCATATTTACTGCAAAAATTTTTTCAGAGAGTTTTCTGGTTTAGAACATGTACAGACAGATCCTGAAATTCTCAGTGCATTAATTCATTGGTTTTCATCATTCTCTAGCCTACATATCCATCAGTATCCTTCAGATGTAGCTATGTTATAAGTATTTATTTATAGCTACCTTTCAGAGTTGTAAAACGGCAATGGTAGAGGACGTGATCCATGGAAAATATCCAAAAGGGTGTGTCCAGTCACACTGCTGTTTGGCACTCAGCAGGCAAGTGAGGTGTAATGCCAGATCTGTGAAAGGCTACTAGTGTTAATGGGCAGGATCCAGGAGTTTACCAAGGCTGAAGTCAGCTGGTTATTATTATTATTATTATTATTGTTATACCCACAGTAAGCTGTAAAAGCTGATCTCTCTTACATGACGGTGAATGAATTTCTTCAGGCAGCAGAGAGCACTCCCTCAGCTGCACTGCAGCACACCTTAATTACACTTGTTCTGGGTTGTCTGTTGCCTACTAACACTAAATAGCAATAGCAAATTTGCAGTATGTTCACACAGTAAGGTCTGGGGAGGTCAAAATGCCAAAAGCCATTATCAAACCCTGAAGCAACCCTGTAGATCCTATGCATTATTCTAGAAATACTGACAAAATCCTGAAGCTTCTTTCCATCTTGTTTAACAAACAAACAAAATCCTAAATAAAATCTTCTCAAATTTTCCATAGAAAATATTTGCATATTTTAATTTTGACCCAAGGTTATGAGCTTGGATTTTGACTAGGAAGACAATACACTTCTAGGCTCCTTGCAGTTCTGTTTCTTACACTTGCATCAAACTCAAAACAGACTGATTTACGGTGGAAAAGAGTGCTTCATTCATATGTAATATGTACTAAGAAGAATCCTTAAGTTGAGGATTCTTATGATGTGTGCATATATTTGATCTAATTCAGTTTTCTATCATCTTCTGCCTTACAATTAATCTATTTTATAACATCAAAGGGCAAAAAGGGCTGTGGTTATTGCCTGTTCATAGCCTAGTCAAAAATACCTGCCACATCAATGAGCTATACTTCACTGGCTTTCACTGTACAAGTCAAATGTTCCCTTGTACTGGACATATTTGGTCTGCAAGGACAACATTCTCAGAGTGTAAACGGTTTATTTCTCACCTTATTTGCACCGATTTCTAAGTGGTCACTGTTACTCAGCTAAACTAAAAGGTGTCAAAACAAGTGAAGATCATATGGTCATTGGTATCCAGGCAATGCCCTAAGACAGGGTTTTACAGAGTAAGATCATTAGTAACAAATTCTATGAGGAAAAAAGTCAACTTAGAATACACTGGAAAAATATCAAAGCTTGTTAAGAAATTAACCGTCAGTTTATATTCTTGCACGTCTTTTAATGCCTATACTCCACTTGAGCCGAGTGCTGTAGATGAAAGTGTCTCAGGAAAATTGTTCTAGACAGTTCTGGTGCTACTATTCTACAACTGCTTAGTACATTTCTCATCCTACAAAAGTAATAAATTGTAGATCAAGTTGCAGATTCTACATGCACTTGAGAGTGAATGAGAGTGCCCTACATTTTGAAGTATAATATACAACAAAAACATATGATATTGTCCTCACCTGTCAATATATTCTGTGTATTGAACCATCTGCACAGACCACAAGTTTTTCCCTATCTCTGGGAGCCAAAGGCATGTTAGCAATCAATCAAGGTAACAACCTCCACTTYTCCTCTAAAATTATCTCTTCCCCCACTAGCTCCTCACGGTCATTCAGTCTGAAGCTGAAAAAAAAACTAAAAGTGAGCTCATCTACCTGTTCTAACCAGAAATCTGTTCCAAAGTCTCTCTGGGGCCAACAGTCCTTGGGGCAATGGGGTGTCTGAACTAATCAACATGTAAAACTGCCTTGGAAAAGCAAACCAGCTGTTTTGCTACAGCTCTCTGCTCAGCTCCGACCATGGATGTCTAAATGGGCATAGCAGGAATGCAGGAGGTAATTACCCACCTGGAGGAGATGCTCAGGGGGAGCAGAGCGAGAGCAATTGTCAGGAGAGCACAAACAGTGACACTGTCGAGTTCCTTCCCTAAGGAAATCTTGGYGGGTGCCCATCCTAAATACCCAGGGTCTGGAGGATGTGTCAGCTGGGCCCAAAGGTTCAGGTCATGTCTGACACATCCTTGCTCATTATTCTCCCCAAGGCRTAAAGTAGCACAGTATGTTTTTGATTTGAATTACTCACTTCATGGAAGTGTAAGTGACTGTACAAGGAGCAATGAAAAGGAGAGATAGGAGATTAGTTGGTGGCGTGGAGTCCGTGTATATATATGTATGTGTACATACCATATGGCCGAAACACAAGGAGTCCAGTGTATGTGTTGTTACTAGCAGTCTCATTAACAACAAAGAGTCTCAACAAGGGCAGGTGCTGAGGAGAGAAACCTCAGCTAATAGAAGAGAGGCGAGAAGTCATCTTCCCCAAGACGCAGGACGGCTAGCCCGGCAGTGGGCTCTGTAACCCTCCACCTAGCGCGATTCTGTGTGGGGGAAAGGAACTAGAAAAGGGCAGATAAACTGCCCCAAAGCAGCGGCTGGGGCCAGTCCACCCCTATGCAGCTAAACAAGCTCTTTTCTCTCCTTCCTCTCTGAAACAGTCCTAAGAGTTTTTAAAAAGCCTCCTCATATGTTCAGATCCTAACTAGGGAGTAATGAAGTCAATGAGCAAACTCATTTTGGTCATTTGCACCTTCTAAAAGGTCTTTTGTCACAGTTTCCATGCATTTGTCCTGCTGAAGAATTTCCGCAGCACAATATGGGGACTTTTCATCCAACAGCTCCAAAGTGGAAGGACAGAAGACCTCTGTGGAAATGAACTTTTCTKAAGATTATTATTGATAATCAGTTTCAAGTCTTTGTCTGCTCTAGACTTCAAGATGATCTTGAATATTATATAATATATTCCTTTAATAAGTGGGAACAGCAATATTTACTTTCTGCACAGAGTGTTTGAGAAAGAAAATGTAAAAAGCTATATTCCTAGAGCCAAGGAGCCTAGCAAGTACCTGAAGTACTGTGTATGAAACAAGTGTATGGTTTCATGCATTTAAAAAAACAAGAAACGGTGCTGTAAAAAAAAATATATTCTTATTTCTGTTGTGTGCATTTTGTTCAATGCTTGTACATAAATACTGCATACGTCCCCTCAAGTTCTCTTTTTTGTTTATCATTACTTTAATCACGTTGCATTTGTACAACTCTTCTCCGGCAAAGGGCTTAGTATAGTCAGTTTGAGAAATGCAATTTCAACATCAGTAGAACATGTTTCTATTATAAGCTTTTTCAACAAAGCGCAACATAACATTTGTGAATTGAAAAAAAAAAGCTAATGTTTATTCACTATATGGTATTTGCTGGATGTTCTGGAAATTCAGTAATCGAGTGTCTCCCTAGGAGTATGATAAGCATAACACCAAAATCATCACATTGCAGCATTCACTTTGTTCCTCACAGTAACTCTTTCATTGTTAATTGAATTCCTTCTTATCCCAATGCTTAGTAAAATACACAGAAAGATACCAAAAATGTACAGAAGATAATTCTGTGTGCACAGAAAACTGTGCACCAAGATTAGTGTAATCAGGGCAAATATATGATTGTATGTAGATACGCACATATGTATGAGTAAATACAATAGAATTGATGTTTAGTTATAGTTTATTCAAAGAAGCACTTTTATTTATGAAGGTTTGTTATTGTTCTTTATGGAGCCCTCCTTTTATTGATGTTTTGTATAGTACTTGATGCATTTTTAAGGTTAATTCACTTTGAAGAGATTAGCTACAATACTATGTCATTAAGTAACACCGGTTTATATGAAAACAGTGTCTGTGTGTGTGTGTGCATGTGCGTGCGTGTGTGCACATGTGTGTGCCACTGTTTTGTGTCTGCATGTACTGCTTCCTTCTACTTTGGGTTTGGATTATTTAGTACAATATTTTAATCATTTGCTTGCAAAACAATGGAACAATCTTATAAGGGTTATKTTACCCTTTGCCATGGAACCAATAGTTCAAGGAAGACAGAAACATGACATTCGTATCAGGACGTTTTTATCTACTATGTTTACTTGTTTCTTAGGGAAAATAAGCCAATGTTACACTCAAAATCAAGATGAATTTGGAATGAAAAGAAACTAGAAATACCAACTACACCTTAAATGTCAGATCTTTGGTTATTGTTTGTTCTATTAATTCCATTTGAATTTATTTTCTGTGAAGGATCTGATGGCTAGTATCCATTACCAAATAATTTTACCCAATGACTGGAATGTTTGTGACTTTCAGAGGTGTTTACCGTATATTCAGCAAGCCAAGAACGTGCCCTAGTGCAGACCAGTAGAGACCTGTAACGGTTAGTGTGAGGTTAATATTGAACCTCCAGTGGCAACCTCATGTTGCTGGTATTTAGCAGCATAATCCAGAGCCCTTTGCTGTAGTCATCTCTTGTAGGGTCATTCACTACCCATTTCTGCTTTCACTTGCAGCCATCAGTGGATGTCCTAGTGGTTTAATGGGATTTGCACGGCCATTTGTAGGTTTCTTATTCAGGATTCACGTCTTATAAGAAAAGAAAAATAATTGAATATAKATCAGTATAATAATTAATATCTAGCTAAAGGTTGGGACTAGTATATCAAGTGATTGTTACTGATCTATTTCATAACCAGATATAAAACCAGATCTGTCTGACTTAAGTTTTKTAACAGTTCCTCACAGTTTCTTATAAAATGGGAAATAGTGAAACTACCATGAAACTCTTGTATCATTTCAAATATAAACAAAAAATGCATTAAAAACAAAAAAGTGATAACAGTTTGATATAGTAACAATCTACACTGATGACTCCAATCAAGTAAATGACAAACATTATCAATCTGTCAGCACTCCGCAATGCAAGACCAATGTAAATCAGGCATTAACAACAACAAAGTACGTGATTAACAAGTGCAGAATTATTATCTTCCAATCAAATAGCCAGCAGCTAAAAAATTATTTGCTTTTGTGCAATATACTTCAACTCTTTCCAGAATTAGGACATATTATTTTTCATTTTTAGTAAAGAGTCTGGTCATTGATTTTCTTTTTTTTTTTTTTTTTTCCTAATAATAAAATGGAGTCCTGATAGCCAATTCCAGTTTTCACTTAATGGTGCAAATAATCTTGATCTCAAATGAACAGTTGGCAAAAATGTTGACACTGCCAAAGACAGTAGGAGAAATGCCATTGGTGTCAGCAAGACAGGTTCTCACACACCACTTTGAAAAGCGTTAAGTCGTGTATAATGTGTGGTTTTAGAAAGAGGATTTTATAGGTTCACCTTTTTTATGCAACTATATGTTTCACACTTTCTGTGTAAGATGTTATTCTAAATGTATAATTTATTCTTTGGCTTCCAGAATTATTATTATTCAATTTCCTGTACAACCAATAAACACTAGTTAATATCTGTACTTCTTCCTAAACTGTACAGCTCAGATTATCAAAGATATATGACTTGGATTAAAATTACCATATCTAATATTCAGAATTCAGCAGGAGAAGATAAATTTAAAAGTAATATATATTTATTTATTCACTGCTCAGAAGTAAAAGAAATAAAAGGGGTTAGATATTCTGCTGTTCTTCAGATGTTCTGAGAATTCTTAATATTGAAACCAAAATAAATGATGCACAGTGAATAAAGAAGACATCCACTAATTTTCATGGTATCAAAGTAAAGGCAATAAAAGGAAATAGGTTTGGAACAAATGAAAAAAACAAACCCTTTCATGCAACACGCAGATAAACTCTGGAACTTGTTATCATAAATGATAGAAGCTAAAAATGTCTCCAAAAAGGCAAATTASACAAATTCATGGAGGACAGTTCCATTGATATTAGCTGATGATCCAGACGGAAGTTGTTTAAACTGTTGATTTCTGGACTGTTAAGAGGATATATAAGAGAAAAACACTGAATAAATGCCACAGGCTCTGTCAKTCTGACCAAATCTGCTTTATGTTCTTAGGACAAAGCTAACATCAAACAATCATTTTCCGTATTTTGTAATAGAGACAATTTATTTAGGAAAAATAAGCCAATTTCTAGAAATGCAGAAGGAGCAAAACTTGAGCTCTTTGGGTGCTTCCAAAGCAGTGTTAAGTAGCATAATTCATGATTTTGTAATTTAGGCGTAAGCATCTTCCTGTAACACATATACAGTGGTTTTGACTTAGAGGGAGAAAAAGCTGCAGTGACATGTGTTCAGATGTACRATGCCAGAGGGATGTACAGCAATGAGAAAGCTCTGAAAAAATAACAAGTTCTTGATAACTTGTATAATTAAAAGATCATCAAAGTGTTCTGTTAAATATCTAAGAAAGAACCTTTGTCAGCTCTAGTGTCTTTTAGCTCATGGAGATTTCAACAGAAAATTTTGCAGTAGGTGGGTGTGTATGTGTTTAAGAGAACAATATTGTACAAAGCAAGGCAAGTGTAGGTTACTCACTATCAAGATAATGTGATGGAAACCAGAAAAAAATAGATCATTACCTTTCAAGGGACCTCATTTCCCACACACTCTTCAGCGCTCAGCCCAAGTTTCTGTATGTCCATCTCTGTGAGCTTGGTGTTAGGAAGCAAAATCCCCACTGAGGACTTCTGTGCCGGCAGACAGGTATACCAGTACTCTGTCAAGCAGTTAAACATCAGCAAAAAAATGCTATTGAAACATTACGTTTTGCCTCCATTGCATTATGTTTCACCTGTACCTCACTATTACGACAGAAGAACAAAGAAAGATTTCAACAAGGTGTGTATTGTTCTGGTGGGGAGGGACCRTATTCCCAGGAGGAGCAGTGCCCTAAAGGAGCCCTCATTCCTGAGCATCTCCTCGGCTCACAAAACAAAGTGTTGTGTCAGGATTAAGTTTCTAATGGCGCTGGCAGGCAAACAGGCACAAAATGGACTGAATTCAGACTCTTGCTTTGGGACACAGAGTGAAATTATGATTCCCAAACCTCATCAACACAAAGCACATCTTTGGCCAATAGAGAAAATAAAACATATGAGCTGAATTTCCCAAAATCAAAACTAGCTCCAAGCCTAAAATATTGTAGAGGTGCCTTTTTTATCACAGCCTCTGCATCAGGGTGATTTATTTTGTGGGATGGATACTACGATTCAAAATATGTTAAAGTCTTTGCTGAAGATTTTTCATCCTTTTTCCRTTCACTAACGATATGCCAATAAAAAAAAGTTCAGCACAACAAAATGTAGATGGGAGTCAGTTCAAGATTAAAATATACAGCAAGATAAAACAAGAATTGATCTGAGACACAAAATACAGAGGACAGTGTGAATCATTTCGAGTTTAAAAATACGTCTGTCTTCAGTGTCTCTCTTCTTTTTCGCATCATCAGAGAGTAGAAGTGAAAATAAAAGATACTCATATGGCATAAAAATCTCTTCTTGATATATTTCCAAACTCCCATTAAATATTCTTAAAAGTGCTTGACCTTATACCATTTGACACTGTTTCAATCAATGGCTGAAGTTCATCCGAATGATGCAGGTGGACAAAAGAGAGGAAACCCTCTTAAGAAAAACATTACTCTGAATGAGCCCAGTTCAGAAAAGACAGTTACATGAGCTGATGTCTTTGCAAGTCATGGACCGTAACTGAATAGAAAAACATCCAACCACTGAACCTTTTTAAACTTCTTTCAGGATATCTTACTCAAAAAATTGGAGTCTGGAGCTAKCTGAACTCTGCATGGGGGAGTGCTGCAGGTATTCATAGTTTAGCTGCTTCCTTAGGTTTTTTTTGTTTTCTGTTTCCTTGGGGGTTGTTTTTGCTACCTTCTAATGCAAGTGGAACAAGTTTGCTTTCTAAAAAAAAAACCAACCCAATTCCATCAATTTAGTTTCACAGATGTTTCCATTTACAAGCAGAAGCCCTTGATGGTGCTGAAAGTTACTCAGCATTGTTGTAATTTGCATAACATTAGCCATGATGTTTTTATTTTGAAAAGTTGAAATGTTTGCAGCTCATCATAACCCAGTCCTAATGACGTTCGGTACATCTGCTTAAAAAGTTGTGTCTAGGCAATGTTCTACACCACAAACATTTTTTATGACTTTTACTGACTTTCAAGTTCTTCAGTTCAGATATACTTAAAGACTCTGCTTTATGTACACACAAATTGGGAAATAACAACTGGGTAACAAAGTTGGGTTCTGTGCTGTATACTGCATCTGTATTCTTGCATCTGTCACAAGAGCTTCATGCAGCATTATGCAAACACCTCACGGTTTTCGTTTCGGTAGGCTCATAAAATTAATGTCTCTTTTTGTAGATGGCATAGTGAGTTAAACAGGTGTAACAGGAAATTAAAATAGGAAGGAGTAGAAACAATGATGGCAAGTAAATGACATCAGTAGAGGAATAATTTCTTCAACTCTTCATTCTTTCTGTTTCCATCCCTTAACATCCCTGCAAATAGGTGACTACCCTTGATCCAATGTTAAACCAAATCCTAGTTAAAAGCAACAACAAGAAAAGAATAAACTGTATTTCAGAGATGTGATTTTGTTAGCAGAGATCGAATATAATGTTCATCTGCAGCTTTCTCCCCTGGCTTGGTTGCTCCTCTGCTTTCTAATTTGGGACCTCTCAAATGAAACTTAAATCTTCTGTATCCATCAAGGTGCATCAACCCCCCCTTTTATCTAAGCAGAAAAGCAAGCAACCCATTTCTGTGAACAAGCAGAAAGTTCAACACTTGATACCATACAGGGGTTTTCCTGACAAACATCTTTGTACACTTGCCTTCAAAACCCTGATCAAATTCACCCCCATCATCATTTCTGCTCTTTCTTCCAATTTTCCATTTTTTTGGTCCACTTTTTAATTACTTTCTTCATCTCCTTGCCCTGCACTTGACATGGCAACTTCTTTAGTGCTTCTTCCTACACTTAAAACAGCCTTTCATTTCTCACCTGTGAAAATCCCCAACTCGCCTCACAGTTCCTACTTGAAACACACACACCAGCCTCTGTAGTACGTTACTGTGTCCAGTTGCATTTGGTTATGAGCTCCTAAGGCAGAAAGCTGCTGTGCGCTTTCAATGCCTACTCTCAAAGTGCTGCACAAGTAAAATYCAAAATGCAAAATAAACATATCTGCCTCCTTAAATAAACACACCTACATATGTTTAAAAGAAGACAGTAATCAGAAGTGTATCASTGTAGTATTTGTCTGTGCGCACATTTTTATGCTCATAATGAAATTATTAGATAAATTACAGATGACTGAACCAGGCCAAATTTGAATCGTTGTTTTCAAAATTTAAAAACACTCCCAGAAGAATTTCATTCACAGTTCCCCTCGAATGAGAAGTGAATACAAAAATGTACTAGTTTCATTTTTTCTTATATCAGCTATGTATTTTCATATCCTTTAGCTTTTCAGGCATTCCATGCTAGTAAAAGTATAAGGAAAGTTATACAAAAAAACAGCTATATTTTTTTAATGATGGCATTTGCTTGCAGCTAGATACCAATTAGGCAGTCCCTGGACATTCAAACTCCAACTAACTGTCAAGCAAGTGCTGGCTTACCATCAGGCAGCCTAAAACAAAGATGTACCTATAAGATCCAAGGCAATACTGAACACATAACCCAACAGTTGTCAACTATTCCTCAATACATGCTTACTAATAGCATGCTAATAACAAAATCTGAGTTTGTAGGCATGAATGAGGGGCTTCCTGTATGGGAAACTAAAAACTGTTGGAAAAAGTCAATCAAAAAGAAATGGATTAGGTGGTATTGTTGCTGGTTTAATGTATCTATTAGAGTAAATTTTGCTAGGGGAGGTGGTTGAAAAGTAAATATTGAAGTAACCATGTGAAAGAAAAAGAGCTTGCTCAGAACATCCAATGTTAAGGAGCTGCTTTCCTTGTTACCCCATGAGAGGCAGACTGCCGAGGAAGGACATACAGCACTTTTTTGCTAYGCAGATGTTAATGCACCGCTCAGCAAGACCATGTCACTCATGCTGATACTCAGTTTGAATCCAGTTGCAACACTGTGTGGCTGCASCTAATTAAGCCAGCTTTTAAAAGTAAATGTAGTCCTAAGGCCAATACATGAAAGAAGATTAAATTGGCCCTTTTTACAGTGTAACCACTTTATTACAGGTATCGTATTGTCCAGTGGTTGGATGTTGCAGAGTCTGGAAGATAAAACATTCTCTTTTTTGCCTACCGATGCATTTTTATATCCTACTTGGTAGATAAGAGTTATTGTGTGAAACTTGAGATGCACAAAAAATAACAGTGCCTAACAATGTTGGCTATGATGAGAAAAATGGGTAGCTCAGTGAATAGCTTCATTTCCTATGGATCTGTATTATATTTTTTCCGGAAGATGCAAGACTTCTGTAGTCTCTCTCTAACTTGAATTAATTCACTCTTCCTCAATAACAGTACTAATAGGTTCTGGCTACTCTATTTTCATTAAACTAATAGGAATTTGATATGCTTGAAAATGCTCTCTCTTTGCCAAATTTAACTGAAATTATCCAAGTAGTTCAAAAGTTATTAGGGCAGAACACACAATATGCAAATGTTAAAAAAAAAGTCCACAGTCACAGCAAGTAAGTATTCTGGAAAAACTCTTTAGTGATCAGTATCAACAAAATGGAAAATCATAACCTTTCTGCATATATCATAATCAACTCAGGAGACTGAAAATTAGCAGCACAGAAAAATAAAATCAAATAATGGTGCCATACTATTGGCAATTAAAAAAAACTAGATGTCCAAGCCAAGAGAGACTAGGAGGAACACAATGGCTACACATGGAACAAACACCCAACCACTTCAAATAAGAAATCAACTAAAATTTAAAAAAATACTAAAGATTAAACCTGACATTTTTTAGGAGGAATGTTATTTATAAATGAATGCAAAATCTATGATCTAGATAAGGCGCTCCATTAAGCAAGCTGACCACACAGTTGTGCCTAGGAAAGATACCTGCTTGTCAGTGGATGACTTTTTAGAGGTTTGTTTTTCACACAGACCCATTCATTATTGCCTAGCTGCTGACAGGGGTCCTTTCTGTCAGAAAGATTGGGAGAAAGGAATGAGGGCTTAGTAAACATTTGAAAAATATATCAGACAACTGTGAAAACCTCCTGGGTATGTGGGTTTGGGGTTTTTTTTAAGTCAAGTTGGTTTTCAAGTCACAGATTTCACTCTAGAAAACATATTTTAGTGTGTGAAGATTAATTTCTTTCTATCCCGCTGTGTCTGCCAGCATCAGCACTAGAGAAAAGCAATGAAAAGATAAAGAAGCAACAGATGGGAGTGAGAGAATAGAAGGGTCATTTTTTGTTTGAGGGTTTCGTTCTTGTGTTTTTCTTTACTTTGAGCAGGGAAGAAGTTTATTCTGCTGAGCAGCATGACCCCTAACACCGGGGCCAAGGCACAGTGCTCCTGCCATCCCGTTGTCCCCACTGGCACAGGGTCTCGCACATCCGCACTCCCACAGATATGTCTTTCAATAAGTCAGTAAAGAAACATGGATATCTATTTCCTCCCATGCTGAAGCACTAACGCCCAAGGGATAATATACTCACATAATGGAGCTTTAATTGCCCAGATGTGTGCAAATTGAAAAAAAAAAAAGGAAGGACATAAAAAAGGAAAAAAAAAAGCAACCATGAGGAAGGGGGCTACAAAAATCACTAGTTTTTAGAAGTTCTATCCCTCTTACTAATCAAAGTACAGGGCTCTTGCCATGAATCTAAAACACTGGGGGAAAAAACAATCCAGGAAAGGCCACATACTCCATTGATGTAGATTTTTTCCCCTTCCCATATTTCTTCCTCCATTCAGTTTCTATTCTCTCTTCCTCAGGCTTAGCATTTCTATTTTCAAAATTAGTCCTTTTCACTTACTGAAAGCTTCGTCTGTCCCTTTTTTTTCACAGTGCATTGAACTGCACTACAGCAATACTTAAGATTAAAGATTATTAAGATTAATAATCTTAGTTTTGTGAAGATTAAAGATCAAGAAAGGTTAAATAAGAAGGCTGTGGTGACTGATTGCACTTGCATAGGCAACATGACCCAGACATGGGAGAAGACCCAATATACTGAGTCTAACCAAGAAAGTAAAATAACACCCTACTATCCACCTTTTATGCTTACTCTAAATTTGTCATATATGAAGCGTGGGGAAGTTATAGTTTTACCAAAATAACTTCTCAATCCACCATGAGCCAAGTTTTTTTCTTGGCTGGGGCTTGTCAAAAATGGTGAAAAGTTACCTGCTGGTCTTTAAAGTGTGTTGGTAGTGATACAGACTGCAGGAGCTGAATAGCACTGGAATCCTGCACTGAGATTTTATGAATTCATTTGGCTTCTCTCCTGTCAGGCTGGCATCAGATTTTATTTTAAACAGAAATCTCCCTAACAGGACAAAATACAGGAGAAGATACGAAGGGAAATATCAGGTAATTAAAGAAAAAAAATACAGATCAGTTGATCTGCTCACTATATCACTTATAGGAGATAACTTACATCTGAGTAGGAAACCTCTAGTAAGTTAGCATAAAACCAGAAAATTTATTGCATATGTGAATGTAGTGCCATCAACGCACAAGATGTAGCTAAATCTCCCCAGCTCCTCCTGAGAGAATGTTTGTCTCCAGCTCTCACTGTCAAAACAATGGAAACCCCACAATAGCATTTGCCTCTTGTTCGAACCCGCCTACCATGTCCTACAGAAAGCCACGTTGGAGATGGGCTGTTCGCAGACTCCACGGGAATTCAAGTTCCCCGTTCTCATTCATTTTTAACCCATAACCAAGAATTAAAACCTCTCTGAATTTTATTTGTTCCTCTTGCTTGCTAGAGGAGGCAGGTTTATCTTCTCTGCTTCACAGGAAGGCACCAAGCTTCTCAGTGCAGCTGAACTTCCATAGTCTCATAATGTAATCCCTTAGCACAAAAAAGCCTGCAAAGCCAGTCTGCCCAGTCACACCGCCATCAGGTACGATAAACCACATGCATGTACTTTGTAAATCCCACCTCTCCAGATTATGTGCAAAGACTTTCACCGCTCTGCTGGTGGCCATCACAGCTGAGGAGCTGCTGTTTAGATAGGAGTCCACACGAGAGAAAAGATGACTAAGGAAAGATTTATGCAGCTCAGTAAAGAGCTTAGCAAGGTGATTTATAAGAGAAGAGAGCAGCTTAGAGAAAATTAAAAATGGGAAGGAGAATAGAAAAGGTATACAAAGATAGAAGCTAAACCCGTGTAAAAACCTGATAAGGAACTAAGGTAGAAAAAGTGCATAAAAACAGGAAAGGAAATACAAAAGGCAAGCAGCAAGGAGCATGTTAGCAGCATAAGTAGCAAAGATCCAGGCCCAGATCAGTGAGGATGGGGGGCCAAGAGGTCATGAAAAACATTAATGACAGAGATAAGGTTGATATCACTGGGAAGCCTGGGTTCATTTCTTTGTTTCATACTTCATGGAAGAAGCTGAGGGGGTCGTGACTTAGGGAGAGATTACTAGAGGGGCTGGTGGCAGGGACAAGGAGTGAAATGAAGAGGTAGTGTTAAAAGGCTTTGAAATGACTCCTGAGTAGATAAGCCGTCAAAGAAAGAATAAAAATTCACCTGGTGCCAATGGATTTATCACAGAATAGTTAAGTGGAAGCAGCTACATAAAATAGTAAGGAGCCTTCGGAAAATATAATTAAATGTTCCGTATGGGCCTGGAAAGGAGGAGAGGGTATATAATCCAAGAAGATTCAGAAGCTACCTGAACATAATTTCCTTTGGTTATTGCTAATACTAGCTAGGTATGGAGTCCACAGATTTAGCCCATTCATGGTGTAAACTGGTATGAGTAGATTAAACTAATCTGATGGCATTATTGTTATAAAGAAACAACATTCACTTGTAGAAGTGCAAAATATTAGAGTAAAAGGTTTTTCTTAAATATTTCGACATTGCAGCCAAAAGTAATACATGTGTGTGCATTTTTAAAAAAAGTCTAAATATCAGAAATCTATAGTAGCAATGTCAGGCCAGTGTGAAGTGTTTCTGAAAATCTTACTGTTCATACATGTTAATGAAGAATGCATTTAGAGCACAAACTAAAACTCAGAAAAATATGTGGCAGAACTCCCTCTTATTTAGGGTGAAATGGGAAAAAATTAGCTTAAAAAATTGAGTAGAAATAGATTCAACTTTAACTTTCCAGAAACAAACAAACAAACACCCCCAAAGAAACCTAAATGCCTTTTTTTTTTAATCACCAGTGGAAAACAGAGCAGTAAACCTAAAAAATGTCAACAGTTGTTCTCATATAAACTGTCTGCCACATGCTAAAGAATATCAAGATGGATGTAGAGACGAATGATGGAAGTCAACATTTACTGTGGTCCAAGTGTATCTTTGATTTGTTTGAGGCATTTAGGGCTAATATTCCCATACAGAGAATCCATATTCAGACTCTGCCAAGTGAAGGTTTTGGTGAAAAAAATTTTGTATTGTTAGAAAAGAAGCATGATAATGCAAACGCACTTATCATTAGACCTGCAGGTACATTTAAATATTCCTAGCATAAATTAATATTTCTGTCATCCCTTGCAGGTTCTTATATAGCTTAATAAATGGAACAAATTTATAAAGCTACACTTGAAAGTAATAATAATTTCCTCTTTAGAAAAATAACAGAAACTGGATGGGCAGGAATATTTTGTGTGACAAATATAAAGAAGGAAAATTTCCTCGAACTCTCAAATATGAGATTATTTCAGGAAAAGAAGTYCAGACTGAAGTTCAAAGACTTTCTATCTATTCTCATCTCTACTTTGACTCAGGGTATGACCTCTGAAAAATTATTTCAAGGGAGCCTGTAAAGCAGGAGGAGAGGGATCATTGATGCTGTGATGAAGAACAGATTGGCACTCCACCTGACATAGGAATGGCCACCTTGGCCCAGCATCTTTTCTTTTAAGTGGCCCTAAAGAAGAATCAGTGGGTGCCCCAAGAAGGGCAAAAGAGCACATTAAATATATAGTGCACTTCTCTTTGAATCCTCTACAGCTTCCTGAAATCTGCAGTTTAGGGATTTCCTACACCTGGTATATTGGATTGCATCCCATGGGAAGAGAATAGTTATATGCAAATAACAGTGGTACCAAAATCAAGCTGCTAAGTGTACTTGGAAATCTGTGGGAATTAATTTCCCCTGCTGAGAAGTTGGCTCTAACTTGCTTAAGGTTAGTTCAGGTTAGTTCCAATAAATCACACTGCAGCCTGTATATGTTGCAGAAAACATGGCAAAAGATGCACTGAGGCATTGGGAACTGTTTTTTGCCGGAGGTAGATGCTAAAGAGGGATTCTAGGTGTAGCCTTTATCGGATTCAGAACAAGATACATGGGAGGGGGTTGAATCTGCAAGGCTTAATGAGACTTTACTCTCTGACTAGAGGCTAATCCCTCACTAAGAAGTCCCAATCCAGCAGAATCTTATTGCTGCACACTCCATAATGTCGTACGCAGTGGCCCTGCCCCTATCGCTCCTCCCTGCACCTTCTCACTCCATCACACCTCTGTGCCAAGTGGCACAGACAGGTTCAGACAACAACCTCTCACTGCTCTGCTCCACCGCTGCTTGAAGGGCATCCTCTCCACTGGGGGCTGGCGTTTTTAGAGTGGTTGTACATTATACTGGCCTTCTACCTGAAAAAAAGTGGTCAGAAAAACACAGACGTCTTGTTCAATCCAATTAAAAGAGCAATGGATCTTGGGCTCTGTTTTGTGATAAGATAAAGTCGCTAGCACAGTGGTATCCAGACAGGCACACCCATCTGCTACCCTGCGGATACTGGAGTTGGTAACAGAAATAAATCATCAGGTATAGCCTGATGTTATGAATTGCAGAATTTTGTGAGCCATTGGTTGAAGCAAAGGGATGTAAAGTGCACAGAGTTGGGAAGATTTGAATAACTAATACAAAAAGTGTAAATTGCATATTGTGATCCTCAGGATCTTGACAGAAAAAAAAAAAAGGAAACCTACCAAGCTCCTCACCTTGCAGTGTTGGTGTCAGTGAGAAAAACATATCTCAAAACAAATTCCATCCACTCCTGAATCACAGAAAAACAACACTACAGAAACCCACAGCATCTTTTTCATTTGAACAATTTATTGGACCTCACAGAAGTGCACTTATGTTACTTTCTGTGAAGGATGCCACCATACCACAAAGGAACGTACACCTACTCCTGAGCAGTGAAAATCATTGCTTGGAGAACCATTTAGAGAAGAGTAAGATAAAGTCCATTKCTCACTCACCCCTGGTTATTAATGGCAATTTTAGCAAAATGTATGAAGAGTATATCTGATCTCTGCTGTCGCACACCAGACAGATTTTAACTCAATTACTCCCCTCTCACCTTATCTGAATGCATTTATTTTCCTGTATGAAATTAGATCAGCCGTTATCTCTGAACACACACCCTCTGAATTGTGGATGGATATATCCACAAGGAAAAGCAGATGCTCTTGTGATTGACAGAAAACCCCGAAACACTGTCTGCTCCACAGAAACAAAGCCAGAGTTGTCATAGGGATGATTTACTAGGCTATATTACACTAGCAGAGAGAGATTTTTGTATGACTAAGGGTCTGGTCTTATTGCAGAATAAGTAAATATACTTGCCTCAAATTCAATCTAATATAATTTGCTGCAGAAAATTAGAAATATTAGTATAGCAACTATTAAATCAAGTGATTTAAACACAGTGTAAGATGGAATGAAAAAACATCGCTGCCATTTCATAGTAGGAAATCCCATACTGCATGTTTTGGATAAAAYCAGTGAAAGAAAGAAAACTAAGTAAGACCTAGACGACTGCAACCACTGGAGAGATGATATTTTGCTGTATGTATGGATTATTCTAAATCCTGTATTCGTATGTATTTCCTCTCTACCATTTATTCATAACTCTTTAATATCAGTGGTGTAAAGTACATGTAGTAAAAACAGAAAAGGCCACCATTTTCCAGCATTACAGTTTCAATTTTCTTAAAAAGACAAATAAAAGACCCCAAAGGCTTTTATGGGTGTTTTTTGCAYAGATCAATAGGATTTTATTCATGGCTGCAGTGAGTACGAATGAAGCTCTTGTCTTTTAATACTGGCCTGTGGCGCATGATTTTGTCTGTGACAGTAACGCCCCAACAAGAGGGGCTGATCATGTCTGGTGAATTCCCAGTTACTTGCAGCCTGGTGGACCTAAAAGGTCAAATTTCTTATCAGTTCATTAGCAGTTCTGTGCAAAGAGAGATCTGACCTGTACGTTACAGTGAGTTAAAATTAATGGGAAAGTCTTGGAGTACTTAGACATATTACGTACTTACACATCTTACTTTGGAGACTTGCTGCTTCCCCAGGGAAGCTTGCAAGGGCAGAGATGGTACCAGGAAGGCGAGAGAATRAGACCCCAGGAGGGTTTGTGCAGCAGAGGACGAAAAGTGACCCGTAGCAAAAGAAGAACCTAAGTGGGCAGGAGAAAGGGAAGGGATGTGTAAGATTTGGATTTGGGTTCATTCTGTCTCTCTCATCTCCCTAAAACACTTTGCTGAAAGCAACTCCACAAAATCTTTTTGCTTCAGCAAAAGAGCGTATTTCCAGAAAAGGTAATTTAATCACTGGGTTTGCACCATTTTTCATGTTAAGTGTAAGTACTCCAAATGATAGCAAGTGCTATCACTTCCTGCAATGCCAGCTGCTTGAAAACTCAGTGTACTCTACTTCTCTGGTCTGAAATGGGAAGTTTTTGGCCCCTCCAGCCTCAATATACAGCMCACAAATGACTACATTGCATTTTCTCTTTTTGCTTGGATAGCACAATGGTGTCTATGCTAGTGAGTATGCAAGGTATATCACTGAGTTGTTCCTTCCACAGATATAAGCTGCTATGAAGGGGATAAAGAACTTCATGGAATGATATATTTCAAATACCTATATGTGCCCACAYGAAAAACAAAGAATGAACTGAGGAAAGGTGATGGGTGAGCTGGAAGATGGGAAAAATRGGAACAGAACTCTATGTATAATGGTTGGTTACAAAAGCACCAAAGACTGGGAAGGTCCATGAGGAAACTGCTTTATAATTTTTTTGCAAACCCAAAGCTCTCAGAAGTCTGTCACAGGCAGTCACAATGCCTCTTTGTGCTGGTTTTGGCTGCGTTAGAGTTAATTTTCTTCATAGTAGCTAGTATGGGGYTATATTTTGGATTTGTGCTGAACACAGTGTTGATAACMCAGGGATGTTTTAGTTCCTGCTGAGCAGGGCTTACACARAGCCAAGGCCTTGTCTGCTCCTCACCCCACCCCACCAGCGAGTAGGCTGGGGCTGCACAAGRAGTTGGGAGGRGACACAGCCGGGACAGCTGACCCCARCTGACCAAAGGGACACCCCAYACCATATGGCKTCATGCTCAGCATATAGAGCTGGGGGAAGAAGAAGGAAGGGGGGGAYGYTYRGAGTGATGGYGTTTGTCTCCCCAAGTAACCGTTAGGCGTGATGGAGCCCTGCTGTCCTGGGGATGGCTGAACACCTGCCTGCCCATGGGAASGAGTGAAKGAATTCCTTGKTTTGCTTTGCTTGCRTGCGYGGYTTTTGCTKTMMCTATTAAACTGTCTTTATCTCAACCCACRAGTTTTCTCACTTTTACCCTTCYGATTCTCTCCCSCATCCCACTGGGGGGGRGCGAGCGGCTGGGTGGGGCTKAGTTGCCGGCTGGGGTTAAACCACRACACTTTTCCAAGGCAGAAAGTTGCCATGCAATGCACGAAGTCTGCACAACCATCTTTCTATTTATTTAGAAAWTTTTCTGTGTATGTGCCAAATAAAATGCCAACGTGCTTCTTTTCAGTCATTTGCCTGTCCACCTTTGATCCATCCATGTGAAAGCAGGCAGGACATCTCCAACTATGATTTTTATGAAGGCAAAAAATATCTAGCAAATCTTTAAATAAAAGCTTGTCAAAGTGTGGCAGCGGGAGTTTTTTGGAAATCACCTGCAAAGTCTGAAGCAAAATAATTTCTTGATCACATAGMAAACTCTGTATTATGGAAAGAGTAGCATTTTCATTATGCTGGATTATTCTCAAAAGCCTTTTCATTAAATGACTTCACAGATTTGATCATTTGTATAAATGCCTGGGGTGAGCTAGCTCAGCTTGCAGTCCCACAATGAGAACTGAATATCATATCATGGAAAAGGAACAGAAGAGCGATTTTAGGAGATGAGCTTCCTTCAGAGGGTCACATTTGGAAAGCAATAGCTCACCCAAAGATTCTTCTGACCCTCAGGAGTGATGTACTATGCACCAAGTGCTAGAAGGAAAAAGTCAGATTTATACAGAAGGCTGACTTTCATTGCTGAAAAAAAAAACAGAAATTTGAAATACAGTAAAATACACAATGCTGATAGRCTCATTACTTAGTAGTACAGTGCTAGTTAAAAGAAAAAACCTTGCCTAGGCATATACATTGTAATAATTCTCTCCRGTATTATGATAAATAACACAACCTGTGCACAGGCTGCACATTTACACGCTAGTGTAATCCACTTGGCAGGTGATTGGAGGCCAATATACTCAAGGTATTTAAATGACCTAATGTTCTGAATTTTTACGTAAGAATTAATGACAAGAACCATGAGGATGAGAAAAACATATACTSTGTGTATAGATATTTTATCATTTGATATATGAATGCCCTTTTTTGAGATTGACTGATGAAGTCAATTTTATTTTAAAGGCTTAGTGAAAGTGAAAAGCATATGTGGAAAATGACTTTTTAACGTTCTTGACCATGTTGGAATTATTAAAATTAACACAGAGTGTTGAAAAACCGAACGGATGCCATCACCTTACAGGCACTGGATAGAAGATACAACAGCATGCTAAGTGCCTCTTTCATCGTAACTCCAACATCTTGTCAGAAACCATTTAGYCAAGTCAAATTGCTGAGTTGTATTTAGTTGGATTCATCAAATAAATGGAGCTGTGGATATCGTGTTTTCTTTTAGCAAGCAGAAGTCATTAATTTAATTCTGTAAAAACTGCAAAGAAACTCCAGGAAATTACACTGTGGGGACAAAATGCATTTTAACTGATGAGGTATAAAGACTGATAGTAAAATGACTGATAACACAGTTGTTGAACAGTTGCAACAAAACCCGGTCTAACAGTAATCAAAMACATTTGTTCTGATAAGCGTGAGAAGCAAAAACAAGAAATTGTACTATTCCAGAATTTCTTAATAAGAATTTAGCAAAGGGAAAGGAACCTACTTCTAAGACAGTGACTTGCATGGTAAAAAATTTCAGACAGCTCTGTCAAGTCTTGCAAAATGAACAGGGGAAGTATTAGTAACTCTTCTGACTTCAGAAAGAGGAGAYAGAAAATAGACTTGAAATTTTTAAAAAATCAAAAAATTAATCAGGAGTAAAAATCTCTGTAAATAATGATATGCCATTTTCTGCACTTTAACTGTTCCCATATAKTTTTAAATTTCATCTTTTCTTTACACCTCGAGGCTATTATTACAGGCTGCTCACTGTCCACTGTTGTTTTCAAGTGACATCTAAAMTTCTTTTATTTTTAACCTATATTATTGTCCTATCCTTAAAAAACAAAGGGGAAGACAGGAATGCTTTCTTRTTCTTATTTAATTAATATTTTTAACAATAAAAATAATTCAGGATGTCAGTAATTAGGAATATCAGAAATTATTTTGCTGTAATTTAATCTCTTCAACTTCTTATATAGCCTTCCTAAAACAATTACATTATCTAGCCATCTTTTGGAAACACTTTGAGCCAGATAACCATCATAGAYCTTTCTTCCATCTTCGTCACATAAATAAAATCATGTGGTACGTGCTGTTCTTTCATATATAAAGACATTTTCATACAAAACTCTACAGTGTTATTTGTGATGGCTGTTAAAAGGAAGGGCACATAAGTATATGTTCCTTTTTAAAAAGAAACTAGCAAAGGTTGTGGCTTTAATTTGTACTTAGTCTGTCTACTTGACATTTTGTTCCTCAGCCTTGGGCGAGTCCTGCAACCGTCCGGTTTTAAATTATCTCTAAAGTTTCCATTGACTTCACTTCTGCTTTGGCCTATCTACAGATCTTGTGTCCACAATGTATTTGTTCTTAAACAAAAACGACTAGTGGGTTTTGAGAAAGAGGAAGATGACTGGTCAGTATCTGAAATGACTAAAAAGGAGAAGGTAGTTATTTCTCAAATTGTCTGAAGTAGTTTAGAGGTAAAAGCGTTCTCACCTGCCTGGTAAGTGGAGCGGGGGAAAGCCGCCGGTAGGAGGGCCGGCCGATGGGGAGCGGGGCGGGGGGAGCCACCCCTGCTTACCGCAGGGACCTCGCTGACGCTCCTGAGGGCTGGCACTGTCCTCCAAGGGTCTTTCCCATCAGTAAGCATACCTGGATGGACAAACATCTGGGATGAGGGGCAAAAAAGGAAAGGAATGCAATGCCAGATAATCAGTATTCAGAGCAACTAAAGTACCTGCAAGTTTCTAGACCRCCAATGCCTTGGCACCAAGGAAAGAGAAACAACCATGAGTGCCCTGCCTGTTTGTACATGCTGTCCCCTTGAAAAGCAAGGCCCCYTTCAAAAGCAAGCATGGCTTGCCGCTCCTCTTTCCCCAGCACTTCTTGTGCGTGCTTTTGGCCCTCCGTTTTGCCCAAGTTTTTGAGAAGCTCTGCCTTGGCTGTGTTTAATTGGCACTGACTTCGTGACAGAAAACATGCTACAAGATCCTGAGCCCCTAAGACTCTGTCAGAATATTCTGCTGCATTATACAGACTGGATTGAGTTGTAAACAATTTTTGTACCCGTGCATTGTCTTTCAAGGCCTACTTTCTCCTCAAAATCTCTGAAGTTTAAAAAAGGGCTTTCTGAAGCATCTTTTGAGCATCTACAAGGGAGCATCTTTGAGAAGGACTTGAGAGTTATCTATCAACCTTACCTGTAATATGAAGCTTTGATATATTATAGCCCATGAACTTGGGRCTTTTTATTCTCTTTGTTTCTGGCAGCACAAGCTTATTTGGAAATAATTTTGCATGTCATGAAAGCTTAGTAGACAAGTGACGGCACTGCTTGTAGAGCTTGTAAATTTGAGAAAGTTAAGCCTTAAGACTGGAGGATAACTTATTTTTCAAAGAGAAATTCCACATTACAAATCAAAGAGCGCTCACGTGACATATTAAAGACAAAGAATCAGCACAGAAAAATGGATACCTGACATGACTACACCCATAATTCACCAGTTCTTGGCTTTTAGTAAGTAATATAAACTCCTTACCAGTCTACTAGAAATTACAAAAAAAAAAAAAACAACCCCAAAGCACCAACAATAAAAAAGATCCATCTCCGCAGATAAGAAAGCTTTCAAAAAAGCTTTTTAACAATGTACTTTCCTGAATGGCTTCCATTTGCATTAGAAATACATAGATTGGGTTGGACTGAATCATAAAGCACCTTTTGTCATTCTTCTTTTTTGTTCAGTCATGGTTAAATGCATTCCAGGTACCCTGACACACTGTGATTCTCAGAAAAAAAGGGTAAGTAGTCTTTCAGCACACATGCCCATTTATGAAAATTACGATCCTTAGAGGAAGAAACATTTTCTAGTTTGTGAACTGATGCCACTAATTTGTTCCCACATACTTCTCTGTCGTGATCAATTAACAGAAGCAGCATTTTTAAAGATTTAAACAATGTTAAATATTTTTGTCAGGCCGTAGTGTCTTTAATACATCTGTTACTTCATCTGAGCAACGAGGAYTCAAAAACATGAGCATGGGAGACATAAGGAGAACAGAGAGAGAAAGTTCAGACAAAAAAAGCACATTTCAACAAAAAAAGCACATTTATAACTCTTTCATTAATTTCCTAAATTTCATGCTTTTTAATCTGTGTTCATAATGAAATACAATGGCAATAAGTAGTCAAGCAAATACCCTATCTTCCATGATGAATTCATACCTGTTTCTTTCCTCTGGAAATTAGAGGTTAAACATTTCCTACAGGGTATAGGAAGAAGTTAGTGCCTCTTCAAACTACGTTCATGCAACTAGGTGTTGACCTTATTCTTTGTTTTACAAGGAATCAGAAAATAATGATCACAGTGCTAAGAATATAACTCGTTATATTTAATATATACAGAAAATTAGGATCTAAAAGTGCCTGCATAGTTTTTACCTCCTGGCTTTGTGCCA
This sequence comes from Oceanodroma leucorhoa, assembly GCA_030449065.1. Classification (NCBI taxonomy): domain Eukaryota; kingdom Metazoa; phylum Chordata; class Aves; order Procellariiformes; genus Oceanodroma; species Oceanodroma leucorhoa. Next base: position 21,954,104 of record JASVER010000003.1, on the reverse strand, counting down.
GAAAAAGTAAAAGCTGGGATGTTTGGCAATAAATGGGCATAAATCCCAAATGCAGTAACAGACCCAATGGAACTCGTACTGAAAGAAGCTGGGAAAACAGTGAGGGGATTAAAAATGCCTGTTGCAGAGGGAAAGTGGACCTGCCTGGTAGTTTAATAGTATGCTCGGTGAAAAGCCTGAACCATCTCTAATAGCATCGCTGATGAGATAAAGGTGGTATTTTTCCGGAGTGCAATGGGGGCAAAAAAACTATAACTTGCTGTGCAGTCTAAAAGCCTTTGTTAAACCAGCAGACAAAATGTTTACTGAAACATGGAAAAGCCCTCCAAAATCACCTATCCCCCAAGTCACTGGTGATTTGAAGAGCATTTCTGTTTTTACAAGCAGAATAAAAAGAAGATGAACATTTCTGAGTATGTGGCTGAATTAGGAAAATTAACAGAGCATTGCCAGCTTGGAGAGAGTTTAAACGATGCACGTGGAGCCTCGATAGYGTGTTGTACGCAGAAGGAAGCAATCCAAAAATACCTGTTTACTGAGGCCTTTTATACCCTAAAGTGGTCCCTAGAATTTGATATTTAAGGGAAGATAGCTTCTTATCATGCTATAGAACTGCAACAACATCATATGATCTGCGCAGCAAATTAACCAGAGGTCAAGCCAAAAGCACAATATGGTCACTATTTAAAGACTCCATGCTGCTTCTTTGGAGATGCAGAAATTTGATGAAGTAAATCTTTCTTATGAAATTTTCCATGGGACCACTTTTTCTTGCAGTATTTTAGCACTTGTATTTCTGTCCCAGGTAGAATAAAATGCAACCACTCAAATAAAATTAGCAAGCAGTCTAATTAACGAAACATTTGTTTTATTTTAACCTAAAAACTTTTTTTCTTCATGTTGATACTTGCTAAGAGCCAGATCATTCTGTCCGGGGATAAGCAATTGATCTGACAGCTGTGCCTCTGTAAGGCCTCAGACAGCAAGCTCTTTATGTGAACAAGTTTCACTGTACTTCTTACATGCAGCAGAGCYAGAAACAGGTCCGAACACAGTCATACCTGGGTGTTAGGACAGCAGTTAACAAAATTGATCTTTTTAACTGGGCCTGATGTTCTTGAGAATGTTTCATTAGTACATTGCTAAAGGATTACCAGCTTGTTTTGCTTATCAGAGCATCKTCTATTAATTAATTGCATCAGAGGGAGGGTTAAAGATGATGGTGAAGAGGAATGAAAGCACAGAGCCTTATTATTATTATTTTATTATTATTATTATTAAAAAATAACTAAAATTAACCTTATTAAAAATAATAAGTTTTTCCATAGCAAGATTTGGTGCTAAGGCCCAAATTATCAGTTCAGCGCTCCATCAATATCTCAGTGAGAAATCTGGAAGGTCTCCAACTGGTATGTTTGGTCCTTTCCATAGAGCCGGCTGTCCAGGCGACAGCCAGCTGCCAAGCCAGACGTTGCACGCTGCTGCTCCAGCAAGGGCCACYTCTCGCCCCTGCTGCCGGCAGCCGCGCGGTTCCCTTTATCCTGCACATTCACTTTGAGACCCAGAGGTCCCCCAGCCTGTGGTCACTCCAAAATCAGATGTTACTCATTTGATATCATAACCTTACTCAAGAAATTGTCCCCTATATATATTCTAAGAGCTTTCTAGACGTGCTTACCTATCCTACCCACCCTTACCATCCTTACTACTTGTGAACTTTCTGCCGGTCCACTCTAGCATCAAACAGGGAAGTGCAATAGATGACTTCTTAGGGTCTATGTGCTCTGCGTCTGGTACCATCTGTGTTTTAGATGTCTGACAGAGCCATGGCTCTACACAGACCGAGTTGCATATGGAGGAAGGATATATAAATAGGCCTAAAACATAACTGTAGAGGAAGGAATAATTCACCTCCTCAGTCCTTCCAGTGAATGCATTTTACAGTAACATACTGTAGCAGGAAATCCTTGCTGTTGCTCTTCAACAAGCGAGGGAGAAGATTGTCCCTCTCGTACTRTGATCCCACTTGTATTCCTTTTCTCTGATGTTTATTATCACAAGAACAAAGGTGCAAGGGGGAGCTACGTATGGAGCTGAACTGAACTCTGTACTGTATAGACTGTACACATTATCTGTACCATTATATACATGTATATATCTACATTTGTTTATACAAATATATACACATACACGTGTAATTATATGTAGGGAGAGTACATGTATATATATATTTTATGTATTAGAGAGAGTGCATACGTCCTAGTTCATTGCAGTAGGACTATGTGAATAAGGATTGCCTAATGACACCTAACTTTTCTKCTGGGATTGATTTAAAATACAATTTTTTGCATTAATTTGTTMGTTAATCTTCTCCCTATCATTTACTTTTACATTTAGTTTTCTACTTAGCTCTGTCTCTGATTAATTTTCCCGTAGACACAGAGATGACAAGTTTTTTGGTTTGTTTTTTTTTAAACAGAATTTATTTGCCAGATTGGCTTTCTTCCACAAAGCCTAACAACGCCAATGCTCAGAGCTTGTTAGGACTGATTCTCTTCTAACTATATCCACGCATTCAGGGATGTGATTAATTCTCCTAGAAAAAAAAATCTATGCAGTTGATAGCTTTAAAAAATGTATAACATGGATAAGTGTCACACAGCTGGCTATGAAAAGAGAAGGGTATTAATCACAATATTTAGATTAGATTATAGATGCAGTTGAACTTTTTTCTCCCTTGCTGCAACCATTCTTTTTGGAACAGTCACTTCTCTGCTATTCTAACAGGGGAAAAAACACGTTTAATTTATACAGCTGAAAAGGYTTGGCCTTACTTTCAAGATCATCTCATGAATTTGATAAACATGGYTCATTGAAGAATATAGGCTCAAAGACAAGAATTATCCTTAGTTTAAGATTCAACAAACCTCTAGAAGAAGAAAAATCGGAGAGGCAAAAGACAGTAAACATGTTTGATGGAGACAGCTGTACTATGTTAATTAAATCTGAGACTGCCTTTATGAAGCATGGAATTTGTGACCCTTAAAAGCATCACTGTGAAGTTGGTGCTTAGAGTTTTGGCTCAAGCCTACCCCTACTCCCTTAGCAGCCAAAGGTAACACTTTTGATGTCTTCAAAAGAAGTCAGAGCAATCCCACATTTCTGCTTTTGGTTCTCCATTTCTACCAGCCTATCAGTCCCTATGAAGAAGGGCAACAGGGCTTTCTCTTCCAACTGTCTGGATTGCTGTGAGTTCTTCCCAAAGCAAGCRTATGTTCATATTGAATCTGAGAATAGGCTTTCATAACATTCTTACTCAGTAGCAGGGAAYTACATCTTCATCAGTGGTTGTTGGGTGTTTTTTTTAAATGGTCTTTTATCTGAAAATACTGATTTGCTAAAATGGCCATTGGCTTAAATGATGTTTCAGATCAAAGAGAAGGAGAAAGAAACCAGCATAAGAATCTCATAACTAGAACACTACCTGACATAGCAAAGATGCAGCAATGCAGAAGCTAATATAGTGCTTTACACAYGAAGCTATACATCACCGGCCATTGCTCTCACCCAATACATCCTTAATTCTTCAGGCAAAGTGGAATAGGTCTTTCAGACTGTTTGTGGGAAACACAGCGGATCCAGAGCAGGGCGTGTGCCTAAATTGCAGAGACCTGCTTCTCTCTTTTTTGTTTTCTGTCATGAAATTCTGAAGAGATTCATTTCCTTCSGAAGCATAAAAACAACCATTGAAAATACTCAGGAGAATTTTCTAAGACAAGAAAACAATTTAACTCCTAAGTCTCTTCTATGCCATCACGGATGCAGGTAAAAAAACTTGCTGCCAAACAAACTTTTTGCTGTGGAATATGCACCTAAGGTAGAGCAAGCCTGTCAATAAAAAGGTTCTTCAGGGGATTTCACAATCCCTCAGCAAAGGCAGGACATTTATATCGCTGCTATCAGCTTGTATAGCTGTTCAATTTATTTTGTGTTGTTCAAAGAAAGAATGATAAGAAATGCTTGGGGAACAATCACATGTCTTTGTGCTAACTGCAGGTGTTAAAGCTGCAGGTTTCTCCTGAAAGCCATCTTGAAAATGATACCAGGTGTGTTCTGGTTGTAAACTTCTGTTTTATTAGCGTGGGCTGAGTGATGCCAGAAACCTGCAATTCTTTTTAACCCACTGTTTGTCTTTAGATTTCATCACATTTTTTTGTTAAACAGTCTCAGAAAGGCAACAGGTAGGAGTAGGGAACAAGTCAGCTTGAAGTCCCTAACTCTCATTCCAGTCATAGCATTGTAGTTTTCCAGTCTGAAGGATGCTTTTAGTTTGATAAAAGTTAGTTTTGGAGGCTGCATTTCATGCTTTACTTTGGAAATATACACATTGGAGCAGGTCATGACCAGAAAAGGCAAATGAATAGACTTACAGACAACTTTTTATTCAATATATAGCTTGGTACTGGACCATTATTTCAACTTAAATGTAGAAAATAACTTTTTCCCCACTTTAAGAACCAATTTTTTATAAATATTTTTGTCACATGATCCCTACTTTGTTAGTGAGCTTGTGTTATTTGCTCTCCACTAGCTTTTTTAATGGCCACCCAATGGGGTCATATATCACTCTATCTGTTATATCTGCATCTGRTCAAACTGTTCCTAAAAAAATCATTTATTGAAATAATTTAACCTTTTTTCCAGTTCTACAAAATATCTATAAGAAGAATATGACTTTTATTACTTCATTCCATATTCATAATTGTTTGTCAGATCACTTATGTGAACAAATTGCCTGTGGATTCTTCTCAAAACTTCCAATCATTCCTCACCATCTGGACGACGAGGCTGGCTTCATTAGTCACACAGTCATATTTATATCCTTTGATATGCAATAACCATCCTCTTGGAGACCAAACTGGGGATGTCCAAGTTAAAAGCACAATTCATTTTAGTCTGAGTTAACTCTCACTAGAGCCACAATGGGCTCAAATACTCTCAGGATTAACAAATACTTACTGAGGGAAAACTTGAATAAACTGAGTTTAAAGAAACTGCCGAGCATTTACTTGGAAATGTTCTTAAATATTTTTTTTTTTTTTTTTTTACTTTCTGCACAAGAAAATATATCAGTTTTCCTACATATATACAGTCTCTGTGCTCAGTCAGTTCCTGAATGAACCAGCAAGATAGATAGCTGTCTGCTGGTTGTCTAGAATGTTTCTGGTTTGTTTTACATGTCATAGATACATATGTAGATGTGTTTGTGTGCTGGYGTGTATTGACATGACAAGTGTATACTTGACCATGAATTCTTTGTATTTCTTGTCCAATTTGTGTAGCAGCTGTGGCAGTAAGTCTCTAGCTGGGAACACTCATAAAAATAAACACATATATTTATAAATATACCTCTTGACACATTTCACACAGTGTTTATATGGAGACATTACTTCACCCTTTTGCAATGGTCTCCACTTAAACTCAGTGGTCTCTCTTCTGTAACACCATTATTTACGGATCATTTGTGATAAGCACTGGCGTGAGGGGAGGGAGCCGCAGCTCCTGCAGGTCTCCTGGCCGTGCAGATCTGTCCCGCCTGGGGACGCAGGGCCGCTCGCAGGCTGCGTCCTCGCTCCTTGCCTTTCCTCAGCCAACTCTGGCCTTGTTAATCTGCTGCTGCCTTACTGACTGTCCTGTCCATCACTCAGACGGATTATTAAGTAAATGCACTTCTGGCTCTACTCGCCAAAGGTAATGTCACTTTACCTTGTTCTCTGGCTTAGATTTTAAAGAATTTCCACCACCTAATTCTCTTAACGTTATTAATAGAYGATAATTTCTTGGTATATATTTTTTTCTATTAAAAGCTTTCATTTGGAGTTCACACCTGGAGGTTTTCATTTACTTTTCTAACGACTCATCAAAAAGTGAATATCGTGGTTTAGGAAATGATTTGGGAACATAATTTGGCATGTGAGCTAGGTCTAGTTACTAATTATCATGTGGTAGTGCTTGAAGGGCCTGGCTGCTTTCTGAGCAACCCAAATCAGTGGAGATATGCCACAGAAGATTTCCCTCTCTGTGTATATCTTAAGATATGTAGGGTGTGAGCTGGGAGCCTGGAGGTTCTGCACARTTGGTAAAAGCAAATGACCTCCAGGCATGGGTACAGTCAGGAACTACCTCTTGGTGAACCACTCTGGAAAAAGACAAATAGCAGCAGCATTTAGTAAATAGTGATAAGTAGTATTTGGTAAACAGTAGATAGCATTTAGTAAATACTAAATTGTATTTACTAAATAGTGGTAGTTAAAAATGAAAACACTGAAAGTCTAAATGTTGTAGGTGTGAATGACAAAGAACAGAGCCCGGCTTAGAAAGTCAGTGCTTTTGTACTCCTTTCCCAGGCTGCCACACTGGTTCATGGGCTCTTGGATTTCAAAAAAAGGGAGGAGGCACTCCGATCTTTGGAGGCGAAGGACTGGGCTGTGATGCTGCTTAAATTCAAGGGAAACCTTGGAGCACATCTCCAAGGCACAGTGGTGTACCACAGGCAAGTGAGCTTGGCAAGCACAGTCTGTAAGTCTCCTCACAGGGATCAGCCAGGGCTCCTGCTTCGAAACACCTGTGACCCCCCACCTCATATATTGCTACTTTGTAAAACAGGATCTTCTACCACTTTTATTTTGGGTTCATGCATAAAAAGTTATTAATATATTAATTAATCACATTAAGACGATTCCCTGTAAAAATAAGCCTTCATCCATCCAGTCATGCACCCATGATAAAGCATGAATGCCTTCCCTGGATCCAGCTAATCTATTCCTTCACGGGTTTGTATGGGCAAGAACCAACAGCGTGCACTTTGTACATATACGCCAGCAGTTTGTTAGTTTGAGAGAATTTTGTTTGAAATGTCATTTCAAATTAATACATTTTGTTACTCAGGAACAAATAAAAAGATGCTGGGGGCAGAGTTCGGTTGGGAAATAAGAGATGTTAATGGGAAGGAGCGAGGTCTAAGAGGGGATAAGAAAGAGGAGAGAAAGGCTGTATAGCATGCATGCTGTAGCAATGCGATAGATGGATTCTTGACCAGGGGCTTAACAACCAGTGGTCCAAATCCAATAAATCTTATCCACAGGGTTAGCAGAAAAATCTTCCTAGTGAGAAATAATTGACTCCGCCTCAGGGCAAAAGCAAAAAAAAAATTTCATCACACACACAGCTGCAACATAGGACTCTAGTGATTCTTCTGTCACAATTTAGCTGAAGACTTTGATGTATCTTCCAGTGCTCTAACTTCTGTCCTAATGAATTAATAATTAAAAAACATATAATGGGAATACTGAGTTAGTTATCAGGTTACCAGAAGGATTAGGAGGAGCCTGAGTAATATCATTTTGGAAACAGTCGTAGACGTTCAATATATGCTCATCCCCTCTGTGGTCCTTCCCATCCTCTTTCAGAGGTTGCTGTCCCTGTATAATCAGGTCACATCAGCACTCTTAAGCTAGTCCTGGGCGAAGTCAGCCGGGCTGGCCTGACCCTTGCTGGGAGGGATCTGGGTCACTGCATCTGAGTTACTGCGCTCACCTGGCTGCAGGTATGGCTCAGCCTCACGTCAGTGACCCAAAAGTGAGGGGTAATACCTAACTACAGGGAGCAGGGCATTTTAAATCACAGAACAAGCGCTCTCTCACTCTCCAGAAATACTAATCTTTTTCCCTATGTAGGGGCTTTTGCACTTTGGAAGAGCATCAGGYTTGTAGTAGCAAGTATAACTCAAGTATCATCCCATGGAATTTATGKTTTTTGGGATGGAGACAGTTTCCTGTTGATCATCTGGCATCATGAGAACCCAGTCTAACTTTCTCATTTATTCATTACATACAGAAGTGGTAAATTCATTTAACTGCTCTCTGAAAATAGTAAGGCTCCCGTTGTTTTCATTTTCATAGCTAACCTCTTCTGTACTGGAATCATTTTAATATTGTTTCCTACTTCTGCAGTTAGTTTAACATACACTCTTYAATGAAAACCATCAAGTTAATATATATGTATTCAGTTCTTTTGGATGTTCACCACAGCTCACTGTGCTCTATGCTAAGCTGAAGGAGCGCCTTAGTACCAGCGTGGGACAAGGGCAATGGTCAGCCTTTAGTGGCCATCTAATGTCACAGATTTCTCTCTTTTGCTTCTAAGAAGTCTTTTCAGCCAGGTGAGCCCTACCTCCACATCATCTCACATGAGCCCTACCTCGTATACCAAAAACTGAGGCAATTAAGTGTTACTAAAGTGTGTCTACTGAAAACTTCTGGAGGTTATAGGATAATGTGCATGTTTATGTCATTTTGTACGTTGATCCCCTTTTCACAAGAAAACTCACCAACACACTGTGCGGTAAGATTTTCCCTCTGTCTCCCTCCTTTGAAAGACAATGCCATACATATTACACACGAAACTAATTCTGCCAAAAATACATATGTCTGGGGAAACAGAAAAATTAAAGAAAACACTTCTATGTAAAATAACTCAGCTTTTTTTTTTTTTTTTTTTTTTTTTTTTTTTTTAATCAAGTCATGGCTTTTTTTTTTCATAGCTTGGAACTGGGGAGTTATTTTCAGTAGGAGATTTTTGCCTGTTGTTGCTTTGACATTTTATTTGTTAGCTCTGTAGTTGACACAGTTTACGTATTGCTGGATACAAGAGTTAGACTGATAATAACTGCCAGAGAAATGCTAGAACACTGGCTTAGACATAAGGTTAACCTTATATGGAAATTCATAAGTTTTAACATTTACAGTGTTATTTCTCCTTTCTTTTTTTTTTTTTTAATATTTCTCTGCTTTGTTTTATTTTCCAGTGGGGCATTAGAAAAATTCTGGTAAGCAATTAAATCAGTACATTGAACTAGAATTACATAATATATTAACTGTGTATTTTTAAGACAACCAGAAATTACATAAACGAAACTAGCAAGGTGTACCACGTGGAACAAGCCAGTCAGGAGTGCTTCCTTATCTATCTTTTATAAAACATTTCTGKAGTGTTAGAAATCCTTTCTTGTTATGGAGAGATCAGCTGGATTAAGCAAAGTTGGATGACATAAATTTTCTTAAAGCTTGAAGGCTGAATTGATTATAGTGTATCAGTCTGGCAGAGTTAATAGTCCTGATAATTGAATTCATTTCATTTTTTCTTTAAAAATTAGATAGATAGATAGATAGATAGATAGATAGATAGATAAGGGAGGGAGGATACATAATTCTGCCACGATTAAGTACTCCAGTTAGAAAAAGTTGCTTGGGTTTCACTGGAATGGCACCATTTTACAGCCAAAAGTCAGATCTACTGTGTAGTTTCTCATATCACATACGAGCTAAAACATGTGTAGTCAGGTTGTGGAGTAGGGTTGTTTGCTGTTTTTTTATGTTTGATTTTATTTGGTATAAATACATATTTATAAATACAGATTGTTAAATATAATCCTGTCATTTTGAGCAAGATGTTCCTCCTAATCCTTCAAACTCATAAAAGCTTCAAAGAATATATTGGCAAATGTGCACATACAAAATCAGTTCTTTCCCAACAAATTAATTATCAGTTCTTATTCTTTAAAGATACTAAGAGGAAAATAATCAATTGCAGCTCATATCTGCATTTTTATCAAAATCACTATTTCATGGACTGAATTTGTTAAAAGTTGTCTAGAATAAATGAATTTGGCCATACAAAACATATCTGACAAAAGCGCCTGCCACTAGAAATTTTATATTAAGTTTTAGGCTGAAGCAAATTTAAATGACTGAGCTATAAACATCTACATAACAGGGTTTGGAGAAAATGCTGACAGGCCCCTGTCTCCAGTGATGCTGCCAGGTGCTGTTATAATTAGTTCTTTGGAAGCAAAGAACTGTTCATTTCTGCAAGCAGGGTAAAACCTTGTCTGCAGGCCAGGTCTGTTAATTTGAGACTGAGCATTATTTCAGTGCTTGGTCTACTTCAGAAGAATAAAGAGCTTTTGGTAGAGGTCTTTGGTGCTGAATGAACTTCCTCAGGTCTAGACTTTGGGTTCCCTTAGTCAGCAGAAACTGGCAGGGGTTAGAAAGATCTGAGCATTTTCAGCTCATTTACGACATAATTTATGAAATAAACCTATGGACAGACATTTAAAACAGCAAACTGCTGAGAAAAAATGGTTTCTCATTCAGCAATGCAGCTGACTCTGTTAGAGTAAGAAAATCACTGTTTTTTCCTTTTAAAAGTTAGAGAAATGTATGTAGCAGAAAAAACGCCCAAGACTGTAAAAGGTAGCATTAAAAAAAAGGGAAGAGCACAAGGTATATCTTCATATGAGATCCAGTAACATTTTGTAAGAAGATGCAATTCAGTCTAATATAAAAAAAGTCAGAATGTACAGTTTTTCCATCACAGCAAGCAWTGGGTTGTTAGTATTCTTATCCCAGTCTCTGCTAGTCTTACTCTCTTTGTAAACTGGACCTTAATTTATGTATTAATGAAACACATATGCAAATATTTTTGACACCTCAGGGTGTATTAAGAGGCTGAATTAGTGCTATTCATCACTATACAAAAATTGCAGTATACATTCTCTTTTTTAGACTTACTAAGAAATGAAAAGGTCCAAATGTAACTGTGGTGTGAAYGAAGAAGGACAGTAGGTCTGATAGAGTTAAATTATTCTAAAAAAATAAAATTACAAGGTAGTTTTGTACTCAGGGCAAAAATTTCCGTTGTCTCCTACAGTAGAGACACTGTGCTTAAATTAGCAATTGTCTGCCACTATGTCCCACAGAAAATCAAGGGAAAACTCACCTTATAAATAATCCACAGTGGAGAGATTAGACATATAATTATAGAAATAGATATTGGGAGAAAAAAGTTAAATTTGGTGGTTAGGCAATAGCTGCAGCTATGAAACTCTGCATCTCATTTTAACGGTTGTACATTATCCTCCACGAATGACATTTTTAACTGTATGTCATTGCTGTAAAAGCATTCTCTTTGTCTCACTAAAAATGGCTTCTTCTAAACTATAAGTAGCAGACAGCCTCAAGGACCTTTTGTGTCCAACACTAAAAAATTTTAAACAAAGTTGTAATGTCACATGAAGTAGAGTACTTCTATTGGCTTTCACATGCTCCAAATCAGGCTACTTTGAGGCTGCCATGTTAGTTAAGAGCTTAAATTCCTGAAGCTGCAAAAGCTGCAGGCATCTCAGCTGTGAAATCATGGTCAGGTATCTCACCAGCTCCTTGAGAACAGCTGGTGCCTTCTTAGAACCAGTTGGAAAAGCTGCTACGAACACCTACGTCAAAAATTTATTGCTGACACCACTGGATAAGGGCAGTTGCTCAGTGTGAGTGGTCTGATAGCAACAAATAGAAATTTACATTTGGCATCCATTGCCCTCAGTGCTAATTTGGAACAGAAGGTACAACACAAACTGGGAAGCTGGCAGTGATAAATTTACAACCTTAACAGAGAGAGAAATATAAAGATGAAGCTAATAGTTATCCAGCTCTCGCAGTCCAGAGGCAGTCATCCTGATGCTGAAATAACATCTTTCTACTTTTATGCATATGAAATAGATAAAATTCAATGAAGCAACAAATTTATCAGTGGAGGGAGGGGAGACTATGACCCACAGGCTGTCTCTGATCATGGGACTGTCATGCTGTGGAGTTCCATCTCCCCTTCCCAAATGCACATGCAACCATTTACCCTGTTTACTCCTTTCTTTGTTGGTTCCCCTGACTGTGGGCTGCAGGTCAGTCCTGCCTTCTCATTTAATCTGAACAGTCAACTATCTACAGCTGCTGTCAAAGACCAAAACCTTTCCTATGTCCCTCAGCTGTAGGATTTCACAAATCATGCCCAAGCAACAAAAGCACCAGCTCTCATTGTATTTCCTAGAAGAGCCAAGAACCAGCAAAGACCTAGGCATGCTGCCCAGTCTTCTGYATTTTTGCAGTGAAAAGAGCATCTGTTGTCTTATAAAGGTATTTTTACACCATTTTTTTATAGTTTTCTGGTTTTGAGTTTGATACTACTATTTCATGAATTAGTCCTCTTGTAGTTTCTAGCTTTTGCAGGATAATGTTGAAAAAAATATTAAATAGATGTAGTAAGTTCTAAGGGAAGTGTGGGCTTTCTTGTCCTTGTTGAGTTGTTCTTACTCTTAATTGTGAACCAGAAAGGTTCTCTGGTGTGATTGTGGGCCTGGAGCCTAGCCTAGATCCAACCTGACTGTCAGGCAAATGAACTGCAGAGAGGGTAACACAGAGTATGTTTATCTCAGGGTTTCCTGGCTGTCTCATAAAGTTACCTCCGTAATGGCAATTCCTAGTCTGTCTCCCTGGTGCTGCTTCCTTCCTTACTTCTGTGACTTTGTCCCACTTCCCTGAGGGTCATTTATTAYGAGTAAGTTTGCATTGCAGAGCTGCAAATTTGCAGAGTAGAGTGTGTGTAGGAGGAACTCCCCTTGCAACCTCTGTGCTTGCTAGCACCAGCTGGGCTCTGAGGAAGGGGGAGATCATGGGAGGGCTCTTGCGGTTGTGTTTTAGTCAACTTTGAAGGTGAAATTGGGGTATGAACTTGGGAGATAGGAGGGGTGATATAATCTTCAAAGACCATCACCAGACAGTAAAACTGGTACAATTCCTGTGTCTATTCCTTTCTGTGAAATAACATACTTTGCCTCATGGTTGTTCAYGTGAATGATATCTATATCTGCTTAAGCTGAATCTGTTAATATTKGCTGTGGGTTTTTTCCCCTACTCCTGTCTACATATAAATCACTCGGGTGATGCTGCTGACAGATCCTGTGGCTGAATTTAATAATGAAAGCATGTGTTTTCTTAAGCTAATTATATCTGCCACCCTTGAAATTCCGATTAAATTTCTGCTTCCAAAGAAAAATGTTTTAAATACACATTTTTAGGGTTTGTGTGTGTCTCTCAGTTCTGTCATTTTTTTGCATATGGCTACATTAGCGTAGCTTCTAATGAAGTCTGGTTTTGTGAGGCAAAAGTGAGGGTCACAGTGATTATAGCTAGTCAAATAAAAGGACTGTAACTTAAGATGTATGTTATATGCAGGCRTGCTGAGAGGCAGTGAGAGAATCTTGTAAACAAAGCTGCCCATATGTTGCATCTTGAACATTTTAACAAGGAAGTTGATTATTTTTTTCTCTCTCTTTGTCTGACAACACTCAGAAGGGTTCATGATTTTTCACTGATAAAGCTTCTGCAATTTTTTCTTTTTATTTTTGTGAAAATACAGAATAAAGGCACATCCAAGACAGCATTTCACAGAACAGATGAGCTCCCAGGGAGCTTAGTTTCTTAGGGTTGGCAGATGATAAAGGAAGAAGCTTGTTTTGATGAAAGAATTTGGGGAATCTGAATGAATAATGACACCTAGTATGTATAGAAACAGGAATATTTTTCTCTGTTTTTTGACCATGGATGARTATCTTAAAGCTTGTCATCAAGGTAAGTAGTTTGAAACTATATTAGTGATTAAAGTGAAAGGAGATTGTGGGAGGCAAAAGARGAAGAAAAAGGGAATTCATACAGTGCTGTGGGTGGCTTTTTTCTTTTTGAGAGCTTCATAAAACATAAAGGTGATAAATACAGGGTAAGGACAGAGCACTTGAAAGTTTCTGGTAGAAGGAAGAAAACATGGTTCAGCATTCGCAGAACATCTGCAAAGCTAGGCTGGAGAGTAGAAGTATAAAGCGCATCTGAATGGCAAGAGTGACTGTCTGTCTTAATTTGGAGCCTACAGCCATGTAAAATRGTACCGAGAATTAGGCCCCAAATATTGAAATGAAAAGAGCCATAACTGAAAGAAAACTTGATATGAAGAAACAGGTAGTGAAGGCGGTTCAGGATGGGAGCTATAAAGTAATAAGAAAGGATAGTGGAGGCAGATAGTAGGCAAGTTAGAAACGGAGGAATAAAAGAGAAGTTCCATCGAATACAACCTTCTGTCACTGATTTCTTTCACAGGGTGAATCGGAAAGGGATGAATCTTTTCTTCCTTTACACCACTTAGCATTAGTAGAACTCCAGTAAGCAGCTCCACTTCCTCACCAGTGCCACAAGGGAGAGAATCAAGCCTGACATAGCTAATCTATTTGATTGTCATACGTCTTATTTTCCCAGTAGATTTTCTTTGTGGGCTTGAACAAAACCAAGAGAGAAGTAAAGATTATTGATGTCAGGATTGTGTTGAAAGAAATAGGAAACAGYGGTTTCGAACAATTTCCACATTTAATTGTGTAGAAGTCAGCACTGTATTTGGCTTATTGTGATGCTATCCTTTTTAATGTTAATTGTGTGTCATTTGACCAATTTACTGTGGATTTTTTTCTCTTTTTCTGTTTGGGCTTTCTTGTGCGTTGCTCCCCAAATTCTCTTCTTTCTTGCTTAATGACACTCTACCAGCTTGTATTGGTGGTTAAACAGAGTATCAGAAGCTAGATATCATCTTTAACCTTATTTTCTATTCCTAAGTGTAATTTTAACAATTAACCTTTTTGTGCAGTGAAAAGAAAGTAATGCAGCAGAAGTGACATTAAGAGGAAAAACTGTGCTGCTATTAAAACTGCTATCAGGATAAATTAGTATCTTCACAGATAACTGCTTTCATCTTTTGAGCCTCCTCATGCTAAAGAGTGGACCCTCACCTCCCCCATATGCTGGAAATCTTTTCATTAACTCTTTTGTGGAGTATCAGTAAGAATGTTGGAGCTTTTACTTGCTTTAGCAATATGCTACAGGAGATTATCTACCAAGTACTAGTGTCTTGTCTGAATGCAGTTGGGCTAAAGCATATGCTGGTGTGAAAACCACAAACAGTAGTTTTGTAATCRTAGAATGGTAATGATCTCTTATGTGTTCAAAACAAAACCATCAAGTTCTGCTGTGATAAGGTCAGATTCTAGTCTGCAGTAAACTAATATTTAAAACATCTTTGGTTTTTAGCTCTAAAGTACTGTATTGAAGCTGCTGTTCGTGGAGATGAAGGAAGAAAGTTACACGAGCAAAGTATTACACTTGTACCAAACATGTCAAATAATACTAAGAAGTTAATGATTCCCCCTATAGGCTCCCCCTAAACACTGGAGGGGCAGTGTACTTGAACATACAGCCTAGGCARATAAGCAACCTGTGCATTGCTTTGCTGCACTCTTGCTGGGAGTGCAAGTGATCAAAATCACACCAACAGAGGTCTTTTAACTTCTTAAGGAAAGTACCCATGTAACAAAAACAACACTATCATCAAACTACAAAGAAAGATACTTGGATTTCTCAACTGCTGATCAAGATAAGAGTCAGGGGACAGAAAGAAGGGGGCCATGCCTCAGGGGAGCCTTTGGAAGAAATGGGGATGGGGGAAAAATCCCAATTCTGTTTGCTTCAGCCTCTGAATAAATTGCAAGAGTGGTTTCTGAATAAAAGCTCTGTGTGAGCCACTGCTGCCTTAAATCACATTCTGCAGGTAAGGGGCTGCTTCAGCCTGTCCTGCTCTACCCCATCTCCTGCTTTAGTGAATGCTGCTTTGGTCCTCTGCTTGGAGGGGGATTGCTGGCYAAGACAATCTCCTGAGGGGCTTGCTTCAGTGCTAGGACACGTTTGTAGCAATTCCTGATGGTACAAGCTGTTCAAAGGGCTTGAGAGAAATGGCAAGCAAACTATATAAAGCTCTTCTGAGAATAACTCCTGAAGACAAGGGATGATGGGAACTTTTACACTTGGAATTAAGTGTTTTCTCAGCTGTTCTYCAGGGGTGGGACTTAGTGCATGATGTTGCAAAATACCACCTCAGGAGTTAACCCCTTCATCATCCTGACAATGCCTGATTTGTATATAAAAGGCCTTTGAGGAAGGCTTGCTGAATGCACCTGGGACTGAAATCTTAAACCTAGTAACAAAATACATGTTACTCAAGCACTCATTACATGAGTTTAGGGATATCACTGGATATGAGGCCAGGAGGTACTATTAATATCAGCTACTCAGACTTTCCGCTTTATATATGCGATAGAAATTTCACCTAGCAATTCCTATGCGAGGCCCATCACTTCTAATTAAGCTAGAATACAAGCTTTAGATGGTTAAATGGATTCAAAACTTAATGTGATGAAGAATCCAGATCATCACTTGTTAAATTTAATAGGGAAGATAATTTACCTGTGTAACAAATGCAGCATACATTTGTTTAAATTTGACATATGATGCTTCAGCCTTCATGAGAAGAAACCGTCTGAAGTAGTGATAAAGCAACTCATTTGCCTGAATGGTTCTAGCCTGGCATCTCATCTGCTCCTGTAGATTTAAGTATTTATTGTGCTGTACATAGGGACTGAGCTAAAAAAACAGCCAATGGGTTATCTACTAGCTCTACCTAAAAGAGCTGCGTCCTTTGAATGTGATCACTTTGCTCATAGAGGCTACATCATCCACAGTGTTAACAAAACCTGCCCAGACTTGTTTGAAGGTAATGTCATAGGATCATAGAATTGTTTAGGTTGGAAAAGACCTTTAAGATCACCAGTTCTAACCTTTAACCTAGCACTGCCAAGTCCACCACTAAACCATGTCCCRAAGCACCACATCTACGTGTCTATTAAATACCTCCAGGGATGGTGACTCAACCACCTCCCTGGGCAGCCTGTTCCAGTGCTTGATAACCCCGTCAGTGAAGAAATTTTTCCTAATATCCAATCTAAACCTCCCCTGGTGCAACTTGAGGCCATTTCCTCCTCTCCTATCACTTGTTATTTGGGAGAAGAGACTGACCCTCACCTCGCTACAACCTCCTTTCAGGTAGTTGTAGAGAGCAATAAGGTCTCCCCTCAGCCTCCTTTTCTCCAGGCTAAACTCCAGCTCCCTCAGCYGCTCCTCATAAGACCTGTTCTCTAGACCCTTCACCAGCCTCGTTGTCCTTCTCTGGACAYGCTCCAGCACCTCAATGTCCTTCTTGTAGTGAGGGGCCCAAAACTGAACACAGTATTCGAGGTGCGGCCTCACCAGTGCCGAGTACAGGGGCACGATCACCTCCCTACTCCTGCTGGCCACACTATTTGGAGGATGGAGATTCTCCTTAGCCCTCCTTTTGTTGCTAATGTATCTATAGAAACATTTTTAATTGTCTTTTATGCCAGTAGCCAGATTAAGTTCTAGCTGGGCTTTGGCCCTTCTAATTTTCTCCCTGCATAACCTCACAACATCCTTGTACTSCTCCTGAGTTGCCAGCCCCTTCTTCCAAAGGCCATAAACTCTCCTTTTTTTTTTCCTGTTCCAGCCAAAGCTCTCTGTTCAGCCAGGTCAGTCTTCTTCCCCSCTGGCTCATCTTATAGCACGTGGGGATGGCCTGTTCCTGCACCTTTAAGATTTCCTTCTTGAAGAATGTCCAGCCTTCCTGGACTCCTTTGCCCTTCAGGACCACCTCCCAAGGGACTCTCTCAACCAGGCCCCTAAACAGGCCAAAGCCCGCCCTCCTGAAGTCCAAGGTAGCAGTTCTGCTGACCCCCCTCCTTACTTCTCCAAGGATAGAAAATTCTATCACTTTGTGACTGTTATGCCCAAGACGGCCTCCAACCATCACATCACCCGCAAGTCCTTTTCTGTTTGCAAACAACAGGTCTAGCGAGGCGCCTTCCCTAGTTGGCTCCCTCACCAGCTGTGTCAGGAAGTTATCTTCCACGTGCTCCAGGAACCTCCTAGACTGTTTCCTCTCTGCTGTATTGTATTTCCAGCAGACGTCTGGTGGGCTGAAGTCCCCCATGTGATCAAGGGCTAGTGATTGTGACACTTCTCCCAGCTTCTTATAGAATATTTCATCTGCCTCTTCATCCTGGTTGTGTGGTCTATAACAGACTCCCACCATSATATCTGCCTTGTTGGCCTTCCCCCTAATTCTTACCCATAAACACTCATGCCTATTGTCACCATCATTAAGCTCTAGACAGTCAAAACACTCCCTAACATACAGGGCTACCCCACCACCTCTCCTTCCTTGCTTATCCCTTCTGAAGGGTTTATAGCTGTCCATTGCAGCACTCCACTGTGCGAGTTATCCCACCATGTTTCTGTGATGGCAACTATATTATAGTTTTCCTGTTGCACAATGGCTTCCAGCCCCTCCTGTTTGTTGCCCATGCTGCATGCACTGGTGCAGATGCACTTCAGTTGGGCTATTGATCCCATCACCTTTCTGAGGGGAGAAACCCTAATTCCTACGTGACCATTCTCAGGCACTTCCATGGTTTCTAAGACATCCATAACCCTTGCATCTTTGCTGCTGCGTGGATCTCCATCTGCCACCTCCACTGAGTCGGCAGACCAAAGGACCTTGCTAGCACASCATCCCTCAAACATTGGCGTGCCGCCCCCAYGCTTATCCCTAGCGAGCCCGGTTTTATCCCTTTCCCCCTTTGAGTCTAGTTTAAAGCTCTTTCAACGAACCCTGCTAACTCCTGTGCAAAGATCCTTTTCCCCCTTTGAGACAGTTGTACCCCATCCGTCRCCAGCAGGCCTGTAGCTGGATGCGGTAAAACAGAGCTTTCAACAGAGCCTCTCGTACTCCCTGCTTAAAAAGCCTGCTCTGTATGTGCTTCCAGGTGGATTGGACAGTCAGCTGATTTTCCCTTGCTATGTAGGTTGTCTTTCGGCACGATGAAGTTTGCCTGTAATTGTGCTTACTGAGATTGTACTTGATCCATTTTTGTCGTACTATGAATATTGACAATCCTATTATTTGACATGCTTATAAACAACTATTCCTTGATTTCTTTTTTTTTTTTTTTTTTTTTGGTCTTCAAAACTTGTCTTGGCATACCCTGAACAGAAAACCCACAAAAACACAACCCCTTCAGTTGGCCAAATTTTAAGCTAGTGGATGTATGAAAATGATAGAGCATCATATCTGATATTACTTCCTGAGAAAGTGATTCTATATGGCACGGTTGTGTGAAGTGGACATTTTCAGTAAATTAATGACACATGTGGATTTTATGTGCATATTAGGTGTTTAAACCTCTAGCTGAAGCCTACTGCTGTCTGGGTATATAACTGTTGAGTTCTTATATTTGACTATTAAAAAGCATTTGTTTAAAGTCTTTTTATCAGGACTGCCCAATGTTGCTATGATGGAAGGAGAGTTCAAAACTCACATTGACTTTATGCAGCAGCTTTTAAACTCTCCTGATAATTATAACTTGCCTGAAGTGTCAGTAATGTTTAGTTTGTTGTGTAATTCTGCACATCTTCTGGCTTTATTCGCTGAAGCTTTTTTAGCTTGCAGTCATAGATATTTTGCACTTGTGAATTTGTGAAACGTATGATTAAACTCAAAATACATTTTTTGGAACAAAGGGGTTGAAAAATCAGAATCAACTGAACAATGAAAGGATGCATCGTAACAAGACTTGAAGTCATTTAAAATCTGGATCAAAATCTTTTCTCCAAATGAACTCCGAAGTATCAAACTGGAACATGTTAGTTCTAGGTGTGAAAATGGAGTATAAAGCCTTCAGAAGGAAGCAGGTTCTATTGATCCGAGAATGTTACTGGATTATCCTCATCTTCACAAAAGCCTTCAATTGCTAAATGTTAATGGGTTCTTGTTTTTCATTGTGATATTTTCTCTCTTTAAAATGACTGAAGATTTTCTTACGATAATGAACTTGAGGTCCCATTACAGCAATTCAATGGTTACAAATCTTGTTCCCACCATAACCAGCTTTGCAAGCCAGCTGTATGCTTTGCTCTACACTACAGATCTTGTGTCAAAGTTCAGCTTATAGAACATGTTTGTAGTCCAAATTTTCCACATGTTAGTTTGGATATTGCACCTGATAGCTATTTGTTGTAGTGAAGAAGTAATATTTGCTASGTCTTCAGAAGATTGCAGAAAGGTATATGATAACTCATTTGATAGCTTCATCATCCCTACACTAAATTTTTTAAAAGTTTTATTTAATGGTAGAAATGGTACTGATTCAATGTGCAGAGGTAAACAAATGTGTCATGAATTCTGAAACCTAATGTTAAGCATCTGACAAAATATGTGAAGTTTGGGGAAACAAATTATATGCCATATACATTTTTATCTAAAACAGTTGCATTATATTTCTAAAATCTAAATTAATTATATTTACTGAAAGAGATGAGCTTTTTGAGTAGGAGAACCCCATGGTATGGTTTTGGTGGTTTTTTTTTTTTCTTACTTTGATTTCTTTTTACCTAGCAGGTAGGGGTTACTAATGTTACTGCTGTGTTTGTTAATTTAATAGAAGTTAGACGTGCAGTCACTCARGCAACAATATATAATAACCAGTAAGATTGTAATAAACACATCGCCCTATTAGACATACATGGAAGAAAATGTGCAAATAACAATGCAGTGGGTGTATCTCTCACAGGCTGCTGAGTTTTTTGTCACAGCAATTTAAAAAAATCAATGGCAGACAATGAAAACAGGTGAACAAGGAAATATCATCAGTGCTGATCAGCATGTGTGGGAGCATGCTGGAGCCAGGCTGGGAGGCATTTTTATAGCRAAGATGCAGCTGGTTTTAGAGGATGAACTTTAGTTCCTTTAAAATGGAGACCTGCGTGGAGGTTTGAAAGGGGCCAGCCTGCACCTGCTGCATGGACCCTAGTTGTATACAACCAGCCAGCTTTTGGGGACATCTGGAAGTTTCTTTGGGAAAGCACAGCATGTCCCGTGATATTTAGCCACGAGCTTTGTCTGGTCCCAGGCATCCTGCCCTTGACTGTGTGAGCTCTTGCTGCGAGCTGTGCTCTCTGTGCTGCTGAAGGCAAGAGCAATGTCTGCTCTTCTTACAACGCAGGGGATGCTACTTGCCTTGCACAACRTATGCTTTGTAGTTGCAACTCGGGGAGGTGGTGGTGTGGGAGCAGCTAAATAGCAGCTGAACTCTGCCATCGGTATCCTGGCTACTTGTAATAGCCCTAACTGTTACTGGGGGAGGAGATGGTTACTTATGAGGGAGAAAGGTGAAAGAGATACCAGAGTAGGGAAGTGATGAAGACCTAAACAGAGGTGTGTTTTCCCTATTTCTAGGATTGGGACCTTTATTCCTAAAGGTCTGTATTAATAGGAGTATTTGAGAACAGACCACTTGATGCTGACAAACACAATCTTCCAGCGAGCGCGTGTCCTGACGAGGTGCAGCAATGCCATCTCCTCCAGAGCTCTCGATTCACACAGGGGTTTTGTGCTCTTTGTGAACTCAAGTCTCGCATCTTCCCGAGAAGGAAAGCACACTGTTGGTGTACAGTGAGAGTAGGAGACAGGTGTCTGATTGCTAAGTATTTAATATGATTTCTAATGGATGGGAAAAAACTGTGCRTTTTCATAATCTTATTGATTGAATATGAAGATATTTTTAGTCTGTGACTAGAATATTTTTCAGCATCACCTACTGCAGTATGTTTTACTCTTTGAAGTGCTGAAAAAATGCAGCTAGTGGAAAGTGCTTAATGGAGAATCAGTCTGTTATTTCTTTTTGGTCCGAAAAAGCAGAGTCTGTCTCATCTCGTTATCTGAGTGACTTGATTGAGCTATTTACTGTTTTGATATGTAATCTTGTATTGATCTAATGTTGGCACTGAGGAGATTATTTATAGTGACATGGATGACCCAAGCATAAAAATCCAGTGTCATTGCCTAAGCCCCTTGCTGGCTGAGGAGCAAATCTGAGCTTTGAAATCAGAAGTGATCATTAGGTATTTGCCCTGCAGCCAGGGTATAGTGTGAAACACTTGTAYTGCAACAGGTAATGGCATGACCATCACACCGAACTCTGCCTCTAAAGGCAATGGAAACAGCTTTCTCCAAAACTGCTGCCACTGGGTTACAACTACAACTGCACCTTGCCGCCTTCCTTTTTGACCTCGGCAGGTTTAGTTAGTACCGGTGAGTGGGTTTTTACAGCCTTTACTGCAAAGTGTTGACCCGGTAGCTGATCCCATCTTACAGTGTCACAGGCTGGCACTGGCTGAGTTGCACGAGGTTCTTCCAACTGCACAGCCCCACGGGCTCATTAGCTCTTGCCGAATAGGTATGGGAGCATGCTGTATGAGTTGCTGCTGATCAGAGCCCTCTTTAGAGTTTTTCAATGTTTAAATTACATGATGATAAAGGTAACCTACTAGAGGAGAAAACCTGCAAGGAAAATTATGCAAAAAGGGCCACCAGTATAAATTCTGTGATGGTTTACATCAGTATAATTCTTAATGAACTCTGTCTCGTGTTTGTCKTGGTTTATGCTGTGCTTCCATGGGGGGAGAAAAAAACCCCAAATGTTATTTTAAACTACCAGGTGTTTAATTTCAGTGAGAAAGGAAAAAAACTGAGGTGAATTCTCAATGCTGCCTCAGAGCAGGCGCATGTGTGAGCGGCAGCCCCGTGCCATGCACCAAGCTGCTGCCGGCTTGAAACGTTGTGTAGCAACAAATGAGCGCAGGATCAAATCCCCAGCAAAGAAAAACGTGTCCCAAACCAATGTTGTCACTTCAGACAAATACCCAGGAGGTCTGTTCCTTTTTACATAGCACTCACTTTAGCATGTACACCAGTAAAATCTCATTGTGTTGTATTCAATTAGGATGTATTTCTGTTTGTATTTCAATTTGATAGATGTATTTCAGTTACTGGTTCTAAGCAACTCTGGAAAGATGTCCAGATCTT
This sequence comes from Oceanodroma leucorhoa, assembly GCA_030449065.1. Classification (NCBI taxonomy): domain Eukaryota; kingdom Metazoa; phylum Chordata; class Aves; order Procellariiformes; genus Oceanodroma; species Oceanodroma leucorhoa. The sequence continues at coordinate 21,931,349 of JASVER010000003.1, read as the reverse complement.
CAAAATATTTAGAGATTTAACTCCCATTTAATCTGGAGACCTCTTAAAAGTTTAGGGGCAGGGAACAAAAGCTGGAGGTATAAAGCAGCTTGCTTCTTCCCTGCTCTAAAATCCAATGTTTGGAGAATGATAGGAGGAGAAAATAACAGAAAGTATTGGCTAAAGAACAAGCAGAAGGGAACAAGATGCTCTTCCAAACATCCCCACTATGTTATTCTAGCCATTATAAAAGAAGGGAAAATAAAAAAAAAAACTACTTTACACAAAGCACTAGTTTTGTTTTATKACACATGCTAGTACTTGCTCTGTATCCAACAACGAGTTCAAGGGGGGCCAGTTTCTTATGAACCAGTCAGCAGTGGGTGAGTCTCCTCACATGGTAAAGCCTTTAGATTTTTCTGGGTAAAAATAAATGTGACTCTCCTATCAAAGTAGGTAATGTTTSTGTCATCCATACAAATAGCAGAAATGCATCTTTGCTAAGCAACACTTAACAACTTTCCCATGTCATCCTCCTTTTATTTAGTACCTCTTACATTTGTTTTTCTTTCATCTCTGAAAGCACAGATCATTATATGCCATTTCTTAGATGTTGATATGAGAGCATCACTGTCACTTAAAATTTATATCTTAGGATCAGTGAAATACTTTGCTAGCTAGACACATCTATGTTTTTGTTATTGCTGCTGCTCTTCTGAATTTTTGTGGGACTTCATAAGAAAAGAGATTTTTAATGTTCCTGACAGCGTTAGACTGACAAATTCAGCTGAAAGTATTACCTATAATTTTATTTATCTACTGAGGAAGTGCAAAGTTTCTAGAAGAGCAGAGAAACCTGCTAACCAATGTCTCTTATAAACTGGTTTGTATCTTTCAACTTTAATATATAAGGGGAATTATTTTTTGGCTGCCTCTATTACACTTTCTCTCCTCTATTTTACCTAGTTTTATTAAAACAAGGAAACAAAGTACAAGAGTCAAACAGCAAAAGCACTGTTAAAAGAATTTGATTTTCTGATTGTAACTTGGAATTCTGTAAGTTAATGTATTTCAATATAAGTTTTGAGGGCCTTGTTCTGAAACCAAGCATAAGCTATTTAAACAATCTACTAGTCAACTGTTATATTTACCAGCCATTCAGTTAAAAACAATTACAGGTCACTCTGAAATCTTCACGGCTGTGCTYGCTCCGTAGAGGCAGTAAGAGTGGTCTGTCTACCCAGCAAAGAGACCTGGCACTTCAGCTCAGATCTTAAAGCTTGTGTGTGTTCTAGATGTCTTGACTTGCAATGCAAGACATCTTGAAGTTTAATGTCACTATAATCAATAACTTCAGAAAAGCACAGTAAAATGTTAAAAGGATGCGTGTCATTAGGAAGGTGCATTTTGAAAATATTATATTTGGAAATACTTTGCTACTCAGTGACTTAGTACTTCAGTTTATCTTGGAAAATGGCTTTTCAAAAAAGAAAATTGTTTCCACAAAGTAATATTTGACAGACTTCTCTGCCTCTTTGTCAAAGACTCTGGAATAAATGATTGTTTAGTTCTATCATTAGTTTTAAATTAATTCAGGTCTATCACTGACTTGCAGATATGYTATCTAATGATGTGACAAATTTCCAGGAAAGTTTAACAGATATCTGTTAATGTGGCAGCTCTTTAGACTAAAGAACTACTGGAAAATGGTTTCATATTTTTGTGACATGTAAATATTTTTTTCTTTGTTTTAACACCTTTTAGTTTAAATGACATTAAAATTTCAAGTAAATGCATTACTTTCCAGTCCAGGTCACTTACAAGCATTCTCAGCCTTCTTTTGGCTAGAAGATACAACTAGAAGTAGTATTTACCCTTCAACATGAAGCGAATTGGTTTTATACTGAAGTATTTGGAAGCTTGTGAGAGACTGGAGTGTGCCTGTAGCTGGACACAGCTGTGCCCAGTACCTCCTCTGTCTGTAAACAGAAAAGATGACGTTGGCTCTCATTTCAGAGACAAATACCACAGCTCTCACTGGTGCTTCCTTTGGCCATGCCTGCTGTTGCTTCCCCTGTTGGTAGGCAAGATTTGTCATCTGAACAAAACAAACCATACTTCAGGGCCTTCCTTACTCCTCTGTTAGCACGCTGCTTTCCTATCCTGGTGCCTCTGTATTTTAAAGGAGCTGTGAATCTTCTGTTTCAGCTAGAAGAAACATTAACAGAAGCCTAATGCAGAGATCTGTCACTAATCCTGTTCTTTAATCTAAACTTTGCACTGCAATTGGTTTTTTCCTCTTCCAGGGGACCGCTTGACTTGCCCTCCTGCACCCCCCATTCCTCTGTCTAATTTAACTATGAAAGCTGGGGGCATTTRTTCAGCCGCCCGAGGAAAAGGTACTTGCCTCTGCGCACCCCGTGACAGCACTGGTTCAACAGCGGAGCTCAACACACTGCTCCCTTTGTAACTCTCGTGCTCTGGTGACATCTCCTACTTTACTATCCCAATTACAAGACCTTCTTGCAGGGGAGGACAGAACCTGAGGAATCCTCTTTTTCAACACGGTAATAAGCATGTAGACTCCTACTGTCTTGTTTTGAGGGTCTCTTGGGTTTTTTTGGGGTTTTTTTGTTTTTTTTTTTTTAAGATGCCTATGATTCAGATTCTTGGTACATTGGACAGAAGATGGATATGAAACCCTAGCACCAATCTATATACTATTAAATATCAATTTATTATGACAATGTGATATTCTGTCTACATTACCTGCTATTAGATATCAATTCAGAATGAAGGAAGGTGACCTGGCAAGATGAAAATAAGCAGATTTGGTACAAGCGCAGTAGAAAATTCAGCAAAACACAATTTACTAAAGCAGAGCCCATGTCTGCTTGTAATGTATGTAACAATAATAAGGATTAATGTCCTCAAGAATTTCACATTGGAGGTTTTTTTGAAGAGAAAATAACTAATGGGATGCTAATAATTTGTGATGTTACCTAAAATATGCTGTTACCTTATCACTACAAAGACTACTATTTTTCTTCTCCACACACATTAAACTACTTTTCAGTAACAAGAATTACACTTCTAATAAATGCTTATCTAAAACCTTTGAAAGGACGAAGGTAACATTCAGGAAGTAAGGCGGCAGCACAAAACAAAAGCAAGCTCTAATCTTTTTTGTTTATGTCATCTGATAAGCTGGCTGAGCAGCATGGCAGCCAGGCAGCTGCTGCAAATGAATTTCTTGGTGTATTGCACYGCCAGGTCCCTTTGTGCCCAAAGTTATTTACTCACAACTGCTTAGTAGTTACAGAAGCTCAGACAGTCCTTTATCATCCCTTCATCGTGGTAGGATGAAAAAAAACCCTCCTGTTGAACAGGGAACTTGAACTGGGGGTTATACTCTAAAAAACTTTTATCACTGTAAATGATAAATATGTTCCCCGTATTAACTTGCTGTGTCTTTCCTCTCATGTGGACATGTAAAGCCTTCCTCCCCTGCAGCCAAGTTAACCCTATGGGCCAATCTTGCAATGAAGCTGTAATTGGGAGTTTATGGTATCACGGGAAGTTGGAAAAATAATTGCCATTACCAGCTCTGCTTCAAAGAAAGACATAATGTGAGGCTGAACTGTTCAAGTCCAATAAAATATTTAAGAGTATAATCTATTTAAAGTGCAGCATGCTATGTTCTTCCCTGGGTGCGAACGTCTGGGACAGCTCTCCAGCTGGTGGGAGCTGGCGTTGTTTCACTTTCTCCAGCAGCAATGTGCAGATTTACTGCAGCTGAGGATGAAAACAGCTTTGCAGTTTGAGTGTACTTTTTCAGTACAGAAGAAGTTTATTCTAATCCCAAGTTATAAGTATAAGTTAGTGTTAGAAGGTATTTCTTTTCTCCTTTCCACAAGATTTCCTGCCCCTTTAAAGTTGGGTAGATTAAAATGCCAATCTGTTTTCTTATTTCTGTAAATTAACAGTGTTTCCTGAGCAAGAAKTTTAAGAGTTACTTAAAGCTTCTTAAGCAGAGTTCATGCTGTATCAGTTAGCRGATAGCTTAGTCTTATAAATCCTGATTTGACCTGTTCACTTTCCACTTTGACKTTCTCATTGTCTGACTCCCCTTTTTGCTCTAGCAGTATTTTTCATATGTATTTCAGCATTCAAACTAGATACATTTAAAGCACAATATCTTTGCTACTGTATATTGTGCTTACTTCATCTGGCTGCTTTTGCCCTTCAGCAGGCCAAAAAGGTGGGTGGTGGTCTGTAGCTGGAGCGCACTGGTACGTTCATGCAGCACATCAACCTAAATGGGGAGGTGGTGGTTGGAGGGGCTTGGTGCTAGGACGGCTACAGGGTGTGAGCAGCAGTCTTGCCTGGCTGCTGGTGCTGGGCTGGGGGGAACGGCTTCTTTGCCAAGTTTGGGAGCAGTCCCGGAGCACCGCAGTGGCAGGCGGGGAGCCCTGAGGCTCAGAGCTGGCTCTGCTGGGCAGCCAGCAAATCCTGCCAGGAGCAGGGCACCCGCGCTCCGGCGTGAAGCCTTGCCTAGCTATCTCCAGGCAGAAAGTTTCTAAGCTGAGTGCAATGACCAGAGTAAGATTAATTAATTGCCCTGGTTCTGCCTAAATATGAMCTGCTTTCTGTTGTCCTCCTTTTAATCTTACATGCTATATGCAGCTCAAAATTAATCACTTAAAGATATAACAAGGCAGGGGGGAGGGGGGGAAGGTTATCATCTTCCTGCAGGTAGGTGGAAGCTGACTTTATTAAATGATTTGATGTGTGACACCGCTACAGTCACTAGACCCCCTGCAGTAAATTGATTGTCTGTTGACTGCTTGCTGTTTTTCCACCTTGTCACCTTTCATAGGTTTTCATCTGCTGTATTGTCAATGGCAGCCTCCTCCTAGGACTTACTGGGAGAGGGAAAGCTAATAACTTTCTCGACCAATATATCTTAGCTATCTTACTGAGAATCCCTTTCATTTCACTTATCGGTAATGGAAGCCACCAGTTGTCTTTGGAAATGCTCAAACCTACTTTATTTATACACAGCTGCTATTTATTGATAAATAACCAAGCTATAAATAAAAAGAACATTTTAAACACTATTTTCCCTTCACTTTTATTACTTCTGGTGACTTGTATACCCTTCAGCATATGTGCTAGTCCTGTATAATATTAAGGAGTAGTTAAATTCTTGACTAATGGAAAACCAAAATAAATAACAAAATAGATGACACTAGGAAAATTCATCATGTTTTTCTCATATTACAAAGGAGTCAAGTAACATAAACATCTAGGACCTAACTTAATGTCTAGCTGAAAGTGTTACGCTGGTTTTTGAATGGTGGTGTTACGGTGTAACTACACTCCATAGTATTTGACACTGCTTGAGAGACAGGAAATAAAAAGGATCATTAATGATAAAGGTCTTCAGGAAGGCATAAGCTTAGCATGAAATCTATAACTCTTCTTTCTGGACTTCTGATCCTAAACTAGAAGACAATTTTTCAGTTTGAGAAATAAGGAGGGGGGGAACATTTGAAACAATACTAAGATTCAGGTGAAACTTTTGTTCAGCTGTATAGATACAAATCCAGTGAAATCGGGAATTTAGGACTAGCTGTTAAAACTTAACTGGTGTACTACTTGGGCATTATTAAACGCATTGTTGAGCCCTCTTTCTTTTATGCTCCTTAATGTTGCATCCTAACTTATTTGGGAAAGGCTGTTAAAAAGGCTCAGATGCCAGATATTAGAGAGCACTGCAAGCAGAAACAGTTGCAGAATACCACTCCCAGCTTCATAATTCAGTAGTTAGCCTTTATGTCCTGCATTATAAGCAAAAATGTCTTATTTAATTCTCAAAACAGTGTATTCAACTTATTCCTGCCAAACCATAAAGCCACTGGATAGTTTGTCTGATTTCTCTTATTAGTCCCTTCCCTCCCCTCTCTCCAAAGGGAAAGCAAGCTAGCTTCCCTCTCAACAGAAAAATTTGAAAATGTTCATACTCAAGTCATGCTTGAAATTCATTGCTGCTAGAGCTACAGTGAATCTATCATTGCTCCCTTTCCCCTCTATGCAAGCCACCTGCACTGCTTTCAGATCCTCTCATATACATTCCTATGACTTGTTGTCTATACTTYGAAATCATTCACAAACATTGCTTAAGGTACACTACGTAGGAAGAAATTGTTCTTGTTCATTAGATCTGTTTTAGAGGTCACTTACTGCAGCCTGAACTTCAGGTCTGAGTTAAAAGAAGGCTGGGAGGGAAGGTGATGCTCATGTACAAATGACCTGGTGAGTTAAATACTAGGGAGGTAAAAACTAGGCTGTTCTAGGGTGATCCTGGCACGTACAGGACTAGCTGGATTTCAGTAAATTCCTAGAAGCTCTAGTGGAGCTCCCAGGAGCACCTGTGGGGGGAAAAAAAAAATGCCAGCTAACTCTTTGGGATGGAGCTTGAGAAATGACTGTGTATTGGTGCTGTGACTTTTACACAGAGGGCTAACACAGACTAATACTTTCTGATAGTATAGCATAATTAAAACAAGGTGTAAACCCACTTCCCATGCTTGACTGGTTGAATTGAAGCTGACCTCTGATGTACCTGACGTTGTTTATGTGACACAACTGTCTTATCTAGGAGGTGAGAGTTACTCCATCCAAGGAAGCCCTGAGCAGACGGTGCTGCAGTAGCACAACCCACCCGAGCCCTCTCCGAGAGGGGGACTGTGCTGTTGGTCTCTGGCACAGAGGGGAGAATAAAGCTTGACAGCTTGCTACCATTGGAACAACACAATAAACCAGTTACCAGGGAGATGCAGACCCCGAGCTTCTGCTGAAAGCAGTTTTCACTTGGTGCTATTTCCAGTGTTGGAAATGCAAAGGTCTGTTTTGTGTATTTTATGCAAAGTGGATTGAAATCAACATCACACTTCATTTGGCTCCCAGCAGTTGAAGAGAGAAAACATATAGAACTTTAAACATATTTATTTCAGAGTATTTTTCAAAGGGGAAAATCAAGCACCTGAGCCAAGCTCTTGGTTTGGGCACTGGACAGATTTAGGATGAAAAAGTCACTACATATTCCAGGCTGAAATTGTTGCAGAATTGCACCASTTACCCCCCTCTAAAACCTTCAACACCTCCAGGGGTTAAAAAAGGGACATTGCAGTTACTTCTTGCCATAAAGAGGCTACTACAGTTGTGTGGTCACCCAAACCTCTACAGAGTAAAATCCCTGATCCTCAGAGTTCAGAGGCAGAAAGGAGGATTTTCCATAACGTGCTCTACAGTAAAGAAAACTAATTGCAGGAATTTCGCATGTCTGTGCCTGGTAAAAACCTCACTGACAGTGATTGCTTTACTGCCTGTATTTGTGGAGCACTAAATTTTAGGGTAGGGCTCCTCGGTCCCTGGTACCCTGCAGAATGGTAGATGTTTCTGTAGTTGGTATGCAGTAGATGTGGCATGTTATAAATGAAAGCYGATTTTATGGGAGACAAAAGCAAAGGGATGTATGCACTAAGACTCAGAAATAGAGCGAAAAGGTTTGCTGTGTTGTTTTAACTTTAAAGGTTAGTTCTTAAGGTGCTTAATGATGACTACTAACAAATGTTGTTASGTGAGCTTCAAGTTCTAAACCGTGCTTCCATGTTTTGCACCCTGTGATACTCCATTTCATAAGAAAATGGCGTTTCCCCTGTAAAGAGCTGAGAGCTCCTGCTCTGGGGATTTCTGCTGGATACAAATTTTACAGTCTGTAGGATTCTTACCATTGTTGCATAAGTATGTGATACCCCACAAAGATCCACGCCGCTGCCTGCAGCCCCGCAGTACCTGTGAAGTGCTCTGTGACAAGCATCAAATATCCCAGGCTCTCATTTGACGGAGGCTGATAGGGCTGGAGCCGTTCTGCTCCAGTGTCATCCCTGCTCTCACTCCTATCTGCACATTTTTTACAGCTGACTTCACATTTACTCAGTAGAGTCACAAGAGAGACACCTTCCTTCTGAAAAGCATCTGTCACCAAGCTTTGTCCTTTTTTTTCCCTCCCCCTCCTCAGCAGGTTCTTTCACTGTTTTCTTGGTGAAATGTATATGATTTCTGATAGCCCCTGTAATAAAGGTGATCTCGTATCTCCTTTAATGTCTTCCAGAGACAAATGACATCAGCTCTGTGTAAGTCCTTTCGCCTCTTTCCTTACTGCATTAGTTTGATTATTTGAGGGTACTGCATGTGCTGAGTGCACTGTAAATTAATGTGTGTGTGGTGTGTTCGTATCTCCAAGCGCAGAACAAATACTGAGTGCGGAAGGCAGGTGGCAGGCTGCTGTTGTTTAATTTCACAGTCTGGTATTTTCATTKCATGAGAAATTTCATCCTTGGATTTTTATAGCTATTAAGAGTTTTAGGTAATGAAAAGCAGTTGTTAAACAAAACTTGTTTGATTCTGACAGATGACTTTCCCTTTCTGAAGGATCTTCTATCACCCCTATCTGTATAAAGAGAAAAGCATGGCTGTCCCCTGCCCGCTCTATTCTCCATGCCGGTTTCCTCCAGCCTAGAAAGGGTGGCCACGTCTCAGTTTTCTGAGATACAGCCAACCTCTGCCAAACCGCATCCTTGGATAAACCTCCCATCTGCAGGGCAAAACCCGCTCAGCACAGAGATAACACCTCTGCTTTAAACTTCGGAGTATATGCTCTCCCTTCTGTCACATACAGGTATGGCTGTTTAGCCATAAATGTACATTTTGGCTGTTATTAGAAGACCGGCAATAGTCACTAGCAGTGCTTGCTTAAAACTGCAGAGATGCTTGAAGTCTTCCTTTTTCTATTTTTGTCGCCTCCAGCTGAGCTCCCCTCAGCATGCTGTTATGACATCTCGCTCCCACCCTCTCACACATCTGGCAGATAGYAGTCACGAACTTAGTGCCAAATTGTGAAATTATACTACTTTCCTCTCTTGACTGCATCAACTAAGCTACCATCTTCCAGGATAAGTAACTCCCTATCCACAGCTTGTCAGCTCACGATGGTGCCTTACCAGCAAATAATTTTAACGCAAAGCAATCTTTGCAAATGGGACCTGTAGATTATTTTCACAGTGAAAATCATTAGCAAGGATAATTAACTAAGACTGTGGTGATGAATAGCGCTGCACTACTGATCAGTGTAATAAAGAACAGAAGCCACTAATTACAGATAGCAAGCCTTGAAGCCAATGAGAAATTTAATTTAACGTTGCTACACAGACTCCACACAGTCTAATGTAACTTTGCAATTATCATAATAAAGTCTTGCCACAGACGGTGCTTCTGGGAATGTTCCAGGTACAAGGACATGTGTCCATCAGAATAAAAGGATTTGTGATATATCAATTACAGCATCTTGAGAGAACAGGCTAAAACTCCTGTATCTGAGCAGGCRCTTGCCTTCTGCGGCCCCCCAGCTGGTCCAGAGCTCAGATCCATCTCCACGAGTTCCAGAGGTCCCARCATCTCTGAGTAATTTTCAAAGCAGCACCCCAATGTTGTTGTTAGAGATGTTAGATGCACGCTTTTTACTTAAAGGCATCACAAAATGTCTAGTTCACTGTGTCAAGCACTCTCTTCACTTGATGTGTGTCACAGTCCATCACACTAAAACGATAGATCCTGGGCAATGYGAAGTGATGGGAACCAACCGTATTATCCCCACACATATATACAGCAAACTGTGTTTGACACTGACTATGAAATGGCCTTCAGCTGCAGCATGTTGTATTTCAAGCTCTGAAAGAGGCTGTGCGAATTAAATGCTTGTGCTAGTAACCAAAGCTATGACATGACTACTTCCACAAATTAAGGTAAACCATATCTCCTGTCAGCTCTCCAGCCTCCATTTCATATGCACTTGAGTAACACACTGAGTGAAGAAGAAAGCAGTGGGGGTTGCTGATTTTGCATCTATTTGATCATGGTTTTTTGAAGGTTTTTTTAACCCACTGTATATTATCTTTGATTACAAAATGCAATGTTTATGAATGGTGTCCTGATACGTACTGTCTTGTGTACAGATCAGCTTTGCTTTAGTGACTGCAGGATTTGGAGCTACATTAGTTCAGTGAAGGTGGAATAAGCAGGATTTTCAGTAGCATAGCTGGTTTTTAATGGGAGTATTGATTGCTCTGCTGCAAAGTCCTCCTGTAAGGTAGGAATATCTAAAAGGAGACAGGAAGAATAAGATACAATAGTCCTCAAACCACTTAAAGGCTGGCTAAGAGCAGGTAGGTAACATAGTGTTCTCTATGTCCAATCTGTAATGAATAAACATTAATATGCTTAAATTAAACAGATTTCAGGAAAGCTATCTATCTGAAAGGTGGTGGAGTAGTAATTTGCATAGCTATCAGTTCAGAAGGTTTTTTGAGGAGCCTTTTATTAAAATAAGGTAGACAAATACCTGTCAGCAGTTGTCTGGGTTAAAATGTTCCTGCCTTGAGGTAGAAGAATGGACCACATGGCTTTGAGGTCCCTTCCAGGCCTATTTTGTATATTTTCCTGTAATTAGTGTTCAGATGAGCAATAACCCTTGTTGTACCTGTCATGTAAAGCTCCAGTGTTTTTTGGATTTCCATTCCAAATTCTGCAGTCTCCAAGTTAGCTAGAAATAACTATAATGCTGAAGAGGGGGAGGAATATCTTAAAGTACAGGCTAAAGCAAAACTGGGGCAAGTTAGACTAAAAGAAAAACCTATGAAAGCTTACCTAGCTAAATGGATGTGAGGAGTTGAGCTGGATTCTGGCCAGGTGCTGCGTGACCCTCGTGCCACTTCTGAGTGCCTCTGTCTGCACTGAATGTTTTGATTTTATGCACTTCAGTGCAGAGATTGGGAGTCAGGGCTCAGGAGCTGTCTATCACTATATGTTTTTTTTCAGAGCCGTGCGCAGAGGAACTAAACATGCGATGATCCCTATCTGATCCTGAGGATCAGATACAAATCCAGGGTCAAGTCAGTGCCTCACCACTTGTGTTTGCTTCCTTGTTTAATCCATATAACAAGTCAACAATCGTGACTGAGGTGGTACAGTAAAGGAAACAGAGCAATGCTTGCAAAACGCATCCCAGTTTTGTGTTTTCAGTATGATCTCATTGGTCTGGAAGTGAGCACAGCTGACTTTCCAGAAACTTTATCTTTTTGTTAATCTGAAAACAGTGTTTCTACTGGCTTCCACTTGCAGTGGTGTTTTTGGAAAGGCAGTTTCAGGAGGGAGTCTATAGGAGAAATAAAAATAGAAGGCTAATAATAAGCTCCATTAAAAACTGATAATTTAATTAAACTCCCAGAATTCATTTGAATGGGAAAGATACAGTGTGACCAGTCAAGAAAAGGTACAGACTGATTAAACTATTACCATTGACATCATATGATATTAATGCAATAATACAAATGAGCTTAGCACTCAATTAGAGCATGAAGAGAGCAAAAGGTTGTGGTCTACTGCCATGGAGAATGTATCATGATCAAAGGGAGAGTTACAATGCAAAACTAGGTTAGTCCCCTACTGAATCTAAAATGTCAGCCCAGTGCTCATACTTAACAAAACTACCACTCTCATCGCTCTTTGTGGTATTTGTTACTTGTACAGCAGGAGAGTTATAGGTGAAGCTCTGAGAAGTAACATTGCCATCATGATAATAGAAAAGGGATCAAGACTCATGTTTTATTACTAATAATGGTAAAAAATAATAATGATAGCATAAAATGTCTCTTTTATGGATCCAGATTTTTTTGAATGTTACTCTTTTGTGTCTGTAGCTATGTGAAAGATGGAACTGAGATATCTTTAAACACTCAATTTATCCAGAACAGGTAATTAGGCTCACTCAGCTAAAATAAGCCTTCTTTCAGAAACTTGTTTTGAGATATTTAATGTTGCTGGAATGAGCTGGATTAATTGCAGCAAATTGTCAATCATATTGTTTCACTGAAGCAAAAATAACTTGTAGACTTCAGTCACTTCTGTTCTTTTTCAATGGAGATTTTTAGACCTGTCTTCAAAACCTGAATGATAGTGATATATGTGTTTTCAGATCAGACCTAGATATTTCTGCCTGCAGAGGAAAGAGGAGAGAGAAAGTGTGTTTAGTGTGTATGATGCCAAAGGCACTGGCCTGGGAACTATCRAGAACTGTCTCATTCCCAGGTCTGTTTAATTCAGTGTAAACTGGAATGAAGAGACTTGCACAGAGTCAGGTAGATCCCAAGTTTATCTGGATCTCTCGCATCCTCAGATAATGTCCTGATCATAGAACTATTTGCAAATCCCCTCCTACAGTTAGAAAGCTCAAAAGGCATGGTTATGCGTAAATACTATCAACAGCCTGCTTTTATTCTAAAGCAGAATGAAAATTACTCTCTTGAAATTTCTAAAGTTTTGCTATAAAACAAAATTGTCCTTTTCAGGTCTATAGCTGAAGAGCCACCTCACTCTCCCTTTGTTCATATCGATTTACCCTTATACCTAGAACATTCAGAAAAGCATCAGAAGCTTTAAATTTTTATTATAATGGCAAACTTATACTATGCAGAAAGGAATGCAAACTGAGGTTTTAAAATTGACATCTTCCCTWATGCTTCATAGTATCAGTTACCAAATAAAATGTGTATCCCAATATAATCTTAGCAGAGGAGCACAGGTTATAAGTGAACAGAACAGAGGTGAAGTAGCTCACCAAAGGTGCATGTTGCAAGCCCAGCATTTCTTCTAATGAAGTTTTATGTTTTCATGAAACAAGAAAATGCCTAAAATGATCTCAAAGGAATTACAAAACACGCTCTAGCTAAATCTTATTTTTCATCATCACCTTTTGTAGTAATATCTTTAGTAAGGAGTGTCTAGGAGAGAAATTGAGAAAATAAAACATTTGGGTAAATTCCGAGGAATGTCCTATGTGTGATGCTTACACATGTGTTTCCTTACACTTTTAAATACTTATGAACTTTTAAAAACAGTGTCTGGGCTTTAAAATGAAACTTTTTTTTTTTGACAGCCAAGAGGTGAAATTCCYAAAATAAGACACTTTTAAGGAGACAGTGCAGAATATCTCTCATCTGAAAAGAGATTTTATTGCACTATTTCAGGCCGGTGACTCAAACAAAGAACACCCAAGCTTTCTGGTCACACAGGATTACACGTACTCACTGTGCACTAATGAGGGAATGAYGTGGATGTTAAGTGTGCAGAGTATTTCACATTCAGGCAAGCTGTCACCACCACCAAGGACCCTCTTTCTCTCTTAGGTGGTCAGTAACTGCATTTAGAGTGGCTTTTACTCAGTGGTGCTGAAAGCAGTGCAAAGAAAGGGCATGCGACTCTTCTCACCTGTCCTGTTGGTTGTCCCTTCCCCTTCCACAAGCAGTGTGCCAGAGGTGGGCAAAATAGTCACGTCTCTGTCTCGACAGGATCTCATGTCTGCAATTCTGTGCAAAGGAAGAGCAAATGTTTATCTGAGGCCTCATTTCTAAGTGGTACCTCATTTTGATGGGCAGATGTCTTAACAGTCATCTTGCTGAAAGTTACCGTCACGGTTAAAATGAGCCAAGACCAAACACCGCGCTGTCGTGATATAGCGTACTGTCAGAGCATGTGCACTTAGAAAAGCCTCAGCGCAGCCTGAGATGTGCTCTTCCAGCTCTCCTGAGAAAAACTTTAAGCAAGATTAATGTGCGAATCTCTGCTAGCCGGTGCTGGTCAGTGGTGACATTTCCGTTCTGCAAATCCAGGTTTCAGGCTCTTCCTGTCGCAGCAAGCTGAGTTGGCCTTTGCTGTCCTGCAGCTACAGCGACACACCAATTCGAATGGCCTTCTGCTACGGCTAAATAGGTTAGTTAGGTCTCCTGCTCAACACATGCCAGGAAGAAACACTTCAGTTGAGAGGAAGCAGAAAATCCATCATTATTCTGTATATTCTGTGGATAGGGACACATGAAAAAGAGCACACTTGAAAAACTAACCACCCATGTTTGAAATCTTTATTAGGAAGAGATGGTTTATGTTCTAGGGTCATATACCTTGATGGTTTGGGAAGGTTGGAAGGGTAACAGATTTCATGGTAACTGGTTGGTTATGGTTTTATGATTACTTTATGGTCCTCTTTCTGGATACTGATAAAGGTGCGTATTTAAAGAAATCATAAGAAATACTAACATAGATGGTGGGAAAAAAAATTGTACTTCTTTACAGGGGAAAGCCACATCATTTGAATTTCCATTTGGAAGAAGATTAAAAAAATGGATACAGGAAGTGCGATCTGGTCCRCAAAGAACTCCCCAACCCAAAGACCTCTGCCACCATCAGTAGCTCTTACTTTGTGTTTGGTATGAGGGATTGGAACAGGAAAAATTAACTGCTTTGGTTTTGTCTTGGATGAATATATAATCCCCAGTACATAATCAAGAAGGGGAAACATGCAGTACTTCCTCAACAAACATTCAACAGACATGATGAAACATGTAAATGTTACCTGGTTAATACAGAAGGATGCAAATAAGATAGCCTGGTTTAAAAATAAATGGGTAAATAAACTCATGCAAGACGAAAGGATATTGTGTTTGTACGGATCAATCTGTGCACACAATACCTTGAACAGCAATCTTCATGCCCCTCATAGTGGAATGCAGCCAGGCAGCAAGTATAAATACAATTGTGTCAATTGTCTTTATTATCAGAAAGTTATTTGAGATAGTTGACTGTTATTTTAACAAGTGTTTCACTAAATTCAACTGAATAGATAAAGAAATTGCCACATCTCTGGAGAATCCGTGTTGGTTCTAAGAAAATCTAGATTATGATTTACTATTTAATTTTCTCTGATTCCTTAAAAGAACTTTAAAAGAGGAAAATGCTGTGGTTTTTGTGCTCTGGGTTTAAATTGCAATTAGATTCCAGCTGGAGACTGCAAAACACAGCAGAACGCTTACAGGGAGAGTATTTGCCTTGGCTTCTATTTTGAAACTCCTTAGCAATATCACCTTGTCACAACAGCTGTTCTGAGAGCTGGGATTGGTGTGAATTTCTCCTCCACTGCCTGGCAAGCTTGAAAGTTGTAATACATTTTCGGTTCATTTTAGGTTCAGGTATCGCTAGGAGCAATCTTCTTCATGTTCATCAAAAGGAACGAGATGTGAAGATTGCAAAGCAGAGATTCAGAAACTTATGCAAACTGCTCTCAGTTGGAAGCCTCAACTGGGACTTTATTGCAAAAGCACCAGGCAATAGAAGATCACTTGCTAAATTTGCCAGAATAAATGTCCAGAGGTACAAAACTGCTGCCAAGGCACTCCTTTGACAAGATGGGTAGGCTGGCAGTAGGCCTGAGAAAAGGTCTGAGTAAACAAGAACAAGGTCAGTACCTGTACCATTTCAATGATTTGCTAATCCGTGATCTCGTTTGGCAGTGAAACCTACTGTAGCTACTGGGTCTTTAGCTGTGCTCTTGGAAAATTAATGTTCTCAGTTACAGAATTGTAAGCCATGTTAAACAGGCTGGGCTAAGTAGGGAGAAAAGGTTTCTTTTGAAACTGAAGTGGCTGGCATGGTGAATAATGGGGACATTTGAGATCATTCTTCTAATAAACTTGCCTACAAGCTTCTGCCACTGCTGTTGGCTGATCCTTGCTCTCACTTATCCATTTAGTTTCTTGACAGTCTTAACCGGGGAACTTTTTGACATAGGGATGGTCCCCTTTCATGTAGTCCTTCTAATCATAACGTCTAGAAGCTCTCTTAGTTACACAGCTGAAATCTTAAGATCCAGCAAAACTATTCTTAGTGTCATTATTCTAAGTAGTGTGCCCAATCACTAAGATCCTTGAGAAGAATGGGTCAAGTGTCCATGCCATCTCAGGAAACTCTTCTGGCCTCTCTGCACCTCAGTCCTGTCTGAGAGTATAATAGGTGGTAGCTGCTGCTACGTGCCAAGGATGGCTGAGAGCTGGGCTCAGCTCCTGGGGCGAAGGCCACGTGCGGGTACCTGAGATGGAGRCTTTCCAGGAACATCAAGATAGACTAAAGATGGTTTAACAAGAAAACAAAGCTTGCTAAAAAAAGGTAAAAAAATTCMAGTTTAAATTAAATATGGACTTCTCCTTTGCTTCTGAAGAGGTCTGATTTCCAGTCACTTTTTTCTRAAAATGTAGATGACCATTTCCCTGCTCACAGAACGTAGCTGTTTATCATGAATTGAAGTTTCCTGCTCTGAGCATCGCTCCTTAGGTGGAACAACAGAGTCTTGCAACAGGCAGCAGGGTGTCTTGAGGCTTATGTGCTACGATTGATTCACTGGGCCCTCAGCACTGCAGTCTGCTTGGTGCAGGGTTCAGATTAAGTATCAGCATGAGTGTAGGAGGAAAGGGAATATGCTTTCCTCATTGTTGCAAGCCTTGACATCAATTGTTTTATTCCTGCAAACATTTACAGATGTGAATAGAACAAATCCCTATGTCCTGGTACCCACATATCTTTCATCATTTTTCTGAAAACTGTATCTCAGTAGCACACCAAAAACCCTGTTTGAGAAGGAGAGACTGCCTTTACCTTACTGATACTGTAAATCCCAGAGTCACCATCTTTATAGGAAAGTTAGGATTTCATTTACTGCTGCCTGGCACAGGGGCAAACAGAGAATCAGAAATAGATCTGGGGTATAGTCTGCATTTGTTTTCACCTTAGACTTTCCTTTGGCAGATCTGTAAGTCAGTGTAGACTCTGATTTAAAACATAGGTTTTGACAGTGCGTGTATTTAAATTAAGTCTATTTTTGGAGAACATCTATGTAGCATCATTTAGAGCAGGTAAATATCCATTATTTATAATGAGCAGAAACTATTTGGTTTGTTATCATTAACATTTATGTTCATATTGCTATAAGAGTAAAGCAAATAGTTCGAACAGACAGGCAATCTGGTTCTGAAAAGTGGGACTGAATAGTTGTGGTCAGAGTAAAACCAGACTATTTGCATATTTGCCATCTTGCAGATTATTTATTTTCAAACATTTTTTTTTTCCGAACACTTTTTTAGCTATTAGTATTAGGGAACTAAACAGCACTTCCAAACATCTTATCACAGATAGTGTTGAAAATAGTTCCACCGGGAAACCCTTTATGAGCTGAAAGAGATCCAGTCAAATAATATATTTTTATTCATGAGCCGAGAACCAAACTGAACAGGTTCATCATCTCTTTCTCAGAGCTGCGAGGGACTCTGGGGCCCCTCTGCAAAACTGTACTGGAAAAGTTTGTTACGGTGCAATTTTGCAACTTAAACATCGTCTCCCTGTCTGGGACCAGGCCTGGAGGCAGGTGCTAGAGAGCCCCTCGGCCACCTCCAGTCATCGGGGCTCTCTGCRCCTATGGGACCTGCAACTGCTTTCGGCTTCATTGCTAGTGAGGGTGCAGGCTGCCATATGCTGGTCCGGAAATGTAAGATGCTGCCACAGGTCCTCCCCAGCCCTTCCCTCAATTTTCTGCTTAAACATGGTAATACGGAAGGTTGAAAGGCAAATGTGTTAAAAAGGCACATCTATGGACCATGGTCCCTACTAGAGCAGCTGTACCCATGCTGAAAGCACAGGTAAGGGCAGCAAGAACCACAGTGGCAAAGAAAATTAAAGCCAAYGCTGGGACCATCTTTCAGTCTATGAGTTTACACCTACTGCAAAGAGCTTTGATACCAGGGGAAGCTGCTCGTTTCAAAGTACTAACATAAAGCAGAAAGGAACTCACATCCGCTCTATTAATATTTTAGTTAGTGCTGGATTTCTGTAGCTCAGTTTGGCAAGTTATCTGTCTTCGCTCATTAGTGATTAAGTGTATCTGTGCGAATATTTTGCTCTGTAACTTTTATGGGATATTTTCTTTTTCACTTTGCACCAAAATACCTTTTTTTTTTTTTCCCCCCAGAGAACAAAGAAAATAAATTTTCTGACCATATGGCTGCTGCAAAGTGGTTTCCCTGGCAACTGTAACCTACAGAACTTCTTAAAACTTTTTCCCTCTGTGGATATCTTTTTTTTTTTTTTTTTTTTTTTTTACTTCTGTGTCCTAACGTTTTGTTTGGACTCCCCACCTCTGCTGCCTGCTAAACAGAGGTGTTCATTGAGCTGTCCACAATGGTGCTAGGATTTTTTTTTTTTTTTTTTTTTTAGTGGTTTGATTTCAGGATCTTGTCATCTTCTCCCAAAATCATTACAGCAGGTGGAACAGAGGTTAACCATGAAGGCCCTGGAGTATGCTAGGGCCCTGGTGTGTCTCAAAGAGTCTGGATTCATTTGTAGTGTTCAAATGTTTTTAGCTCTGCAGATGGTTGGCTCAATTTGCAGGATGCTTAACAAATTCCTCTCGGAATTAGTGTGGTATTCTTCACATAAACACTACTGAAAGGTGTCCAGTATGGTTTAGAAAAACACAGACAACTTGAAAGATGAAACGTGAAGCCGACAGGGCTTCATATAGGCACAAGCATCCTCTTCGTTGCAAATGGTTGGCTGGATCCCACTCTGTCGTGGTACAAGACCTGGGACCATTCTGCACTCTTCTCCCCACCTACCCCTAGGGCCCTATGGTCGCTGAACCCTCAGGGAGAAAAGGGGAGGGAAAGGAAAAGCAACTATTGCTTCCTTCCTCATTAGGAGGGCATGCCTTTGCTTCTGAAAAACAAAGCACCCTACCCCCCTTTTATTTTGRGGGGTAAAATTATGCAAAGTATAATTTTCTGAAAGCCTGACCTTTCTTTTGGTTTGAATGAGAAATCAAAAATCTGCTCCTAACTAATGTGTAAGAGACCATTTATAATAGTAAATACAATCTTGTCATAAATACCCACATGCATACATACAGCCTCCCTCCTTTCAAGTAGGCTTGCCGAAAAAGTATGAGCTTAATGGATAAAATAGTCYGTCTTGTGCTGTCTTTCTAGTAATATGACTGTATTTAGCAGAGTTGATGAACTGGAAGAGTAGGCCTCATTATTTTCCTTAATCTTAAAGTCACATTTTTTGGGCTTTGGACTCTATAAATGCAGCGAGTAGCATGAGAAAGTTGTTCTTGGTCACYTCTTTCTAGTGTCCTTTCCCACAGTAGACTGTAACCTATATTCCTTTACAGCTTTCTTCCACTGTTTTTCTTCTGCACTCTTTCAGGCATGTCCTGCAACTAGTTCCTAATAAAGGTGGGGAAAAAAGAAAAAACAAAAAAAAAAAAAACACCAAACAAAACTCTTGATTGCCCAGTGGAAATTACAAAACTTGCACACCATTTCTGAAGCAAAGCAACAAACTGGCAAATATCTGCACTAAAATCTGTCCCCTTGCCATGTTTCAGTGACCCCAAGACAGATTTCCCAAATAGCAGTAGTGTAAGTGTTACTGCCAGGACCCTGAACTCAACTGCAGCGTGTGCGGTTGAGCTTCCTGCTTGTGGCAAGTTTTGAAGATGAGCTCCAGAGTGCTTATATGCCCTGTGATCCAGATGGAACTATTGGTTGTACATGTTATGTGTCTGACAGAAATCACACTGATTTTTTTTTTTCCCCCCTGATGTTTTTACATTTTTCTGCATATTGTTTGGAAGATAATTAGTAGTATGAGTTGCAATTGAGCAAATGATCAACAGAAGCACTTTGTAATAAAAGTAAAGAATTCATTTCAAGAATAAATAAGAATTTGTTACAATCCTCTGACAAGGCAGTGAGAAGAGCCAGTGTCTTCTAAAAATGTGAAAAGCCAAATGGAAAATAATGGGGTACTYGAAAGCACAACATGAGAAGAATATAAAGACATTTCAATATTCCCTTTAACTACTTTTAAACCCCACAGTGGTGTCCTGAGCATTGCCCACTTTTTATTTTGACTTCTGTAGAGAAAAGCAGGTGTGGAATGACTTCCATGGAGAGAAGGGCTCAGTACATCCCCGTGTCCGGTACTTTTCTGAGCATGAATACTTGCTACCGGTTGGGTACAGCTCGTGAGCTGGCCTGTTGAAGCCCTRCTCTCCTCTAAGGCCAAGCCTAGCCTTGGGACAGCCCTGGTTTCCTCCCTTCCTGAGCAATTACCAACACTCTTTTTAATTGAGGGGGCTTTGAAAGGCGACATGTGGGCAGATAAGCTCATTCCTGATGCAACTAAACACTGCAGCTTGATCCTGGACTGCAGACCTGCTGGGAGTAGGTTGTTTCTGTCATGCCAAGACATCTGCTCTCAAAAGAAACTCTGATACCTCCTGGTTTTAGAGGAAAGGGCACAAGGAAAATCCTTTTTTTTTCCTCCTTTGCATATGCYATATTCATTCTTGAAATTAGCATTTCAGTCCTGTGAAGGACAGCTTCCACCTATTTCTTCTGTGGATTTAGTCTTTACTATATTTTACTAGACAAGAACTAGAAAGACAAGATGCTTCAGGAAGTGGGCCAGGACTCCTGTCCCAAAGCAGTCAAACTGTACAATAAGATTATAGAGAGCTTGGGGAACAAATTTTTTTTTTTCCTCATTTCCTTAACTTTTGTTTTGTAATACCTCAGTTCTCTTAAGGAGGGCAATTTGGAAACCACCTGAATTAATCAGGAAGTTGTCAAAAACTCATAAGTTGTTCTATTCAAATATTAATAATGTTTTTCAATTTCCTATTTTCTTTGAGTGAAATAAACAAAACAAAAAATCCAGAAAGCCCTGCTGTAAACAAATCCCATAGGCGCACTCATCATTAGACTGTAAAACACACAGGACGAGATGCTGGATCTGAATTTTTCTAGGATAATAAATGCATTCAGTGTCCCCAAGAATAAGATTTTAAAGCACATTTTCTGCAGAGCGCTAAATAATTCATCCTCAAAACCTCTGTTTTACATACAGTGTTAAAAGGAAAAACACAAAAGAACACTGAAATAAATAGTCATAATGTGCTGCTAAACTAGAGACAACATTTTAAAAGTAACCAAACTCAGTGTTTAGAGTAATTAATTATACAGGAATATGAATCATTGCTTCAGCATTTAACCCTTTATACCTTCTTCTCAGAGTGTTGTTGGAAACAACAGGAGGAGATTTACTCTGGAAAACCTCAAAAGCAGTTATACACAGGGTTTTAGTAACATACTTCATTTTATGGTTACTGTTTGGGTATTCGCTCAAGCATTTTGGGGGCCTTCCTCTTTAAGTAAAAGACTAGGTTACCTCTGGAGCTTGGACCAGCTTTTACACTTATTTCTTCTATCCTTTTGGGATGCTATCCATTTGTTTTTTTCCTCAGATCTAAGCCATTCAGTGTTTTCTGATGAGTCGGTGGATCATGATTTCTGCCTTTATCCTCATGGACACCGGTACAGAAGTCAGAACTAAATTTACATACTTTACCCTGCTGCTCACCTGTAGCAGGTGTCTCTTTAGATGCCAGATGCAGTTGTCATCCTGATTTTGACTTCTGAGCTTACATAGATTGCTGCTATCTTCTAAGAAGAAAGTAACTGGAATATCCCAAGAGCTATAAAGGAGCAGTCATTTCATTTAACTTCAATTAATTAGTATGGGAAAATCTAGTCTTGGGGTATAGTTTAATATTGGATTGACTTTCAGCCAACATAAGAAACCACCTACAGAGACAAAAAGAAGAGGATCGTGTCAGCCCATGTGTTTTTTATAAGGTGCACCTTACTGTGAGTTCAAGGAGTTAATTAATTATTCAGGCATCTTAAAACACCAGGCAACTTTACAGAGTTCATGGGGAGTGAAATTTCTGGACAAGACTCATTGGCAATAGTCTGTTGACATCAATTGGGTAGAGCAGGAGCTTGCAAAAGTCACTGGTGGCCTGAAAATACCTGATACTGTGGGGTGGTTGTGGAGCAAGTGACCAGCTGGCCTCAGGAGAAGAGCTGATGGGGGGAACAGGACTGGCACTGTGTGCTCAGCTCCTTTGCAATTGCTTTTCAGAGAAAGGCAAGAGAGCAACGGTGACCATCGAGGAGAATGTAGCATGCTTTCAGTGCATTTTTGCATTTATACCATATCTGTGCATCATCTATTGCATTCTCGTGAGATTAGGGTTTTTTTATCAGTGTATTGGGTTTGCGTGGCAAGGTTTTGGTATTGGGGGGGCTACAGGGGTGGCTTCTGTGAGAAGCTGCTAGAAGCTTCCCCTATGTCCRATAGAGCCAATGCCAGCCGGCTCCAAGGGGGACCTGCCACTGKCCAAGGCCGAGACCATCAGCAATGGTGGTACCGCCTCTGGGATAACGTATTTAAGAAGGAGTGAGGGGGATCCACAAACTGCGCAATGGCAGCCAGAGAGAGGAGTGAGAATATGTGAGAGGAACAACTCTGTAGACACCAAGGTCAATGAAGAAGGAGGGGGAGGAGGTGCTCCAGGTGCTGGAGCAGAGATTCCCCTGCAGCCCCTGGTGAACACCATGGTGAGGCAGGCTGTCCCCTGCAGCCCATGGAGGCTAAYGGTGGAGCAGATATCCACCTGCAGCCTGTGCAGGACCCCATGCTGGAGTAGGGGGATGCCTGAAGGAGGCTGTGACCCCGTGGGAAGCCTGCGCTGGAGCAGGCTCCTGGCAGGACCTGTGGACCCCATGGGGGACCCACGCTGGAGCAGTCTGTCCTGAAGGACTGCACCCCATGGAAGGGACCCACGCTGGAGCAGTTTGTAAAGAACTGCAGCCCGTGGGAAGGACTCAGTTGGAGAAGTTCTGGAGGACTGTCTCCCCTGGGAGGGACCTGCTGGAGCAGGGGAAGGGTGTGAGGAGTCCTCCCCCTGAGGAGGAAGGAGCGGCAGAGACAACGTGTGATGAACCGACCTCAACCCCCATTCCYGTCCCCCTGTGCTGCTATGGGGAGGAGGTAGAGAATTTGGGAGTAAAGTTTAGCCTGGAAAGAAGGGAGCGGTGGGGGGAAGGTGTTTTAAGAATTGGCTTTATTTCTGATTACCCTACTCTGATTTGATTGGTAATAAATTAAACTAACTTCCCCAAGTCAAGCCTGTTTTGCCCATGACAGTAATTGGTGAGTGATCTCTCCTTGTCCTTATYTCGACCCACGAGCCTTTCATTATAATTTCTCTTCCCTGTCCAGCTGAGGAGGGGAGTGATAGAGCGGCTTTGGTGGGCACCTGGCATCCAGMCAGGGTTCACCCGCCACAATCGGTATGACTTGAGAGCAATTATTGTTTATCCTTTAACAGCTCCTAGAAAAGATTCACAAATATTAAAATTATTTGAACTTAAATCATTTAGGAAGGAAAAAGAAATATCTAAGCTGCTTCCAGGAGCTGTCAGGCTTGTTGAATGATATACTCAGCACAAGAGTTTTCTGGAAAAATGGGCTGAGGTATTAGTCCTGAAACTTTGCTTGTTTATGGCAAGTTGTAAAGTGATTTTTGGAGACCACAGTATTTCTCACCTGTAAAGAAGGTGTTCCTTCTTTCAGAAGAAAGCTGAAAAATAAATGTATTGCAACTTGGACCTTACAAGGGTATATTTATACTTTCTGCAGAAAGTCACAGAACAGTTCAGATGTTCTGTGCCAAGTTCTTCTTGGCTGCATAGTGCAGGCTGTATAGCACATGTTTTATTATTAATTCAGTTTATTTTTCAGAGAAAACGCATTTTCAGGTTCCATTAGTACATGCCCATCTTAGGTAGCTGATTGCTATCCTGATACATTTTATTTTAGGTTTGTTTTCTTGTGTTTGATAAACAATATCTTATTCCCTCTTTTGCCATTATTTGTGGACTCTGATCTCAATCACTGTTTGCCTATGCAAGATTACTGGTGCTCATTCTTGCTCAGTCTAAGTCAAGAGGTTTTGCTTCRGTGTGAAATTAACTGTGGAGCTCTTTGCCACATGGTGTGGTGGCTGTTAAAAGCATTCCTCCATTCATYGAGTGATCAGGCAAAGAGATGGATGTGGTTCTTTAATACAAAGACACTACTCTTGGCTCAGAAGTGCCCACATGAAGTATCTCCAGATACTAGAGGAGGGGAAGTCTCTCTTGTTTGACTCTTTCCTAGATATCTGTTACTTTAAAAAGCATCCTTAGAGATGAGCTAGCATGGCTATTTAAATGTTTTTTAAATGATTTTGCATAATATGTGATCTGTATCTTCATGATTATTAAAAAAAAATCTGTATGATTTTTTAAGTTTTTCTCTATTCTTCCTCCCTTTATGGCTGTTTGAYTTTTAATTTTTTTTTAATTATTGCTTTCCTACCAAGGAAAGGGCAGGGCKTTGCAGAATTTGAGCACGTGACTTGAGATATGGATTCAGTGTGAGGATTTAGCTTTCTTTCATCTTTTTAGTGCATCATCAAAGCATCRCCTTTGCCTCCTCCCCAGGAAAGGAAGAAACAAAGAAAACGTGTGAAAGCTGGGTGTAAGCTTCGGTGTGAGGCTGACCGGCCAAACTGGCCAGAGACACTAGTGCAGCAGGTTATTGGGCTTGGGGAAAAGTCTGGGATCCAGGCAAGAGTGCTGGCAGAGCAGAACTGCTCTCGGCTGCCAAAGCTTAGGAAGAGGTGTTACACAAAGGGCTCAGTCTCCTGTAAATGACATGGCTTCAAACTCTTGAGAGCATTTGACAGTTGTTTTAAAGTTAGAAAAATACTACCTTGGTCAAGGAAGCACTGACCCAACACTTTKGTTTCTATGATGAAAAGATTAGTTTAGGCTTACTTATTATATGTTTTGTCATGTGCTCATCACAGTAATCTAGAGGTTGCCTTGGTGCCCTAAAAAGAGATTGCAATCTTAAGAGGCGGCTTCTGCATCTATAGAGATTGGAGAGATGCAGTGAGTAAAAGTGTGCTGCTCAGAGGTGCCCTTAAGCACAGGAGCAAAACTTCAGAGTCTTTGGCAAAAAGTTATGCTTTTACAATGGGAAATGTCTATCTTAATGGTAAGTCTCATTCCACTCTTCAACTACTGCTGAAATTAGATTTTTAAAAAATAGGAGTAGACTTGTATCTAGCTGGAGCTGTGATATTTGTGTTCTCTGTTAGCCACTGCTTACCAGAAACTAACTGCCAGTGCAGAGGGCAGGGTGCACCACTGATGTCCTACACCAGGCTGCGACGGTCAACAGCGAGGCYGTTGTGGTTTGTATCCTGAGCATACTCTGAGCCAAAGAACTAAATGGCGCTTTTTCATAATCTACATGGGCACGTCAGTGCCTGTGAGGCTGCAGGGAACAAGAGGAAATAATTCACTTGCTGGATGTARAAGGAAGGCTCTGAGGTCTGGCAGGTCATCTCTTGAATGATCAGATGGTTACGTAGATATTGGAGGTTCAAGCCCAGATATTAAACCCAGCATTTGGCACAGATTGTTTCTGAAGCTGAAAAAATAAAAAGAATGAGGTATCCTCAGCAAACTGATGACACTTTTTTCCCCACTTAATCTTTTTCTTCTGTTCTGAAGCCCAAGTGATCGCACAGTTGAGAACAAAAAGTGAAGCCCTTGCTTTAAACGAACCTAATAAGTGGTGGCAGTGGGTAGTTGCTTAAAAAATGAAAGGGAGACAAAGTGTTCTTTTCACTAGCAAATGGCACATCCACAAGTAATATTGAAATCTACTGAAATACCTAGCGACCCCAGCATAAACATGTGGCCAATGGGCCCATTGGCTGAAGGGGTTTGATTGCTGTTGTCAGTGATGCATTATTAAGCAGCTTCGCTGGCTGAATTGAAAGGTCC
This sequence comes from Oceanodroma leucorhoa, assembly GCA_030449065.1. Lineage (NCBI taxonomy): Eukaryota > Metazoa > Chordata > Aves > Procellariiformes > Oceanodroma > Oceanodroma leucorhoa. The sequence continues at coordinate 21,905,616 of JASVER010000003.1, read as the reverse complement.
CAGCAGACAGTGGCAGGCGTCATAGGGAGGTCCCTGTCCTTGGCTTTGATGTCACATGCTAGGAGAGAGATGCAGCACTTGTGACAGGGGTGCTGGCCACCAGAATTAACTGCCTGAGTCTGTTACAGAGGCAGTTCAGAAGGAGACGTGGTTCAGTTTCCACAAACCAAAGTCATATATTGTTTATAACCTGCAAGACAGGCAAGTTGTAGAAGGTTTGGCAGGTGTAGAACAAGATCATCACATGGAAGCAGCTCCAGTGATGAGGCCTCTCTCTTTCTTTCCATTACACTAATAAGAACTATTCCAAACATAACCATGGTAGACATCTCCATCCAGCAGTATTTTGTACAATACCTTGAAGGTTTTCAGTAAAAGGATTTCAGGTGGAGCTGGTTTTGACACCCTCCACCCAGCCCCACCCAAGAAAATTCACCTGCTGCTTTCACAAAAATTCTTACTTTTTTTTTTWATAATGCAAATAACACACTCCTTCAGATATTCCTCCCTCCCCATTCACACACTTTCTTTTAAACTCTGTCAGTGATTTCCTTTTTGTCTGCTTCTCAATTGAATATTGATGCTCTGATAGAGGTCTACATTGTACTAATGTGCCGGTGACTGATTGTTATGTTAAAATGTGATCTTAGAATAAGTGTGTAGTTATGGCATATTTCTGAAAGCCGTACCATAGTCTGCAGCCTTAAAGACATGCTGAGGTTAYTTAAATAAGTGCTTTTAGCGTAGTCTATTTGAAAATAAATACTTTCTTGGAATAATTTACCATATGAACATTTGCATGCTTGTATATAAGCTATTTTAACAAAGTAGCTGAGTATTAAACTCTTGTCCTTCATCTCATTACTGATAGTATCAACAAAATCTCACCTCTTTTCCATTGTGTTTGGTAAAGGATGGTATAACATTGGACCTGCATTATCTGGAAAGAAGCCTTTACATCTTAAGGGATGCTTATCTGGGAGCTCAGATCCAGTCTAAATTGACTGTGTCTACAGGGAGAAGGGAGTTTTGAGTGAGGTCATGTGCTGCACCTCATTTTCAGTTACATTATTTGTTCTACTAGTTGTAATTTTTATTGTAGACATAAATCCAGAAAATACGAATGCAAAGGTCAACATTGAAGTGGAAACAAATGTGTGTGAAATGGGAGGCTGTATGTCTCCTTGATTTTGGTATTTGGCTTGAAAGTCTCAACACCTAGATAGTTTTATCCCCTTTCAACACAGTAAAGCTGTRTACCTTTTGTATTTGATCCAAAGTCTTTTGGGTTCTCTCCACTTACACCGCTACATGTAGACTAAGAGCAATGCTTCAAAAAAGGTCTTTAGACTTTCAAGCAAATTGTATATTGCGCTCGTGGAAAGGAATTTGAATGTGCAAAATCACATTATTCTGTATGTGCCACAGTGCAGAACTGGTTGGTTTTTTTTTAAACGGATCTTCTGAGATCTAAAGCTTCTAGAGGAAGGTGAAGATGGCATTTCAGCTGACTTGACCTTCAGGATAGAAGGTTTAAAAACAAACAAACAAAAAAATAAGAAGGAATTTTGTAATGAGTTTCCTACACCGTCATTTTGTTGAATCACTGTTCAATAATATCCGTTCCTTAATCGTTGTGCTTGGGGATTAAGTCAATATTAAGGATATGGTAACTCTATCAGAGGTAAGCTGTTGCATTTAACTGTGGTGGTGAAATCGAGCTTTTCAAAAAAATTGTTAAATGGTCCTTGACTAAATGAGGCTGATTCAACTGGGTGAAATTTAATTTTTGTGTCAGTTGGCAGAATATCAACAAGCTAGAAGCCTTCTTTAATTCAGCAACTTTTGGCAGAGGAGTGCTGCTGCAAAGGAAGGATGAAATGCTCTGGTCTCTGCGTACAGTGCTGAAGGGAAGGTTTTTACTCTAGAGATGTTYAGTAGCATTTGTAGAACTGTTCTTGTAAGAGAGGTCTGTAACCCTATACAGAGATACTGACCCTCTCTTTGTTGGTCAACATTGAATTATTCAGGGCAAACATGCTTTACTGAAGAAAAGRTAATATGTCACAGAATATTTCACTGAGCGGAGGAACGTCCCAATCCGAAGTGAGGGAGTGGGGAACGTCTGGTCCCTGGACATAGCGCAGACACATGCTGCTTTTCACAGCTAGTCCCACAGGCTGATCTCTGTAACTCTGTCAGTGACACAAAGCCAGTTACACAGGAAAGTTGGAGGCCTGTGGCACATATAAGTGCATTGTTTTGCCCAAATTGAAATGGAAGCCTCTTATGCCTATAGCAGCTGTCTTTTTCTACAGGTATCAGTTAAAATATGTAACGCCAGGCTGCGGTGAATTGTAGCACAAGACAACTTTGATCTTCAACTTTCTTATTTGTTACAGAAAATATCTTGATTCTAGTATAATTAACATAGGAATTCTGTTTCTCAGCTATCCTTTACTTTTACAGAGTCTCTACATCATAATAATCTAAAACACTATATTCCGTATATTGAGAAATTTTTCTGTGATAAGTTTAAAATGTTATTTGAAAACAGGATGAAAGGGCAGAGGGGTAATACAAAGTGAATTTAAGGAAAAATAAATAATAAGAAAAAGAATGRTTTCCCATCTCACCATTCATTTTATTTGCTGCCAGCCTCTTTGTCAGTTTGTCACCACAGCTGATGTTTTCTCCTTTTCCATTTACTCGTATATTTAAATTGATCAATATTTGTATTGTGCTCGCTGGCATCGTCTTATCATTTGTACGCTTACACAAGTGTAAGTTCCATTTCTGTATATTGATTCTTACCCTGCTCTGAAAAGCAGATATAAGTWGTTCTGTCTGCCAAGGCTGACCTTTAGCGTAATTTAAATATAATCTCTGAAAACTGATGGCAACATAGGGGAAAAAGAAAGCAGGAGGTGTTTTTACTGCTTGCATGTTTCAAAGAAATGCCAGTGTCCCACTGTGGAAGAGGCAGCATGGTAGAGAAGAGAGAGCATAAGCTGTTGTATGAGAAGTCAGAACCTCCCCTCTGTATCAGCCTTTGTCTTCAGCATATAGATGGTATTTATTCTGATTGAAAGTTTCCCATGAGAAAGAAACCAAACATGCCTGACTAGTCCTGTCAATCCTACTCACTGTTTTCTTCTCCACCTTCAGTTTTCTAATTTAGACTATTCATTGCTACTATTTTTTTTCCTACTGTGCAATGCAGTGCATTGAAAGTTGTGCACAGACTGTGATATTCAGTTTGTACTGTTTTTCTTTTTGCTTCTCTTCATCTTATATGGCAACCTTTTATCGATTGTAAAGTTTGTTGCACAAAACCCAGTCTTGCTATGTTAAATCAGTTAATATTTTTGTGGCTACCTTTGCAAAGTGAGGACCTCACTTGAGATCCTGTTTGGAATATGATTTATCTAGGAATGTARATTTAACTTATTTTAATTTATGATCATCGAGGCAATAAAAAAAAATATTCTGTGATGCATTTTTCCTTAAAGATTTCTTTGACTCCACTGTCCCCTGCAGTTTCTTTACTAACAACATCYAAAAATACCTCAAAGTGAAGATAAGTGAGATACTTCATATCTGKTTTTTTGCTTCTTCCTGCAAACATTCAGTTAGCTGACTTAATGAACAGCTCAGCAGCCACACAACACTTGTTTATGTTGTTATGGGCTGTCTGTGTAATAGCTTCCAGAGCCAACGAAAACCTAAAGAAAGAATTTGCCGAGCTGCAGCTGGAGCACTGCAAACAATCCATGACACTTGGTGAAAGTTTAAATTAACATATGTTATAGCAGGCAACAAGGAAACAGCTGGGAAATACGACAGCTGTTATCCATAAATAATGTTACATTATCAGCACCTATATTTATATGGAATTTTATTGGGTAAAGATGCAAATAAGTCTTTCATTACTTAACAACATGACTGCATTGTAGGRAGAACCCTGGCTATCTTCAGTGTACTCCACGTGCTGTACAAACAGCCTCAGGTCCTCCCAAGTTGACATCTGAAAACCCAAAGCTTATGAGCAGTGGTTGAAGCTCAGCTTTTAAGCAGTGAAGTGCTCCCAGAGTTTCTGAAAGGTTTCCCCTCTACTGACACAAGAGGGTTGAAATGRTATTTTTGTTTTCCAGAGTTTACATTGTTGGACTCTGGATTGGCGTATGGTTGGTTTTTTTGGTAGAGCCATCTAAAATTGGGAAAGGGGATACCTGTTACGCTTTAGACAAAATCTTTTCTAGTTATTGGTACTAAGTCTTAATTTTTGTGGTTCTTTCTTCCTCTCTGATACAGCAASATACAAGCTTGGCAATTTTCCTCACAATATCTGTTAAACATATAACAGAAAATTCACTCCTGAGTTAATTCTATTAACCGAGTGGGAAAAGAGACTTCTCTGTGCTTCAGAATTGAATCTCTCTGGTTTGTTATTTCAGCTCATCCCTGGACATATCAGTGGCAAGCTTAAGCGTGGTAAGAAAAGTGAATAGGTCCCTCAACACTGACTCTGACACGTTATCTTGATATGGATTCTCAGTAACCTGGAGATCYTTTGGTTTAGACTCTACATAAATACATATAGCAGTAATGGTGTTAAATAATTACAGTATACCATCATACTTTTAGTACAGCCAGGTAGGATCCTTTGGGACTTATTTTTTAAATCCTGAGCATTTTTGTTCTTTAACATAAATTTAATTAAGTTTTGAAGTAAAAGTAGTGGTGGCTACTTGGTTCAAACAGGAGAAACTGGCAACAGAAGGTTCAGAGTTCAAGTTAAAATATCTACAAGATGTTAGATTCAGGACTTGACTGTATTCAAATCTGTCTGCTGATTACAGACCTGTAATAAATGAACTTAATCATTGATTATAAATGGTCTGTGTAAAATAGAGTGCTTACTGAATACTGTTGTCTGTTTTTACAGTGAACATTAATACAAAGGTTTGTTATGAATTTATTCCCAGTTTTCTAGCTAACATCTGTTCAGTTAAAAAAAAAAAAAATTCTCCTGGGCAACTATATAAATAATAATTGATCTTTTCCAAAAGCGATCAGACCTGTGGAAGCAGCGTGGAGGAAAACTTCTGTTGCATCCGTTGTCCACTGGGTATTTTTCACTAGAGTGTGGAGATAAGCACTGCCTTCATAAATATTTATCCTGGAATTTTAGCATCTAAAGAAAGAGACTTGACAATCTTGCTTAGGAAAACAGTAGTTTCTTTGTAAAGCCAGATAGTAATTTATGTATTGTAAATACGAAGGCTAGTATTGGCAACTGCTTATGCTAAGGAAAATATTCACTGGGAATATATGAAGCTTAAAAACAAACAAATGAATGAAAAAGGGTCTTTTTATCATCAGCACACTCGGCATATTGCTTTTAAATAGCTCTAATACAGATAGAAGATACATTAAGAGACCTATTTAATTCAGGCACGTTGCCAAGAACAGGCAATGATGTTGTTTACAGTTTATTAATACTGAATAAAGTGAAATTATATTCAATTTTAGCATCTGGAGAAAACATGGCTTACTGAAAGGTCAGACAATTGAAAGGCTGCCCAGGTTCTACAAAATGCAGAAGCTGAGGGTCTGATCTGGAGAACCACAATAAAAGTATCAGCAGAGTTGAACTGGATCTGATCCAAAATGTTTATCCTATCTCAAATTGCTGTATCACATTCCTTGCAATGCAAATTATTATATATGCTGACTCTTTTTAAACTGAGCAAAGGCTATGTGAGAGTAAGTGGAAGCTGGAAAAAATAATTGCAACTTTAAACCAAAAATTGGCGTACCTGACCCAAAATTACTTACAGGCAATTTGCCATGCCTTGTGCTAAGAAAAGTGAGGATCCATTTAAAGTAACCAATTCGTAGCAGCAATGACATAGATCTGCAAAGCTGCACCAAGTTGTTACAGTTACTGGGGAGGAACGAATTGGGTCATTTGTCGTTGAAGAGAGATTTTTCTGCTTGTGATATTTCTTTTCCCTGTTCCTTGTGCAGTGAAAACCCATTACCACCTATCCTCACAGTCTTCAAATGTGCTCTGGAAAAGCTGGCAGTTTGAGAAGGTATATCTGGGTTACAAAACATCCAGAATAATCCATCAACTTTCCCTTGTTTTCCGTGTTTTTCCTAAAGTCGTCCCTTGGTGTCCTGGTAGCAAGAAATTATAAACTCTAATTAAATAACACCTTCATTTGGTGACAGAGAAGGCTTCCCACACTGCCTTATCCCAGAGAACCTACGGGGGCAGGGGGGGAATCCTTCACCTTGGGGATTTTCTATGGGAATTGGGAAGCACAAGAAGATGACACACAACTCTGTGTTCCAAGTAGTCTCCATCTGGGGGGAAAAAAGGAACGGTATGCTAGGAGTGTGGAAGTGAAGTCAACACTAACATTTGTAAATATATACAGTATTAGTAATGCTAGTTTAAGCCCTGCTAATACAGTCCATTAAAAAATTTTGGACAAAGGCTCAAGCTGTCCTGCCATTCTCTGTGAGGGCATCTTTGTAGCCAAAAGAGATTCTAATTTTGTTTAGAATCTAAACTTCCTGCTTTCTTTGATTTGAAAATCTGATGTTATTCCAACTTATTATGATCTATTCCCAAGCCAAATGTAGCACTGTTATTCTAAAGTTTAAATTCAGAAGGAAAGAGAAATAATTAACAATCTAATGATATAATTTCTTGAATCAAAGATCATGAATTGACATTATTGAGATAGGTCTTTAGCTTCAATGCACATTGATGCCAAACTCTTCTTACATCAGTTATTCTCATACACAATTTCTAGTAGCAACCTGATGGGAAAATGTGTCTTTGCTTTCCTGACCTGTGGGACTCATTAATGGCTGCAATGACCCGGCTGAATTTTGACAAAYATCTCACCTCTAAACAAAATAAAAACATGAAGTATTCAGCCAGAAAGAAATCTGCATGAAACAGTTAAGAACAGTTGAAAGGGAGAGCATGTAATTGAACCTGGAACTTGATCACACAGCTATGGAGATGTGCTCAAAGTTTTCTTCCAACTAAAATAAACAAGCACATACAGTAGACTGTTCTGGGAAAAAATTGGCATTGCTCTGGGCTGTAGAAAGAGTCATAGGAGCACCCACTAGTAAAGCTGTGGGGTAGTGTTATTTTTTGACTGTGCAGCCCAAAGAAATACTCCATTTTACTTTTTTTTTTTTTTTTTTAGAGACTCTAACAGTCTGAAAGTCTCAGYATCACACAAACATTCGTAAGTCCATCTGTCCTATGAATACCTGTATAGTCTGCAAACACAGTGAGCCCTTCCCTTGCACRTGTGAGTCTGCGTTTCAGTCCTGCCTTAGGTTTTCCCCAGTTAATCTCTATCTTTCCATGGTCTGATTTTCAGTGTGGGATAATAACACTGAATTAGAGGCCATGTAAAATAATGTACTCCAAAATGGTCTGTATTTATTTTTAAATGAGAAGAGATGGTGTACTTGTTCCTGTTCTCTAGAGCAACAAAAAGGATGTAAGCATTTTGGTAATAATTAACCTGACTGTGAATGCAAAGTAGCAATCAAATTTTTTCTTCAGCATTTATGTGTAATCCAAAAGTGGTCTTCTAGACAAGCAGAAATCAAGGGCATAATTTATATATTTAGCAGCACATTATGAAAACTTACTACTCTGAGATCAGGCATGTCAGGAGAACCCAAGTCATTATTGCAGTGCAAAGAACTTGTCGTGGAGAAGTGTGAAAAGCAGAGAAAACATTTAGAATGGTACAAAAAGATATCACTAACTAAACCTGACCAAATGTGACCTTTAGCGTGTTATGCTTTAAGATATTTGGCTAGGGATTTGTAATCAACTTGAGGTAGGAAATGATGAGAATGTATTGGGTTTCATCATGTGAAACTCCAGGGTGGAAAGCATGTGTTTGAGATKAAAAAGAGGGTGTTACCAGCTAGTGACACTGGTCGGTAGGAAATAGCTACCGAAAGTAAGGGCTCGTGCACTGCATGAGAGAAGACCAAGTGAAAGAGCAATAATTGCACATCTGCCAGGAAAAACCTTCACAATAGGATTAGGAATATAGTTTAGGAAGAATGCAGTCCCTGCTAGTTCAGGCTGGCTGTAAAAAGCAGTTACTAGGTAACATAGTCTTTCTGATGCTCATGGCTTCTTTTTCCTAAAGACAACAGAATGAGGAGCATGAAGATTTAGACAGAATACATTGATGCTTGCAAAGGAAAGCCAGACATGGGCTGGGAAATTAGAGGCCATCTACAACCATTTAACTTTATTAGATGTCAAACACTGAGGAAAAAACGGTATGGTGTAATAATATGGTTGATGGTGAGCATGGAGACCACTGTGGTGATTATAAAACTGTTGGCATTACGATAAATATGAACAAATAATGTAACTTCTCTCAAAGTGAGTAACTTATGATTAGTGGAAATGTGTTTTGAAGTTAAAAGAAAATTAATAACCATAAGAAAATATAGTTGATGGAAAATACAAATATTACTTTTAGAAGAAAAATTAGTTGCAGCTGGCTACTAAAAATGATGTAATCATATGAGCCATGAAGTGAAGAGCAAGGTTTTTCTTGCTGTGCCATAACCTGTAGGTAGCGAAATCTCTGGTCTGAAGGTTACGTTACTTGTCACACACTAATTCACAGTGCTCATCTCTGCTGCCTTTTGTTCTTGGGTCTGGCTAGACCATTATATCATCTACAAAGAGTGTGGGGTTTTTCCACAGACTTTGAATAAAGACTGACAAACCCAAGAATTCAAGCAGATTAAAAGTCTTTGGTTCTCCTTTACAACTCTCTCACAAATCAAACTCATGCAGTACTGCCTTCGATAGACACTTACCAACTGTACCCTTAGGTTATTAGCTCTCTAGCTTAAATATTTGTAAACAAAAAGTGAAAAAGTGCTACTATTCACTCACGCATACATACACATTCCAGGGGCAACATACATCTTGAATTGAATGTATTATTAAATACTGAGATGTTCTGATAGTTGTTTTGCCACAGGTCTGTATCCTGCAAGTAGATTTTTAAAAAGTGAGATAACACGATGGCAGTTCTCTATCCATAATTCACTCGTCTAAGCATCTATTACCATATATATTTCATCTACTTTAACTGTGTAAGTAATTAGCTAAATTAGAACAGTGTAGGATTCCAAAAAAAGAAACCTTAAATCTGCCAGCCCATCCCATTCTGCCCTTCTCCCCTTCCCTTCCCCACTCCCCCCCCCAAAAAAAAAAAAAAGAATCCCAGGTGCACTGTAGGCAAATGAAAGGACGTGGGAGTGTGGAGGCTGCCCATGGAACATTACTGGGGGTTCCTGATTTACAGCTCTGGTACATTTACATAATCTGAGGATCCTACCCTGACGATTTATGCTTTTCACTTCAGCAAGCTGAAAAATTTCCCCATCTTCCATGTTTTAAATCTTAAGTCAGAAGAGAATGAACATGGAGAAGAATGAGGAGAAAAGGAGGCCCAAAGGCAAGAAAAGATATTAAGGAGAATATCCAACAAAGAAAGGCAAAGTATCTTGTATGGTATTTTTTTTATTAGTTGTATGAATTACCCTTTGAGTGTACAAGAAACAGCTCTGATGGGATGGATATCTCAATGAAAAGGTGAAAAGTTTTCCTCATCCTGAAACTTCTCGAGCTTTCTCACTTCTCCAAGGGAATACTGGCATTTTTTCTTGGAGGAGCTAAGTTTCCACATGCATTCGTGCAGGCATGCACAAGTAGTGCCTAGTGTTTTGGCAAGGAGACAGTAATACCCCATTTTTTCTCATAATTATGCCCTTCCAGAGACATTAACATACCTTGATCTTTTCCTAACTTGGCTAGTGTCGCTGCCATGACTTTAGATTTGAGAGTTCTCTTTGGTTTTTTATATTTCTTTTCTTAGAGAACAAGCACCATTTGAAATGTTAATAGAGAAGGAGAAGCAGATATTGCAAGCTATCATTTTGTGCAGCGAAACAGATTGCAGATCAAGGACTCGGTATGTAAAGCAAGTTTGCTGCTAGTCTTTGGGACGAATGTCATTATAGATGATGTAAAGATATTCCATGAGTATTAACACTGTTGTCCTGTTCCTCTGAACTCATCTCCTGTTAAGTCTGCAAACACAAACTTTACACTATTGTGTTGGTTACTTTAGTATAGCAGTCTACCCTACCCATACTCTATTTTTTTTATAATCCTTTCGTAAACTGTGAAAGTGAAACTTTGAATGAAATTCAAAAACTTCTGTGAGCATGGCACCTTGCTGGACAATATTATCATGTCCTGAGCTGATTGTGATATGAGGATCATACTTGATGTTTTGATGCATACAGTATGGCTGAAGGATGAAGTGCTGCGTGTATGCCTTGAAGACCGATAGGGCTGTGGGGTCAGATCCATTCTGTGACTGTCCAAATCATTACCTCAATTAGACAGACTCAGTTGGGTTGCGGCACAGGATTTTTTCCACTAGAAAGCTAATGGAACCTCCAATTTATCTTTTTACGTTTAGCATCCTGAATAAAGGTTCTCCTTTCTTAGAAATAAATGTTAGAATTAATCTCAGACTCTTACATCTAGTGTGAAGGAAGAGATGAAGCCCAGTTTCTCATCATGCTATTAAATAAATTTCAACTGCTACCCATTCCTCCCAGGTGAATAAATGAAAAGTGGAACGATTAAAATTGTGGGTGATCATAATTTGAAATTTGTTTCCTTTTCTACCCATTTCAGCATGTCATTTTCCCTTTAGCTCTCATYGTCTCTGATTTACTTAATTACTGCACCATTAGTATCCATTCTTCTTGGTTTCAGAACGCTCCTTGCTAAATTTTTAATGGTTTTTCTTTAAGAACACAATTTCCCATGTCTTTCAGAATTACCAGATGAAACTATTGTCAGTAATGATCAGATCAAAAGAGCACAGTGACCTGCATGCTACTTATGATATTGTACTTGCTATGGCAACTGCTGCTGGTGTTTAAGATGTTTATTAATTTCCAGGACTACTTGTCCTTTCCCAACCACCACTTTTCCTTACTTGAAGGCTGTGTGACCAAAAAGGACATAAYGTGAAATACATGGCCCTTAATCTGTTTTGGGTTCTCCTTGAAGAAAGATTCTTCCTCCCAAATGCCACCTCTTTCCTGTGCTGCTCTGGTGGGCTTCTCCCCTTCTCCCCAAGCTGGATCTGTCCCAGGAGGAGCTTTTTGCATTTTGCTTATGAAAAGAAGAGGTTAGAAAAGTGCTTCTATTTGTCCTCTGCCCTGAATGAGTTATACTGGAAAACTGTTGGCAGTTGTAGGAAGCCAAAAAGTGTCTGTTCTGTTCCTATGAATGTTCTGGAGAAAAGCAAATCTAAACTCTGGAAAAATGAAATTGCAATGAACAATATTTGTCTGCACCCTGTAGGTACTACTCACTGAACTCATTTTCAACCAGCCAGGCCACCACAGACTCCTCTGCATGGTATGTGAGCCGCTGTCCATGTTGAAGTGYAGGTTACGAGTTAGGCTTGGTTACACTTTCTTCAATGTCATAATTTTACCCCAAAGATGAGAACAGATTTTCTACATAACTTTGTGCTGGCTGACTGTTTATTTTATGTAGAAAAGAAACACAAGAAAAGATTCTATGCCTATGTTTTAGGTTTAAGTCAAGAAGAAAATAAACTTTAGAATAGATCAGTTTTGAACTGAAGCAAATAATGTGGTTTTTAGAATGGTGACATTCTAGGAGAGGCCAAATCTCAGCTTCTGATGACTAATGCAGCTCCAACTGCAGAAGAACAACAAGTAAAGAATGGGGCAGCTGAAACACAACATGCCTTCAGGTACTGCATGTGCATGGGCCTTATGTATGGCACACTCAACTAGTCTGAAATCATCTTGGCGTTGTTGACTTGGCCAGGTGGCATAAGAAATGCGTAGAATAATACTGTCTCCRTCCACATTTATGGTGAGGAAGGAGCGAGATTCCCAACTAAAATAATTACAAAAAATTAAAAGGCTGCAAGAACTGACAGCACATTACATACAGGCCAGCATAAACTGAAGCCGGGTACCTCAGCCTTGTGACAGCGACTGTGATGAGAAAAAATGGCACTACACTGGTGCGTCTTTTGTTTCACTGACTGTAATGAGAATAGAAAATTATGCTAATTTAACCCATTGTTTCTTCTTCTTCTGAAGTATTCCTAGTTGTTCTCTTCAGATGTTCTTCTCCGTGACTGCCAGTGCCAATCCTCTCCCGTGTTGGGAGAGCTCCTGGAAGCGTACACATATGCTTACGGAGGAGTTTGTATTTAGTACTTTGCTAACATAGTGCAACTGACAGATTTGTTAGCAAAAAAATTTTTTGCTGTCAGGCTGAACAGTAGGCTACCTTAATTCACTGAATAYGTCAAGTATTATAATTCAGTGAAAGCTCTCTCTCCTGATACAAATTCTGACTATATGGTTCCCATAAGCAGATTCTTATTCAGTCCTTCCTGCATCTTACAGTATGGTGCAAAGGCAGGGTATTCTCCTGTTGTTTCTTTGAAACACTATCACTTCTACCTTTTACTTCAAAGTATTTTCAAGGAGAACTCATAAAGAGCTCAACTAATGTACTGTACTCTAATTATTTTTTTAAAGAAACATTGTTTTGTGAGCAGATTCTGGCTTTAAAAATTATTCTTCCCATGGATTTGTGCCTTATGTTTCCTAATTGCATCCTACTGCCAGCTATAACCAGTTTCCTCCAGTTCTCTCGTTATTCCTTGACAATCTCTTGCAGCAAGCCTATCTCCCTCTAGCATCCCCAGTTTATTTGGCTGGACAAATTACTGCAGCTCGTTCAGAGCACATGTGTGCTGATTTGCTGGCTCTTATCTCTGAGAATAGGAAAAGATCTTTCCCTCAGCTAAGGCAATAATTTGGATCTCTTTTCAATAGTCAGCTGTTTTCATTACATTTGCAGCAGTTTCACACCTCTGAAAGCTATGCCTTTTTAAAAGTGACCAAGAAGTTCAAAGGTTATTAAGGGAGACAGCCATATGGACAGACTGCATAGATTTCATCTTATCAGGAGAATGGAGAAAATAACGTGACTCCAAATGAATTTGGGGCAGGGGAGAATTGGTAATGTTAATCTAAGAATTTTTTTTGCTGTTTTGAAAATCAAATCAGTTTTAGAATTGCATGTGGACATTATAATTTTTTTAGTTATTCATTGGTGGGGATAAATGTAAAATCTTTTGTTGATGAAAGAACTGTCCAACCTATTTTGAGTGAACAACATTCAAGATTTTTACCTTGCTTTTATTTATGAATATTAACTAGTGGCTCTTCAATACCCCTATGAAAAGTACACAAAATGTCATTATCTCTGGCATAGGGAAAAAACCCACCCCCTAAAAGAAATGAGAGGATCACTTTTGAAGAAAGGATTAAAATTCCATCATCTGACCGAGTCCATCTCAACTAGTGCTTTGACCACTACAACATGAGGGACAGGAGGTCTCTCTTCTATGTCGTAGAAGAGAGAGCAATCCTTCCCCAAGCTTGCTAAAGATGTCAGAGGAAGATGGTATGGAATATTATTTTCCCCACCGGTGAAATCATCAGAGAACCGGTCTGCTTTACCCTAACAGGGTGTTGTCTTCTGGTGCATTTCAAAGAGAACGTCACTCTAAAGCCCTTGCCCTGATTTGGCTTTTGCTCGTTAGTTGTTTCTAAGATGTCCCTTGGTTTTCTGTTGTTCTCTTTCTATCTGCTGATGTGCCCGAGCTGTATTTTCTTCAACTTTGATATGTGTAAGCCCTAATTGATTTTCTTTGCATATATAATTTTTAGTTTTCTTTTGTATACGTTTTCTTACCGTTTTTCCTTCCTATCCATATGACTCAGGTCAAGGGAACATCTTTGCAACAGTTTACTTATTAACTTGTGTCACTTCAGAAATGTGACACATACTGAATAGGTTTTTGGCCATAGAAAAGTATTGGCATAGTACAATGTGTTAAAACAGTGTACTTGATAGGTTTTAWATTCCTAATTGTCTAGCTGTAAAAGAAATATTAATTTCAGGGGAACATATGATAGTTCAATGCTGAGAAATAGGAAAYCTTAACCTTTGTGACTTTCTGAAAACCAAAGCAGAGCAATTCACAATACCAGAGATTAACATAGGAAACAGGCACTGGTGCTACTTAACCTTCTTTCAAAGCAGTTGCTGGATGTAATTTCCAATAGGGACTGATAGGTGAACCATACAAGAAGGGCATGACTCAAAATAAATGTTTCCAACCAGATAAAACAACTGGCAATGCCCCACAATCCCATTAGCTCTAGTGATAACACTCAGAGTCCTTTCAAGAAAAAATGTATATTGCCACAAAATATTATCAAATGGAGTGGATTTTTTTTATTACCTGGAAAAGATGAAGTAACCTTCTGAATATACTGTATTAAAAAAAAAAGTTGAAATTCATAGAGTGAAAAATTATGAGCTTGGGTTTTTATAAGATTTGAAAGGTCAGGAGGGTAAGCAGATGGCTAGCTGTAGAATTTATTGCGCTTTTAGCAATTGTTTTGATGTTCCAGGTGAAACCTTGCAAGCTTATGAGACTGTAAAATTCTACGACCCTGCATTAGAGTGAGGATTATGCTCATAATATGCATGTGATTTTAGAGATCAATCTATCACCCGTTTATTATCTGCCAAAAACTCATGGGATTCAGTGTGATTAATATCTTGAACTATGATTTTTAATATTCTGCAATAGCACATCCCTTTTTTTTTTGTCCATTTTGCATTTGTTTCCTTTATGAAAATAACACAAATAAGCTTATGATAATGAAGTGATACCCTGGTAATGCTGAGTGACTTTCCAGCAACCTTTCAGAATTCCAAAATGACATGATTTTACAGGGCATGTAAAAAAATTATGTATTCAGTGATGATTATTGCTCAGGTATAACAAGCTCTCCTTAGCAAATTCAGTATTATCAGGGTCTCGGTGCAGTACCTTGAGAGAAGGTTAACAACTTCCGTACAGAAGCGTCAGCACGGGGCTCAGGGTTCACCAGGGCCTATACAGCAGACAACAACRGTGGTGCCAAACTGTTACTTCTGTTCTTACAGTAGCCCTGTAGAAAGCAGTCCCCTCTCTTTAGATGCATTGTGTTCCAATGGGTGACATTTCATGTCTCTTTAGGCATATTTGTTAAGTAAAGAGATGTCTAGCCGTGTAAACAACATCTGAGAGTATGCACGGAAATTAAGCCACTCTCCTGGGCTTGCAGCAATAGCTTCAATGCAGGTCAACACAAGAATACAGTGAATTTGGCTGTGAAGCCCATATGACAGGCCCACCTTGTTATTCTGACTTTCATAAATGAAACACAAGTCCATGCAAGTGGCTCCTGGTCCATGACTGAAGTTCCTACTGCAGTATTAATAATGAAATAATGGTAAAAATTTTCTGGTGTCTCATAGGAGTTGAAAAACATAAATGCCTTGTTTCTGTCTTGACGAACTACCTAAACAATTTTTCAAAGACAGCACAGCTTCTGTGTTTGAATATTCCATGGTAGTAAAGACAGGGTATGGGAAAAATTCCAGTGGCTTCCAACTAATCCAGCTCACCATTTGGTTCAGGCTCCTGTCTGGAGAATAGGGGCCAAGAACAGCAGGTGGGACAAACAAGGAGGGCCATCAATATTTTCTTAAACTTGGGAAAGAAAAGACAATATTTCAGTATTTCCCAATTTAGGAAAGAAAAGACAAGAGCTGTATTTTTTTCCTCAGATGAAGAGGTGTGCAAGCTTCACATGCAGCAGCTTGTTTTACAAGTTTGTGTATGTGGTGATACACATGTGCAAGTCTGTAGAGAAGACCTATTACCCTGTTTATAAATTCAGCCATCTTGATTAGTTCCCTTTTTTGCCAAGATGGTCTTTAATTTTTCAAGCAGCAGCTCATTCAAATTGCAGTAATGTCCTGGTTTCGGCTGGGATAGAGTTAATTTTCTTCCTAGTACCTGGCATAGTGCTGTGTTTTGGATTTAGTATGAGAAGAATGAACACACTGATGTTTTAGTTGTTGCTAAGTAGTGCTCACACTAGTCAAGGACTCTTCAGCTTCCCATGCTCTGCCAGGTACACAAGAAGCTGGGAGGGAGCACAACCAGGACAGCTGACCCAACTGGCCAATGGGGTATTCCGTACCATATGACGTCATGCTCAGTACATGGGGGTTGGTCAGGGAGGGGCGATCACTGCTTGGGGACGGGCTGGGCATTTGTTGGCAGATGATGAGCAATTGCACTGTGCATCACCCATTTTGTATATTCTATTCATTATTTTTATCCCTTCCTTTTCTGTTCTATTAAACTGTCAATCTCAATCCACGAACTTCTTTTTTTTTTTCCGATTGTCTCCCCAATCCCACTGGGTGGTGGGGGGGGAGTGAGCGATCAGCTGTATGGTGTTTGGCTGCCTGCTGGGTTAAACCACAACAGGGTAACAATATAGGTAATTTTCTTCAATCCAAACTCATGTTCTAGCAAGATTTCTGGTGCTGAGTAGTGGTAGAGGAAGGCTCACAGGAGGCCAGTGTTCTCCTGAAACTGCACAGTCTGATTTTCAAAAGCTGGGTCTTGTATTCTTACTGAAATAAGGTGCAGCAGCTGTATTTAGGTAGATATCTATTCTATTGGGCAGGAAGGAGGACAAATGGAAATGGTAAGAGCAATGACTGTGCAAAATTTGTGCTGATGAAATCACTTACAGCTATGTAAATGTAGTGCTTTTACCATGGAAGATGTTATTTGTTTGTCCTGATTTTGAGCATTGATTGTTGARCTCAAGTTTGGGTTGTGCCGATGTTAGAGTGGTAGGATCCCATTATGTTTTAATGCATAGTGACTTGAAGTTTGTTACCTAAGGTGAATTATCAATAATAATTAGCTTTCTGTTCAAATTCCATTGTTGCTATCTGCACAGTTTGAAATCAGACGGAGCCCAAGCACTGAATCTAGATGGCTGCTTTTCAAGCAGTTCTACCCAATCTTCCCCCCCACCACCACCCCCGCCCTCAGTTCAGCACCTCTGTGTTCACTGGAGTTGGTGCATAGTTTCTGCACAAAAATGAGCAGTTAACTAAATGCTAATTAAAAGCAGCATGTCAGTTTATTGTGCTCAGTAGGAGCAGTCACAAAAGAACATGAACCTGAATTAATTTTTTATCCTTTTTTTTTTCTTTAGCAGACCCCAGGAGGATTGAGGGAAAAGCCTATTAGAATAACTCAAATGAAAATTTGAGATGGGCCTAAGAAGCTTCCAATCCTATGAAATATTCTGTTAGAGCCTCCCAATACCAATGCACTAGCTCCTCTGCCTGTCAGATCAATATGCCACAACTTTTGAAACCCAAAAGCTGCAAGATGTCGCAGGCTCCCATTAGTCCTGGTACCACTAGTTAGCTATGGTGGGCTTGGTCCTGTGAGGTTCGTTGATGTTACTGAGACCTGAAGGCATTCAGCAGCTCACTGAGGTGATCACTATCCCTACTGATTAATCCCTACAGGCCTGACCCAAAGTCTATTGCTTTCAATGAGGTTTTACATTTCACTTCAATAGGCTTTAGGTTAAGTCTTAAGATACGGGATAGAAGCAGATAATGAGGGCAGGATGTAAGGTAGATCAGGTAGGGGAGTGTGAAGAGAACTAAAATGTGAGGAGGAGAAGCTCATCTCGCACACAGAGCAAACTCGGTTGGTTTATCATCTTGGGCTGCCTTGTAATACTTGTGGGTGCCAAACCCCACAATTAAAGCAAACAAAAATCAGTTGTTTATTGTTGGCAGCATTCAAAAATGAATCTGTATGAACCAAGGACAGACCTTCACTGGCTCAGTGGAGCCCTACCCTTTTGCATCAGCAGGAAATGTGAATTCATATAGTCATAGATCCATTTTTTTAATGTTTCCAGCAGCAGCAGAGAGGAAAGGTTTCCGTGTGCTTTTAAGTACAAAAGAGCTGGTTCTTTTAACTGTTTAGAAAATGTCAAATGTTTGCTGCCTTTCTCTTTTTCAGTGAAGCATCTTAAACCCAAATGCATTCTTGAGGTTGAGTTTGCTAGACCATGATAACTGAGGTGCGCACATTTGGGTTTGTCCACCATGTTGTAGCATATGGTTTTCACAAAGCATCCTGCTCTGTAGGTCTTTCCCATCACTGTCTCTTACTTTGTAACCTTCCTTGGCTGTTCATGTGAGTTAGGCTGTGTGGCCTTCTCAAGGATTGATGACCACCTTCTGAATTAGCAGAAATTTCACCTCCAGACACACCAGCTGGGATCCAGCATACTATCAGAGGGAAACTTTTTCATCAACCTTCTCTTAAATCCTTTAACCCCCTACTGACACTGTTTAATGTACAACATATCAGTATGATAGGGTAGAAAAGCCCTCATTTTAAAGGAAACACTGGATCATATAGTGATAACTTCACTCTGATAACATCAGTTACACATAGGATAGAGTAATACTTTATATGAGCCTAATGATTTTACTGTAAGATCTTTAAGCAACCATGATAACCTTTAATGCACAGACATCTTAGAATAAGTGCAATATAAAATTGTGCTGGTTTTGGCTGGGATAGAGTTAATTTTCTTCCTAGTAGCTGGTATAGTGCTGTGTTTTGGATTTAGTACGAGGATGATGTTGATAGCAACAACTAAAACATCAGTGTGTTAAGTAGTGCTTACACTAGTCAAGGACTTCTGAGCTTCCCATGCCCTGCCAGCGAGAAGCTGGGAGGGGACACAGCCAGGACAGCTGAACCAAGCTGGCCAAAGGGATATCCCATAYCATACGAAGTCATGCTCAGAATATAAACTGGGGGGAGTTGGCCAGGGGCGGACACTGCTGCTTGGGAACTGTCTGGGCATCGGTCAGCGAGTGGTGAGAAATTGCATTGTGCATCACTTATTTTGTATATTCTTTTATCGTTATTATTTTCCCTTCCTTTTCTGTCGTATTAAACTGTCTTCATCTCAACCTACAAATTTTACTTTTTTTCTTCCTGATTCTCTCCGGCATCTCACTGCGGGGGGCAGTGAGCGAACRGCGGTGTGGTGTTTAGCTGCCTGCCGGGTTAAACCACAGCAGCTTCATTATTTAATCCTTATGTTGTAAATTAATGCTTTGAGAAAGCAGGAGCTGTGATGCTTATGCTTGCCCCTCAAGCAGGTCTGTGTAGCTCTGTTAGGTCTTCACAAGCAGCTGCAAAGTTTTCAGTCATATTATTAAGGTTAATATAAAACAAGTCAGGATCCTATTTGGATCATCTGTAGGTCTGACACAGTAGGCCCCATGCAATTGGAGACATAAAACAAATGGTAAGGCAGCTTTTCTGTTTAACAATAATGTCTAAAAAGTGTCATATAACTTCCCAAATACCATGGAGGGCTCTCTGAAGGGTTAAAAGAAATATGTGCATTTTTCAGATTCTGAAGGAGTAAACAATAAGACTATTGCTTTAAAAATTGAGTGTCTTTGGGATAGTTAACTTGGGTTTTTTTGAAGTTGAATACCTACTTAAATGCTTTATCAAATGTTATAATAAATATCTCAAGTATTAAAATTAATACAGAATTCTTTCTTCTGAAATTTTCCTGGAAGATATTTGGCACAAGGTACAGTAACTGCACTAGACTTAAACCCCACAGATTTTACTAAGTAGTGTGTCTTATTCCTTGAGCATAGTATGTATTCTTTTGTAAAGCARTCTGGTTTAGATATACTGTCAAGATTTATGTAAAAGTGTTAATGGAAATAAGGGACAGCTAATATTGATGATAAAGGGTTTTTTTATATTGCTCAGTAAAATTACTTGAGGCTACCCTTAGGGCTTTTTTTTTTTCCTGCTGAAAAGATGCACCTTAGAACCTTTCTGATTCTCTCCTGACGAAAAGGGCCATGACTACAAAACAGGAAAAAAATCAAAACATCATCCAAGATTAAAAGATCTATGTTAAAATTAGTAACACTTCCCCATAAGTAAAGCATGTAACAGCACATCTGCAGAGTGCAAAGGGGTTTCAGAGACTGTCTAATCGTATCTTGAATGGTCTGATTGATGCTACTTGCAGACACGATGTCAAGGGCTATGAAAGAAGTAATTGCAGAGTTTCTATTTGTCACAATATTCCTTGATGGGATTTCTGATGTTAGTAATTTGTCACAGTGGTTCATTGTCTTGCCGGATGTCAAACAAAATGGAGATGCCAGAGAGCTGATGATTTGCTTTAAGAATGTCAGTGTCAGGACTGTGGGAACAGATTTATAACGAATATTGGGGTGACTGTGAAAGGGCAGGCGTTCGGCGGGGCTCTGGCCGTAGGCAGCAGAGCCAGGTGGYTCAGGAGGGCATCAGCGGGTGCTAGCGTTTTTGCAGTACGCTGCAACACCCCTACTCAGACTCCTATTATCCCCTGGGATCTCGCCTCAAAAGTATTTGAGGATGGTGCTCTCTCCAGCTAAACCAGACATATTATGAATCTACTCAAAATTTGTTAAGTGGCAAGTCTGTTTGGGAGTGTGATTTACAGTCTGTCATGGCGTTTTCCCCTCAGCTTACAAATTGTGGGGAAAGGTGTCTCTCCATGAGACACTTCCCCACAACGCTGTAACACGAAAAAGCYATTTCAGGCTGGTGACTTCCTACCAAGGAGTAAAACAAATGTCATTACTGATGGGTTTTCCTGCAGCTGTAGAGGGGGATGATCTTGGGGGGGGAGGGCTGAGCTAGCCCTCGGGGGTGCGTGGGGCAGGTCTTACCTCTGCCACCAAACCCTCTTACAGTTTCTCTCATGCTACCTGGTCTTTCCCTCTGCCTCACTCAGGGAGGCGTATAGTGGGGATAATAATATTTTGCTCCTCTTATTGTCTTTGTGTAACTTATTTGCGTTAAAAACTCTTTAAGGCATAGACCATACAAATATGTATTGCCTAGTATAGAGAGATCTTAATCTTGATGGGAGGGATCTTAACCTTGATGGAGGTGAGGATTCACTTATACAAATAATAACAAATCATATTCCTGTGTTTTGGTGATGTTCTGTATGGATTTAACAAGAAAAAAATATACAGGAGAATCTATGAATGGAACTGGAATTGAAATCCTGGCATTTCTCAGAAACTGTTCTGTTAGGTCTATTTTATTGTTATTCCTCAACAGTTCATGCATAAATAAAGGATAGGAAGGGTCACTGATCCGCTCTGGAGAAAGACAGCTATGCTTCCTGTCATATCAGAGCTTGGAAAAACAACCTAATGATTAGATATGTCATTGATGGCAAGTTCCAGGTATAAGCTGCTATAATCACTCTAGGAGGAAAAAAAAAAAAAAAAAAAAAAACAAAACCAAAAACAACCACAAATGGACATAGCAGAGAAAGCTGACTGTCAAAGCATATCTCGGTAAAGTGCCCATGAAAGCTCAGGGAGTGTAAATAAAGGCAGAAAGAAAATAATGCAATGGTAGAAATAAACATGGTGCAAAAAGATCACGTCGTAAGTTGAACAGCATTCTGGCCTCTTGCTGGGGTATTCACAGGCTGCAATAATATGGCCAATGAGCAAGCCAATAGTCAAGTAGAAAGGACCACAAAAACAAATGTGTGATGTGGAGACAAAGTTTAAAATGCTATTGTCTGCTGACTCAGTTGTTTCTGACCATAAAAATTTAAATACAGGAAGAATGAGAATCTGGCCTGAAATACAGGTCTTTGTTATCCTGAAAMTTTCAGTACACCATATATAACATGGATGCTTTTATTCTACTGATACATATTTTTATTCTCACGTTGCACATTAGTCTCTAAGGAGACTTATAGCCCATCTGCTGTGGCTTTCTGCCTGCTGACTGAGCAATTCCACCTGGTCTGCCTCTGCAGCCACCACTGCTGCAAAGAGGCTCAGGCTCGAGTTAGGGGGAGTTTAATCTATAGGATGCACCTGCAGGTGGTTTATCTCAGGAGCGTGTTAGTRTGTCAGGTGAGATATAGTATGTGGCTGTGATTTGCAGGCAAGAAGGGGGCACTGTAGGAAGGTGTGGTATTGRACAAATAGCTTAAGAGATTTCCGAGGAGGGCTGAGACCCTGCTGGCTCCCAGCCRTACGGACCAGGACCTCCACCCCTCCCGGTGGAGAGACCCTCCTCTCGCCGCCTGCTCCCTCGGGGGTGCTCTGGCTGCAGCGTTTCTGAAGCTCGTGTATGAGTGCTTCGAAAAAATACCAGGGGACATATGAAGGCAGACGGATGTGAACAAGAGAAAGCAAAGGGAAGATTGATAAGTTGTGAAAAAGACAATAAGGATTTTGAGAAAAGCTTCTGAAAGAAGAAATGGAATGAAAAAGGAGAGCAAAGCAGGCTAGACAACACTTCAGAGACAAAATAAAAAGATAAAATAGTGGTAAAGCAAGAGAAAAACAAGGGAGGGATATAACAGGAAATTATTGACCCAAGAGTGCATCATGGTCTGTTACAGGAAGGTAGAGTAAAGGTGAGCGTGAACGCAGAAAAGAAATACCGAGGTGACAAAAGTGAATAAGACATCCTGAGCRAGGTTGGTATAACAGTATTCAGTGACTACATTACTTCATCACTTAATGTGTCTTATCAGAGTATAGTAAATAATTTCTGACAAATTCATTTTTGGCAGAATTTGGTTAGCTCTTAGAATATACAGAAATATAAATGGATGACTACACCAGAAAAGTGAGCGTGACAGTTTAAAAACATATTAGGGCACTATTTCTTTCTGTTGTTTGTACAGCTTAAAGTAATAATTTCTGAAAAAGACACTTGTCAGTCATTAATTAGAAAGCTGAATAATGACATTACATGCATATTTTACTGCTTTCTATTTCAGGAAGTGTAGCCAGACTTTTACATTTGCTAGAAGTGTATATATAAGGCTGATGTCCTATTTGCAAGAGCTGTGTGTAGAAACTTCTCCAGTATGATTATCTTCATAAGAAAGGCACAGACCCTGCAATACCTACTGTGTCCCCTATGGACCTATGACACTCAATGGTGTTATGTTCATTCTCAGTTAATTCAAAATAAACTTAAATGTCTTAAAAGAAATTTCACAGACAAAGTCAGTGCCGATAATTATTTTTGTTAAATTACTTTTTTTTTTTTTTCAAAGCTGACTCTTTAAGGAGATATTAAATACTTGCATACAACAGCAAATACCATTTCTGAGCTTGCCTCCTCTGTCAGAGATAATTAACTYGGGAAGAAAGGTGAAATCTCTTTTGTGTGTTTTCATATTGCAGCTCCTCATTATTCCAGACTCTCCACATGCCCTGAATGATATCAGATGTCTTTGTCCAAATGCATTTTGGAGTTTCATAACAGGCAGATAGAAGTAGTTAATGATATCACTATAATGGATCATTATTTTTTAGTGCTAATAATTTTACATTTTCTGTCTTTCACACCTGCAATCTACAAGAAAAATAAAGTTTGGGCTTATCTAGAAGGTGAGGGAAAATTTCAAACCAAGCTGTCACGTACTGCAGCGCCATCTAACCAGACAGTGATAAAATTGAATAGTCTTAGCTATAAATCACAATAAAGTTTGACACAGTTCACCTCTGCCTTCAAAGCCTTAYGAGTGGTTAGATTTTCCTATTAGAAACAAAACCAAAATGTATTTATCAGAAACATCTGGAGTCTGGGAGAAGTAAGCATGTATCATCAGTGGACTTTCTGCCCAAATCCAAGCAAAAACATCTATCTCTGGGTCTTGCCTTATAATAACAGAAACAAAATGAAAAGTGGGGGGTAGTGCGGAGATACAGATTCCCAATGGAGCAGGCTCCCACCCTCGTGGCTTTATAGGACACCGTTCCCATCGGGTCCTGCCCAGGACATCCAAGAGAGGGGAGGCTCAGTGTCAGAGCTGGTCCTGCTTCTGGAGGCACTGGGACCTTCCCTTGTGTGCTGGGGTGGCTTTCCAGGAGAGGAGGCTGTACTGTGAAGTAATATCCATCAACACAGCTGGACATTGGCAAAAACAACCCTGAGGTAAAATAAGGACAYGTTTGCTGAAGAGTTGGGCTGAGAACGGTCATGTGGCCAGAAAGCACCCACAAATTTGTGTTTCCAGCAATGAAGGCACRTATTCACATTGAACTGCCTCATAAAATCTGTGCAACTCTCTATCTCTGGGAACAATATAATTTCTTGGCAGAGTGCCTACTGTGCATCCTAGGATGCCTGTGCTCCATGTTCTTCTCCTTCGTGCTCGGCCATCGCTCTCCTCCTGGATCTATCCCTGCTTAAGCCATGTGGTAAGGAGCCCATGTCCCTCCCCTAGCCATCTCCTGATGTGATCTGTTTCTTGCTTCTCATCCCAGGCCTGGAAAAGGATTGACAGCAGCATTGACCATAGAAAGGGAGATGAGATTATTGTAGAGGAAGAGGAGGATAACTTTGAAGATTGTGCTCTTGAGGTGAGATTAAAAGCCACAGTGCAAGCTAACACATAGTAGTTTTTTGCTGTGAGCAAGGGCATTTCGGTGACAGCAACAGAAGACAGGACAAGGTGATCATAGCAGGACCATACCTTATGGGATGAAGCTCTGAAAAGAGACAAGTTAACTGTGGGATAGACTGGGTGAGATTTTTGTCAACAGAGATCTAAAAATACGAATGGCACTGTACAGTACCCTGTAGGGGGTTCATCTGGAGCACTTCTTCTGGAAGTGGAAAGATTTCTTCCAGAAAAGGGCTTCAGCCTGCCAGCGAAAGGTCTGATAGGGGGTGCAATTCCTCTCTTAGACATAAAAATATCAGGCACTTGCAGAAGCTTCTCATGGTGACAGGCAACACAGGCAAGAGACCAGTCACAAACAAACTTACACTGGGAATTAGAAAAGCATTGCCACAGTTGAAAAAAGGTCTGAACGACCTCCTAATGGGATTAATGTGGCAAACAATGCAATTAATGTGGACCATGGTACATTTATGAATGTACTTAGAGGAGGTGGTTTTCTGAAGGAGCAGAGAAATAGTTCTGGTGAATAAAGGAGATTCTTTTTTGTCTGGGGCCCTACAAACAGATGAAGGCTATCAGCTCAAATATATCTGCAATATGCTGAGTATCACAGAGTTTGTACCAACCCCAAGCTCTTCCTCAGCTTTTATTATCTACAAATGCCACTGTTTTCTTCCTGCCTGATGATGTGCTCCTGTTTGCCCATATATGAAATATATGCTGGCTGGTGGTTTGGCCTGTTAACTAATTATTTTTTCAAAGGTTAAACATTCTCTAGTCTTAGAATACGATATTATTGCAAGATTATTTCCCTTTTTATTTTCCTTAAACATGATCCCCCACGTTGAAAAAAAGTGCCTCTGTTTGTTTGATAATTGACTGTATTTCATCTTGAACAGTGATATATTGATTTTCATATGAGCTTTCAGGTTGCCATTTGGAAAGATGAGTTTTGGCAAGGCTCCATTAGACTTCTTTGTATTATTGCTTACCCTTCAGCTGGGAGAGCAGGCAGCCTTATTCCCACGTACAAGCTGCCTGAACCATCTCATTCAACCCTGATTCCTTTATTCTACTTTCTGTTGGTATGGTCCAAAGTGTCATTATTTTGCTGGCCAGTTTATTCGCTGGTGAAAGGGAGGCAGTTTACCCAGTACTCCCACTCTCTTTTTTTCTCTAGAAACTATATGTTCAGGTTTTACCAGCTACATTACAGGCTGCAGAAATATTGCACACATTGTACTGCTGTCTGTGACACCGCATCTATAGAGTTTGTTTTCCTATAGAGAATACATTCATTTGCAAACGGCTCCTTTGATTACCTTTGTTGAAGATTAGTATCTTGTCCAAAGGCTTGGGGGGGGGAGGAAAGGGGGGCTCTTATTTTTCTTTTTTAATATTAATTATACTTCGTCTGTTTGCATCAGCATATATGGAATAAGAAAAGCCAGCCTTCTATCTAATAGTACTTGGAAAATGACTGAAGGCAGTAACTAATACAGCCATTTAATGCAGCAGTGATATAGAAGTTATTTATTTCTTTGTTTATTGCACCTTTGTGCAATTGCATTTTTGTGAATTCTGAGTTTTTCATGAGTTCGTGAGTGAAAATCAGACAACCTATTTCTCGCATGCAAAAACTAGGGAAGATTTTTTCCAGAAAATTTCTGTTCAAGTCAGTGAAGTTTGATCTTGAGTTTTCCAGATATCTGAGGAATGTAGCCAGAGTAAAAAATTATATTAAGATACCAGGACTATGTCCTTGTGATGTTCCTATTATTACCATTTTTTTAATGAGATGTTATGTACTGTAACTATGGAGATGCTTTTCTGAAGCTTGTACTATAAGGTGTAGGAACCAGCAAAATATCAGGTAAATGTTCATGCTAAAAGATGCTTCTAATCATAAGAAGTTTTGCTGATTTCTTTTTAGCATCCATGAAACATGGATTGATTTTAGACAGACTGGTAACTTCATATTCCAGTCCGTGTCTTATGTTAGATTGTGCTTCTGCACTTTGTCCAAAAATATTTTGTGTTTTTTAATGTTGCCCTGGAAAAAGTGGTATGATTGCTGTCCAGTACGCACATAAATTTAAATAGTTTGTACCAGCTTGCTGGATAAGCAAGTAATTTGACTATCATGAGAGAAGCAATACAAGCAAGACACAGTCCCTTCGACAAAACGGTAAGAAAAAGAAAGCTAAGATTATGGACAATGAGAAAATCATGGGCGAGTGTATCTGACAGTTCATGGTAGAGATGAATAATTTCAGTTAAATATGGCAGAGCCTGAAAGAGAAAAAATGAAGGCTAAGATACACAGAGTCAATCTGTTGTTTATCCCAATACAACAATTTCAGCTCTTAATTACTGACGGTATTCAAGCTCCAGATGAAGCTCAAATAYAGAAGAGCGTCATAACATACCCTTTGCTTAGATGGAAGTGTGATAAAAGGGGCACTACCAAGAAGGAACAACAACTAAATACTTTCAAAAATAAAGCACTGAAGTAAATTTTGAGTTTGTATTAGAAAATGTCTGACAGAGAAAAAGATATAATTCAGAATGGAGGGATCAATGCAGAGTCAGAAATAGTAGCTCTAAATTGCAGTGATTTAAGCAGGCAGGGGATGTGGCTGGGATGACAGGAGCATCTCTTAAAAAATCATTCTTATCAGGCTTGGCCCCTTGGCCAATAAAGGAAATGAAAAAAGTGAGTATTAAGCAAGACTTTAAGCTCTTGCAAGTAAACTAAAAGTAACAAGAAAAGACATCTTTACAGAAAGGGTGGGCCAAGAAATTTTCATAGACAGAAACTAAGCGGTTCGCCCTTGGCAGAGAGCAGGCGTGTCTCTCGGCATGCAGCTTTAGCTGGACACCGCCAGCAGTGCAACTCTTTAGTAGCAGCAGCGGGAGTCCGTAGAAAATGTTTCAGTGAATTCCCAAATATCCTCAGGRCTACAGCCAGCTGAATGTGTGATTAAGCTGCCTCTTCAATGACTTTGCAAGAGGCTTGTTCACCAGGTACAAAGGATTCCTGACACACATATGGGACTGGAGCAAAATGCTCGATGTCCCTCACCGTGCCCAAAAGAGCATTCCTAGATTTTGGCGTATTTCCCCCTGTTCCGTGTTAGAAACTACGGCGTGTTATCGAACACAGTATTGAATGTGCCATGTATTAAACTGTGCAAATGGTTTTCACATCTTTTTTTCTGCCAGTCATAGACCAGACGATGGGCCCAATAAATTCACAGGCTGTCAGACTTGCCAGTGAACGACTGATACATTATTAAGATTATATGAATCTGGTTGAAAAATGTGAATGAAGATGGCCTGCAGAAGATTTGAAGGGAAAGAATGTCCTTTCTTAGCAAGGTAATAAAAGTTTTGAAAGGTCATTCCAGAAAAGAAAYGGTCAGGAATATGAAGGTCTAGTGTCAAAGGGAAAATTCAAAAGTGAGAATATGGGTGGTTGTTGTTTAATAAATAAAAGAGTATGTGGCTTAAAAATGATGAAATAGTAATCAGTCTCATCAAAGAGGCATACAACAATTTGGTATTAGCTGTAGGAAAAAGCTGAACAGATCAAGTCCCAAATTTTATGCTTGTGCACTTTGTAGGGCTGCATGCTGTGAACGGGGAGGACTTGGGGGGGAAGAATTGTATTGTTTTTTCTTGTGGCTCAAAGGGTGTTTTGAGAGGTATTTTAACAGTATTTTAAGAGGGGTGTTACAATCCAGTATACTCCCCACACGGACCTGACTTGTGTCATCTACTAGATGCATTTTGCATTAATAGCCCTGTAATTGTTCAATGCTTGGGGCAAGGACTGTCGTGGTACTCATAGGTACTGCTACAGAGCAAATAAATCATGGAAATTATGTCTTTGCTCCTTATTCTACACATTCTAAACGTATTTCGCCTCCAGTCYCTAATTTTGGCAGATACTTTTGTCATTATTTTAAATTGATTACATTTGGGATTTGGTAGTGATTTGAAATGGTCAACAATTGTGAAAACCTTTTTCTATGAAACATTACACTTAATTAGCATCATGGTGTGATATATGTTTAAATTAACACCTATATTCTGAAAGAGGCGTCTTTTGGGGGGATTTTTGTGAAACTAGACCTGAAAATGGAATGAATGACTAAAATAAGGGACAACTAAGGAGTCATTGCTAGGTTTTTATGGAGAGGTTCCTCCAACATATTTCTGGGCTGTATCCCAAATAGCTGCTTTCAGTCTCATTTGAAAGGATGTGACAATTGGAAAAAGCCTATGTTTTTTTTAGTCGGGAGATCAATGTTTTGATCTTGGTTTTGACAATACCTGCTTGAATGATGCTGGGTAAGAGCGAGTACCTGTGGCAGAGCTGCCTGTGCAGTGATCTGGTAGCAATTAGCAAATTCCTACCAGTGTTTAAAATATTCTACCGATTCATCCCAGCTAAGCTGCTGACTAATTATAGACTAGTTTGTAAATACTCTTCGGTATGTGTCATAAAATGGTTAGGCCAGAAACCATCTCTGTGCTTTAGCCACCTGGCAAAAATTACAACCCTATTTATTGATTAAGTAATACTGGAATTCAGAGCATAATAGTATATAAATATTGGTCAGTTTAATTTATATCAATATTGATTTAGACCATGGTAGTAACTTAAACATTGTACAAATTTATTTATTAAGTCAATATTGATTTAGAGTAGCATGGCAATCTCCAAAACCTGTAAATGTCCAATTATTTAATATTTATATCCATAGCCTAAAATGAAGTCAGTTTTGCATCATCCAAACTTGTGAAATAAGGATTGCTTTCACACAGAGGCTGTATGAACCAAATATAACCCTAAAAAAAACTTCTTGATGTTGTGGTAATAAAACTCTTTCAAATACTCGTTTTACATGGTAGGTGCTGATACAAGCCTAACTATAGAGATACAAATGGCCACGCTATAATAATAATTCTTGTTCAATTTCCCACCCAATGGATGCAGCAGGGAGCTGAAGTGCTGCTTTGAATGCTGCCTCCCCAATAAGATGAGCTGCCTTTTGAAACCTGTGAATCTCTTATTAAGATAATTTTGTATGCTGATGTCTTGTACAGGATTTATATTTTGAAACCCCTGAAGTATGCGATACTTAAGTGGACTAAACCAGCTTCCAGTCTTTATCTCTCCCATCAAATTGTCCTCCCATGAGAGGTAGGGCTCTGCTCTCTGCCCTTTTCAGTATGTTTACCAGCTTGAGTCTTTCATTCAAAATAATTTTATTCCAGACAGTTTAAGATTCCTTTTAGGGTTGATTGTGATTTCCTCCTCCCACTTTCTTTCTCAAGTAAGATTATATATTCATTAATCAGCCGATTTTTGTTTCAAATCCATTCCTTCAAAGATTGGGCTATCTGAGGGCAACCCTTTCTTAGAAATTATAGGCTATCTGTTGCACGAAACAATAATTTAAATGATGCCTCTGTAATCTCTTTTCCTAGTCAATTTTGGAGATGATGGCAGACAGAGCTGTTATTAGTATAACTGACTTGGAGGAATAAAGGGAAATGCAGATGTTGTCTTGTTGGCAATTTTATGAGCAAGCTGAGTGCAGGCACTAAGAGCTGGTCATTGATACGGGCAAGATTTGGAAAGGGGAGAGAATGGAAGCGTGACAAATGAAACATTTTTCATGCTTTCTAACGAAAACATCTCTATGTCTTCCTTCTGGCCTCTTCTTGAAGGATCTCTTCCTAGTGCTAGAGGGTGTCTGGAGCCAGAGGACCTGTTCCCTCCGGCTCCTTATGTAGTCATTCATCAGCAGTGAGGATGGGACTGACCAGGAGCAGTTTTTGTACACATAAATAAGTGCACTTACAAGTGAAGGTAGCCCATTTACAGGAACATATGGAGAATAAGATGGTACAGGCTGGTTGCTATCCCTTTCCTTGCAAGTGTTTTATCAGTTGCAACCCATTCTCTTGGTATAAAGGACACAAGACCATGCCAGCAAGTAATATTTCAGCTGGCATACTAATCATCTTTATGCCAGTCATTAGAGACCCATATTTAATACATGCAGCTCCAGTTCTACAGTAATGGAAGATGGCAAGATGGAAGGGAATCAGTTTTGTCATTTTYGTGTGAGAAGATTGGGTGTCTGAGGTCATTCTAAGCTACTCATACTTACAGTTGGTAACATTGCCATCTGATAGCACTTTGGTAGTGAAAGAGAGGTCTGGGAAAACAAGTCTGTTCCTATGCAATATGTTTTAATTTTTTGTGGCCACTGCTATTTTCAGTTTTTCAGTATTTTTGAAGAACTGCATTAATTCCTTGGGGGGGGGGGGGGGGGGATTACTTGAGAAATACTGTCTATTCTTTGTGGTTAGTTCCTTCCGATAACTATTGGGTTAGACAATCCACCAACTACAAATAATTTGCCATCTGCATATCTGTATCTCAAGATTCTGAGCCCCATTTTGAATAGGCTCATTTTGAGTTTTAGGAAATAAGCAACTTGTCTCAGCAATTCTTAGAAGAAATTATTATTTCATTCTTTTTAGTGAATTTGTATTAGATAAAAGATGAATGATACAAGTCAATAAAGTGTCTGCCTCTTCATGTTTGTATGAGGGATTTTTTTTCAGAACTTTAGCAGAGCAGAGCAAACTGAACGCAAAGTGAAAACCTGGACTGTCCCACGCCCYGAGCACAAGAAAAGCAGTATTTTCCTTTTCTTCAATGGAAGACAGATTGACCTGATTGACATGATTGACCTGCTGGTCAAACATATTTTAAAGAGCTTTCCTACAGTCTGGACTGGCATGCCTAGTTACTGGTTAGAAGGACAACGCTATTTGATTGATAAATAGCAAAGAGGGTAACTCAGCAACTGCAAAGGGAAATATGTTCTCTGGCACAGAAAGGGGTGGTTTTACCTATTTTTCCTTTCCTCTTGGAGCCTMAATAGCTTAGTAGAGATTCACGAGTGCTCTTAGTTATACCCATCTGGGTATACAAGGGTCAGAAAACTAGGGTTTCTGGTGACGCAGGTCCTCTTCTGCTCCACAGTCTTTCCTCCAGCTCTACCCCCTGATGAAAATAAGAAAAATAGACCATTTACTTTCCTAATGTTGCATCACTAGGTGATTCACGCAATGATGAAGCTTTGCCTGACATGTTAAAACAGGTTTAAGGCATAATGAGAGAATTATGAAATCATTTTAATGGAAGTATTCTTTAATGAGTCTGTTTCTCTAAAATCACATAGCATTGTTCCTCTATTCTGGAACTCCCTAATAAACAACATTTCAAACAATTATTTAATGTTATCTGTGGAGGAGTACCTAGATGTAAAATTCATCTCTTTTCTTATTCATTTTGATACGTTTCTGGTGACTTTTTCAGAATAAGTGAAAAGGGACAATGGGAGGAGGCGTTTATGTGTGAATGATTAAGCTCTCTTACTTTTTTTTTTTTTTTTTGCCTGGCTAATTATAGAATTTATTGGACTCCAGTTCCTTAATTTTTTCAATTAAATTCTTATTTTAGTTATGCTAAGAGTTAACATGTGAGTGCCTTATGAATACAAATGTATTGTTATTAACGCTGCTTATCATAACTGAATGTCTTTCTCACACTGTTTGACTACTGGGAACCATAAAAAAGCATCTTTAATGCTAAAGTCTTGTTGGGTATGTGCCAAATATATTGCCAGAAAGTATGCTGAACCTCAGGAGGAAGGAGCAGACTTGTTTGTTATTTGAGGTATAAGTGCTCATACAGGCCAAATGAGGGTGAATAACTGTGKTACCATCATAGCTTGCATCTCACTGACATGGTGCAGTGTGAGAGGGAACCTGTGAATCCTCTGCATTAAGAACATTTCTGCTGGTTCTTGACACTCTTTCCTGCCCCATAATTGCAGTATGKTTTTGCATATTGAGATTTGAGTTTGGAGCATTGCATATCCACTGCATAATGCTCAGTGCAGGCTACAGTAACTGCATTGACCTCTACTGGATTGATGCCTTAGAGAATTTCATCCAATATCATTAATGCCATTATGGCATGAAGTCCATAATTCAGCAAGGTACTGAATTTTTCTGTGGGTAAGAACAGTACCATTGAGATCAATAGTATTATTTATGAATTTGAAACTAGGTGTGTGTTGATGTGCAGGACTGAATTGGAAGATTCAGAGGACAAGAAAGCAAGAGCACCAGCATCGTGGTGAGAGGAGAGCATTAGACCTTGTCTAACAGTGCTCTCGTGATCAGTTCCCAAGGTGTCTAAAGTAAAGCATCTGTAAAGCTGGAGTGTTGGCTAATGCCAACAATTCTGTTTGGGACAGAAGAGGCACCTAAGGCTATCCCCAAGGCTGGAAATGATGTGCAACTCTGAATCCTGCTGCTCTCTCTTATAGTTCAGAGATTTGTATTTCACCACCTCTCATATTTGGAGAGGTGCAAGATTAAGATTAAGCCACCTGAATTCAATGGCAATGCCCTTTTAGTCCACTATTATTGCTTGTTTATAAAAAATACTTCCCGAGCACTGCTACTTATTTCACAAAAACAAAAATATCCATGAATTGCATGCATTTTTGAATACGTAGTATTTCAGAAAATGAAAGAAGCTATATTTACAGCATATCTCTCTAAGCAATGGGATGCTATACAGTCATGTGGATGTGATCGAATTTATTGTCCTAGTTGTCGTGGTTTAGCCCCAGCCAGCAACTAAGCCCCACCCAGCAACTAAGCCCCACCCAGCCGCTCGCTCACTCCCCCCTGGTGGGACTGGGGAGAGAATTGGAAGGGTAAAAGTGAGAAAACTCCTGGGCTGAGATAAAGACTGTTCAATAGGTAAAGCAAAAGCCGCGCACGCAAGCAAAGCAAAACAAGGAATCCCTTCACCCCTTCCCCTGGGCAGGCAGGTGTTCAGCCATCCCCAGGACAGCAGGGCTCCATCACGCSTAACGGTTACTTGGGGAGACAAACGCCATCACTCCGAACGTCCCCCCTTCCTTCTTCTTCCCCCAGCTCTATATGCTGAGCATGACTCCATATGGTGTGGGGTGTCCCTTTGGTCAGTTGGGGTCAGCTGTCCCAGCCGTGTCCCCTCCCAGCTCCTTGTGCCCCCCCAGCCTGCTCGCTGGTGGGGTGGRGTGAGGAGCAGACAAGGCCTTGGCTCTGTGTAAGCCCTGCTCAGCAGGAACTAAAACATCCCTGTGTTATCAACAGTGTTTTCAGCACAAATCCAAAACATAACTACTGTGAAGAAAATTAACTCTATCCCAGCCAAAACCAGCACACTAGTTCAATAACAGTCCATTTCYGATGGTCACAAATTGACTCAGTTTGTCATGGTTTGAATGACTACAGACAAGTGCAGACCCTGCACCCTTCCAAGTTGTCAGTGTCAATGTTCCCTGGTTGATGCGACTTCATGACATAGATATTGGATACAGCAACAAGATCACAATTCTTAGAACAGAAAATATGGCTTCAGGATATCTGAGATCTTAAGTTAGGTTAAGAGACTGGCAATTTAACTCCCTTGTTTTATGAAATACTGAAAGAAAAAAAAGTTTTATCTAATAGCAAGATACTACCTTACAGCTACTCAAATATAATTTATTTTAGGATGGTTGTTAAGCAGCTAACTGATTAAATCATTCTTTTTGGTTTTAAAGATGTTTGAAAGAATATTTTTATTCACAGAGATTGCCAAGTAAAAAGTAAATTGCCAAGTAAAGCCTTGATAAGTTTTGCAAAAGAAGCAAGAATTAACAAAATATTTGCTATTGGCATGAGTATCTGCAACGATAGGATCCCAAATATATGTAGGCTTTGTGGTGAAATTAACACTTTCTGTCAATAGGACTATATAAAGTGAATTTCAACATAACCATTTTTTTAAAAATTTATTAAATCACACTTATTGTTAATACTTCTTACCGAAATAATACTTCTCACMAAAAAAGGCTTTATATCAAACAAAACATTCCACCTGACCTGAAGTAACATTATTTTGWCAAGATTTTCTTCCCAGACCTATTTATGGATCCAAAATTTAAAGTTAAAAAACTGAACGCATTTTTAAAAAGTATTTACACTGACTTTTCAGCTTAAGCAATTTTTRCCTAAACCAATATGCATAAATTCAAAAATGCATGCATTTTGACGATATTCTCAAACAGACGACGGCTTCTGTAACTGCTCCCCTCGCGTGTCGTGGATAGGTGAAACAAGAACTTTAGGATCTCTTTTCTGTGTGAATTCAAATTCCTGGAAGAAAAGTGACTTTGTTGCACAGTCTTTCTGCCAGCTGACACATGAAAAGACTAATGACTTTTCTCTTGCTCCACGAGAATCTAACTGTGATACATTAATGGCCTTCATTAGATGTGTCACCTAACATCCCCCAAGCCCCGTCATGCGCTTATTGTCCTCCCCTCCCACTGAGATGTTTTATCACTCTTCTAATGATGTGAAGGGAGGCACAATCCTTTACCAGCAGCACCCAAAACATCTGCAGTGGGATAATGAAATGTACTGTCATCTCCCAGGTCCTGTGCAACCACCTTAACCGCTGGTCTTCCTGGTTTCCTCAAATCGCTCTACATTCCTGGTAACTCTCTAGAAATGTGTGTGAATAGCCTGCTTTCATGCTTGAACTATGTTACGTGATTAATGCTTAATGAGTTCATTATCCTATTTAACATTTCATGGATAATTTGCAATTATTTAAAAATAAACATGTATATTCAAGGTCTGAATTAATGGAGAGAAAAAAGCAAGTGCTGAAATACATATTGATAGGGTAAGTAATTGCTTAGAACAGGAAAACTCCACTTCTCCTCTCCCACACATAACCCAAATATATAAATAGGTAGGTAGATACATGCACATACACACAGACACACATATGTATGTATATTACCTTGCTTTGTGTCCTTCTTTAAAAGGTAGTATTAAGACAGCTCTTCCTGCTACAAGGAAATCATGGATTCAAAAGAGATTTCTATCACCTGTTTCCTGAAATACTGAGGGCTAACTAGCTGGTTAAGCCTTAGGTGTTTTCAGCTTGAGCATTTCAATCGTTTCCTCACATAGGTACATAGGGAAACACAGAATATAAAAAGTAAAACTGGGATTTATTTGCCTGTATTTTGTTTGAAGAGTCAGTCAGAAAGGATGGATCCTGCTCAGGGGGAAGGCTGTGTTCAAAAAGAATTCAAGTATGTTTGAAGTATCTCTACATCACTTAAAAGGCATTCCCTACCACAGCTTTTCTTCTCTTCCACTGCTGCTACTTTCATTCCTGCTACATTGGTGTTTCTTTTGCTGTCCTTCTCTACCTTGAAAGTGATGATCTCTACAGCACATGGGACATAACTGATGTCATTATCTCCTGGTAGACATCACATGCCAGGTAAAGAGATTTGTATTTAGCATACAGCACCTGAAATGAATATATGTTCAGGCTCCACTTGACAATATCCTTTAGATTACGTTTTCTTGGCTTGCTTAATGTGGTATTATGCTAGACGAGACTTGCGAATCAGAAACTGCTATAAGATATTTGTGTCTAAATCAAAAACAATATTCACCTTAGATGAAATTCCAGTCCCCCACAGAAGCCAAGGAAATTTTGCCTTTGACTTTGCTGTGACCAGAATTTCAATCAGAGTTGTTACACAGAAAAACAATTGAATAGCTTTGGTGGTTATCATTTCAGGCAGAATCTCCTGCATTTTTATTAAATTAGTACCCAATAACAGTAACTTCTGAGAGTGTTAGAGGACAACACAAGAACAAAGGAGGAAAAGAAACCTTGAGAGGCAAATACTTTTCTTATAGAGGCATATGCTAGCCTTTAACAGTGGATATAGTTACGCCCCATCTGTGGGAACCTCAAGAGGAACCAATAATTAGTCTGCTATAATCTGTATCAAAGMAAAATTAATGGTATCCTTTGGAGTTACATATGTCTGGGCCATTTGTGATAGTGAGAATTTATTGGAAATATGCTCTGGAACCTGCCCAGGAATAGATTAGTCCATTATAGAGATAGACAAAGGCATCCTTATCCTTCTGCTCTAGCAGTGGATCACGGCTCACAGCCTGTGGAATTATATTTTTGTGCAGCTGGAATGAAAAAAGAATAGACCACATGCCTATGGTGAATGGCCATGTTAACAGGAGCCGTAAACCCAGGGAAAGGAACCATATTTGAAAAGCATTTTGTTCCAACAATTTTGAATGCTGTTTTGTACTCAGTGGAACACACTATCAAAATTATAACCTTATCATATCACTTGAGATAGTYCTGCTCGGCTAACGCAGGTATTGGAGCATAGTTCTTGCATCATGAAAAGAATTATTAAGTTTTGAAAACCCATGGGAACCAGAAAAAGCATGTATTGAACTTGCATGTTGTTTGCAACTATAGGCTCAAACACTTAGCAACAACATAAATATCTRTTTTTACTAAATGAACTCAATAAGGCTGCAAAAGAAGGGCATGGGTTCCCTCTGGTTTCAGATATAGTATTTCTGATTTTATCATTACTACTTTAAGTATAAAAGGCTAGGCTAACTCTGTTTTATTGTATTTTCTATTTATATATATTTTATCAAGGAGAAGACGCAGAATTCCTAGCTAAGGCCATCATCAACATAACATTACTAGAAGGCATTTTGCAGAAGGAAGTAGAACTCAAATAACATTGATTGAGAGCACCTTGCGAGGCAAAACTCACAAAACAGATAAGAATTGGGCTGTCCTCATTTTTATTCTTCAGGTTTTCCCATAGCTCATGTGGACGCAGGTTATCTGTTTTCAGCAGTGTGGAGACACACAATGGCATGGCATTATTTGTCACAACAGACACTATTTTGTGCAATAATATTGAAGAAAGGAGGAACCAACTAATGCAGCAAATATTTCTGAGCCCTGCTGATGACAGTCGGGAAATTGGATCTGCTGTAATAGGGGCCAGCTGGAAAGGCAGCAATTGTAGGAAGACCCAAGAAGGGGGGAGGGAAGGCAAAACGACGCCCAGAGTACCTCACTACTATCCTAATCTCTCTTGACTATCCTTCAGCTCTATTTTTTGTTTACATCTGCTGAACAAATACCCCTCCCAAGCCCGCCGTAGCCAAGTTGCTCCCAGGCTGCAGCCGCACCAGCAGCTCCCGGGGCAGCAGCGCAGGGCTCCTGCCACAGCGAGCAAGGGGAGAGCACCCAACGCGCTTCAGATCTGCTGCAGAGCAGGAAAGAAATTCACCCCTTGCTTCAACTCGAGAAAACGCTTTGCAACTTTGCTGCCCAGAAGAGCAGTTAGCAGGTATCTGCCCAAAAGTCAGAAGAAATAAAATGCAATATTTCAATTCTGCTAGTAAATAAGGGAATTTGGGGAGACAACTAGCATTTAGAAGTATTTAAAAACTATTTGTGGTTTTCTAAATCACTYGGATATCACACCTGTGGCTATGGYAAGAGAACTGAACAAAACCAGAAAYCATGTTTTTCTTCATAATTCTGGATACATTTACAATTGAAACACAGACTTATTTGACAAAACTGAGCTAAAACCTTTCACRTGGTTGTAATGTATTTCAGTTAGAAATGCAGGAATGTAATATCATCTTACAGTCAGGGTATAAAATCATAAGAAAAAGAGAACATTTAAACTGAATTTATCCCCTGTGGAGGACTTTGTACGGAAATTAGAAGATGATCAGATCTCTGAATGGTAATTTAATAGCTAATTTAAAAGCCTCTCTTGCTTAAATTATCAAGACACCACAAGATACATAGTTATGTATTATACAATRCATATTATAACATAGGCATATCCTAGTGAAGAAAGGACTCCAAAAACACAGTTTGAGTTTCATATTAATTTCAATATATAAGATTACCTAAAATGTCAGATGCATTTAATCATTTTTAAAGCACAAATTAGCACAAAAGCAACCTATTGTTCTGGCTTTCAGCAGATTCTACCTAATCCCAATATACCACTCTGGGAAGTAATTCCTCATTCAACATCCTGTCTATTAAATTCACTTGCAAATAAATGAGTGTTGCACTGCAGCCAGAGACTTGGCAAATTTATCCAATTTGGGACTGAAATTTCTCTGCCTTCACCTCCCTCTTTTTAATATCGAGGGCTGTGGCTTTAGTACCCCCACTAATCTGAAATGCAGCATGAACTGAGCCCTGATCACTCAAGCAGGCAAGTGTCAAGCCACCTGTAGGTCTGCACTAACACTGGTGCCTCACGTTCAAGCCCAAACTGCTTCCTACCTTTTTTGTCTCTGCTATTACCTTTAGGAGTTTTTTATATACTTCCTTTTGTAATAATGTTCCTCATGCAGAGGGGTCAAGGAAAATCAGAACTATTAAACTGATTGCACCAAGCACAATAGAATTAAGTAGCACCCCATCAAAGTCTTGCAGGAAGAATACATTTTCAGGTACTCTCTGCTACATTAAAAAAGTAATTTCCTATTATTTATTAAGTAATCACTAGCCATTTTTACACCATCTCCCCTTGGCTTAAAGATGCAGTTGTGAAATTGGGAGATTGCACAAGCTGCACAGGGAGAATGGATTTTATTAATGGGTGATGATGCACAGCTCCGTCTCCTGGTCGGATGGATGAGCTCTGCAGGGATTTATCCCTTCAGTGAATTTCTCACAGTGAACCTTGAAGTCCTGTGGCAGTCTCTCTCCCAACAACTCTCCCTTTCATTTGGGCAGCTATGAAAGAAGATGTATTTTCTTTTCCTACTTAGAAAAAGAGAGATAGAGGGGAAAAGGAAAAAACAAAAGCAAAAAAACCCCAACAAAAATAAGGAGTCGGCTTCATTTCTTTTCTRACTAAATAAGCCTAAAACACCCATAGATTTCCCCACAGGGAAARCTCCTGACTGATATGTTGAGTCAAGACAGCATCAAACTCTTCYAGCTGTCACAGCATAGCAAAAGTACAGGTTCATCTGCCAAAAGCCATGAGGTTATTCTGTGACTACTTCCAAACAAGCGTGCCAGGGATGGTTTGCTGATTAATTCAATCCAGGGGCTTCTGAGAATATTTCGCTGAAAATGACTGGCTGACATTTGTGCGTTGACCCTCTACTTCCATGGTCTGGGGACAAATATTCTGGAAACACCTTGGAGCTGCCCCTCTGTCAGGGACACATGGACACCGGTGAGACCAGCTCAGGACTTTTCCTCTGCAGGCAGAAGTCCTGGGCTAGTGGCCAGGGAGCATGGACGAATCTCATCCATGAAGGGGCAGAAGCACATGCAGCAAGGAGGCACTGCAGGCCCTGGCACAGGCAGGACCATGCATGCTCGTCTTTCAGGGTGGTGTAACACAGTAATTTGCTTAAAAGAGAAAAGGGCCATGTCTTTGTATCAAGGGCTTGATCCAAAGTCCACTGAAGTGACAGAAGGGCTCCTGAAGATAGTCAGGAATTCTGAGTCAACTCTGAGGYGTAGAGAACAGCCATCTCTTGCCTTGATGGCTTCAGGAAGTCTACACATTTCAGCACTGTTGCAGTTTTTCTCATCAAAGAGGACTACACCTAAGAGCTGATGTGTGACTACTTACATGAATCTTGTTATCCCATTCAGCAGGAGTCTTTTTTTTTTTTTTTTTTTTTCCCCCCCCCCAAATAAACTCTTCTGTATCTTCATACTGTAAACTAAAAATATTTGGGATCAGAACAACTCTCAGAATCAAACTCCACTTCTAGACTAAACTGGTGAATTTTGCCAGTCCTTCCAGGTTTTGATTGAAAGTTAGAGTTTTACTTAATCAAGGAAAAGGTATAGAAGTTCTATTTTCTTCCAGAAAGTGAAAAAAGCTTTTAATCAAAAAAGGTAAACCAGAATTTTAGTGAATACAAAAATAGTAATTTGACAAAAGAACCAATATAATTTCCTTGAGGAAAACGTCTAAATTTCATGAAGCTTTAAAAGTTAAAAGTGGTGTTCAAGCATCATGCAGTAACTACTTAATTGTGGTGTGGTGACCTGTCAATAAGAAACAAAGAATAATAAATGTCTGTATTTTCTTATATAAAACATCTCTCACCGTTTTAAGGGGCAATTTCTCAATTGCAGCTGAAATCTAAAATTATCAGTTTGATCAATGGTCTAGGTAGATGAAAAATCTGGTCAACC
Source organism: Oceanodroma leucorhoa (assembly GCA_030449065.1). Taxonomy (NCBI): domain Eukaryota; kingdom Metazoa; phylum Chordata; class Aves; order Procellariiformes; genus Oceanodroma; species Oceanodroma leucorhoa. Next base: position 21,864,776 of record JASVER010000003.1, on the reverse strand, counting down.
CATTAAATAAGAAAGTTAATAAGAAGAGAGAACCGTCTCACAGTTCATGAAATAGTACAGCAAAGTATAATTTTTCAAGTCCTAGTAATTATGTTGGCTATCACACCATTACTGATATAATGTGAAGCTAATAAGCCAAGTAATTAGAATACACTAGGTCAGAGTTTTCACCTTAATATGTGAAGGGTAAATGAGAATGAGGCATTATAATATTTAGCATATGGCTAAAACAGCACAAAAGCAATAGAACTGAAAGGTTATTTTTTAGAGGGAAAATGTTCATTGAGTTGAAAGTTGTTTGTATTGACTTACATGCTGGGCCTAATGAAGGTCATTATGGGGATTTAATTGTGTTACAGATGCATCAGAGAGGTCTGACCAGCTGAGTTTCTCCTCTGTGAATGACTTGCTGCATTCTGCTGCTATTGCCCAAGTTCTCACAGGCTGAATTGCCTTTCTCACTTACAAGCCACTTACAAATTGAATGGAGCACTACAAAAGATTGTCTAACACAAAAGACCCAAATTAGTCCATACCTCAGAAAAAGAAGTGTGATATTCCTGAAAAGGGGGGGTGGGGGGGTGGAATACTTCCTTTCCTGATGTTTCAGTTCACAACATTGCCAGACCTAATTCTGTTATTTTATGTTCACACTGTCAGACTATTCAGCTATTTTTGAAAGAAAGCTGCGTACAGACCTGAGTCCATAAGTTTACCAGAAAATAGTTGGATACACTCCCCAGCACCAAAGTTATTCACTCTTAGCTGTTTACAGGCACAGACTACCTTTCTCCTCAGCCACAAATATAGCAAACAGTGGACATGTAGTTTCAAAAGACACTTCCCTTTCAGTCCTTGAGGAGACAGAATGACAAATTCCAAACTAATATGTAAAATGTAGAGATTAAAAAAAAAAGGTTATTAAAAGAACAAGCTGGGAAGTGGTCTCAACTTTGCAGTGTTAAGTCATGCAAGATACCCATCCTACACCTCCACAGTTTACAGTGAGGGGGCTTAAAGAGAAAATTAAGCCGTACTGCATTTGTTATGGGGCATGACGATGCCTCACGTTTGACTGTGACGCCTTGGGCTGCCAGGTGTGATGAAATAGAAAGTGCCATGCAAAAGAGAGTCGAAACCTTTKCTTGACTCTGCTTTGCAGTGAAGCCTCTCTTTTTGATTCCTGTTTGTCAGTATCGAAGAAAAATGGAGATCACGAAATCGGTCTGCAGCAAGTGAATGGAGAAATGCACAGAGTGAATGAAAGAAGTCAATGGGAGAAGTCATTTGAATTCTTCTGGCAAAGCCACACGAAAAAAAGACTGCCTCCCAGAAGGTTTTGAATTAAAAAGGTGCCTTTGAGGTTTCAGACTCTCTTCAGCCTGCATGTTGTAAGCGATACRAAATGCTAAAAACATTAAGAGCTCTGAGGAATGCACGTTCCTGCGCTTTGCTGCGCAGCCTTGCTTTGAAGGGTGGGTGTGTAAAGTCCTGAAAAATCGCTTCAGAAAGGGAAAATCACTCTGATGGGACAGAGCTTACAGCACACTTGATCAACRCTGAAAACATAGGCATTGGCACATGGGTCTCTATCTGAGCACCTGATCCTGATGAGAATGGGAATGAAAGTCTGCCTTCATCCCGTATCCACATTATGATGGATGGTGCATGATAGGTCCATTTAGGGAAAGGACTTATCCTCTGCAAGGAAATGATTTTAACAAACGTTCTTCAAGCCCAGTCATATAAAAAATAACAATTTAGATGGAAATTGGAGCATGTCCAGCGAACAAGTAATAATAAAACAGTCAAATTAACCACTCCAACTTTTCATTCTGAGGAACTGGTATGAAGTGTAACTGTAAGGTGGGCATGACATTTATGATGTGTATCAAACATAATGAAAAAATGAACTAGTCTAACCTTAACAAGTTTCATAGACTGAAATTCTCCTATTCAGGTTTTAGCTAAACCAGCCACTTTAGATAAAAAACCATGGATGGAAATAGAGACTATGTCCTTGACATAAACCTCATTCATACTGGTTTTACATAGCTATTATGTAGAGAGCATTTAGGGAGTAGGGATTGAGCTGACTTCCACAGCCTCTATTACATGGACTTTCTGGAAGCAGGAGAGGGTCCTGCTAGAGGATGTGGGAACTCATAGTTTTCCAAACCTCAAAGGAACAAATTTTAAGGAAAAGGACCTGTCTTCTCACAGCAGCAGCATGACCACCCTTGACATCTTTTTGCTCACAGTCTGCCTGAGAGCAGAGGTTGGCTGAGCAGCGCAAGCAGCAGTCAAGGAATGAGGACAGCAAAGGGTAGCCCCCACCAGACTCCCACCCAGAGATCTGGAAGTTGGGCCACAGTGGTGGAGCAGCAGGTCTTGCAGCAAGGTCTGTGCTTCACCAGTGCTCTGCAAGGGGAATGTGCCACGGTCCCAAACAACTCCTTAGTGACTTTCTTCAGGAGCCCCTGGCTCCTTCTTTGTCTCCGGTCAAGAACTGATGCATGGGAAGCCGCTCACCAAAGCAGGTCTTCTTGGCACCAGCAGGTTTTGCTTCTACTTGTTTAGATCCTGCTAAATAAAATGTCAATTAAGTGAATATAAATGAGCATAAAAATAACTTATCATTGCCAGACTATACTCTCGAATTATACTTCCTCAATAATTGCTTGACTGACGTATCTAAGCATATATCTTTCATATCCATACTAATTAATGAGTTGGCACCTCAAGAGATTCAAAAATACTCCTTTTCCTTCCCTGGAAATGATGTGTAAGACTCCAGAGTATTTCTATGTAAAATTCCATCTAATATTTATATTTCATTAAAATATACTTTTTTACTTTGGTAGCTATCCTTTAACTCCCATAGGTCTTAACTATGTTCACAAAAGGGCATGAATAATTCATGACATCGTTTCTGCAGTTAATTTCACTATTGTTTTTTCTGTCGCACGCACTGTCCATGAACCGAATGTGGACTTCTCAGGTGCACTTCTTCCCAAGTACAAGTTTTGCATCTCTTCAGTGAGCAGTGCTTAGCCTACAAGGAGGAGGCTAAGGGAGCTTCAGGGAGGAGTTGTTGCACTTCTTTTGCTAATCGTTTCGGGAGATAACACAGAAACTCGGGCTTTTGAATGATGGAGATCAGCGACCTCCTGTCTTCCTATTGCCTCTCTAAAGAACTTCCTGATAAGATGCTCAGATATACATTTTCTGTTTTGTTTTGTTTTGGTTTTTCTCTCACTGGGATGCTTCAAGCCAATAAAGGACTGAAAAGCGTTCCGATTTCATCTATTCATCCGCTCCTTTCCCCGCCCCCGCCACCCCATGCCCCATGTATATCAGGAGGAAAAGTGACGCAGAATATGATACTGAAGCTGCTTTAAACCTTGCCCTTCTAGTCCAGAGTAAAGTTAATTTTCATCAAATTACAAGTCTCTGTCACAGATGCAGGTGTGAGTGTCACGAGAAGACATGCATTGTCAGTTTTTATTTCATCATACACTGAAACCAGGAGGCAATTATTCATGTTTAATATCTGAACTTTAAATAGCTTTAAAGATGTTGAAGTGGGTGTCCACTTAAATAAAAAAGTAGAAATAAAGTTTAAAAAKCCAGTAGGTTTCAGAGGATAAGATAAGGGGAAATATCACTTTAATGAAGACCTGCCATAAAATGAAAAAGTAATTTTTTGTTTTAAATCTCTTCAGGTTTTCAGTAGAGCTCATTTCTGCTTGGTTSTTTTGTAAAATTATGATCAGTGCCTAAACCACTGAGAAGATTGCTGCCTAAATCATAGCGATATATGTTGTCTTAAAACAATAAATGATTATCAGTGCCCAATTTTATTTTAATTTTCAAGAAGGRGATGGGCAATCGATGACTGCAAAAAGCAAAAGGAACAGGTAGATCGTCTTTATTTATTTCACAGTATACAACGAAACAGAAATAGTTTTTAAAAAATTGAATATTGTAAGTCTCCAATAGAAAAAAATCAGACCTACTAATATTGCTTTGGGGTTTTGTTTTTGGTTTTTTCTTTTTTTAAGTGAGTCTAACAGGTTTCTTTTCTGCTTGAATGTAGCAGGGATGGAGCTCTAGAGGAGCAGGAGCTCACGGCCTTGCAGTTGAAGGCACACTTCGCTGATGCTTCTCTGAAGCACTCTGCTGAAGCAGAGCAGAAATCTCCTAGGACAAGCTGTCCTGCAGGCGTTTAAGTTTCTTCTTCAAGTCCTAAAGAAAACTGAGAAGAACAGAAGCTGTAGCAAAATGAAGAGCTGTCTAAAGCATTACCAGTGTTGTTTCTGTGATGTTGTGGTCTAGTTCCAGTCAGTGTGTGTTTGTTGGGAGCAGGGACTCTGCCACCCTTTACAGTGCTGCCACTTTCACTCTGGGAACTGGATCAACAGTGAGGGCACAAAATAGGTCAGGATGGAGCTGGCTCCCTCCCTGTTCTGGAAATCACTAAGRTAAGTGTTCCTGCACTAAGAAAAAGTGTCAAAATCTTCTGGAGTCAATGGAGAAAAGTCTTATTACTGCTGATAATTTTTATTTAAAACTTTATTAYAGCAGCTCAGATGAAAGCTAGAAACTTGACATATGCAGGCTGTAAACCCCTGACGGCTGATCATCAGCCGAGCCTAAACCATGGCTTTCAAATGACAGGTGGGGAGAGGCTTACAAAACTTGACCTGTCTTAAGCACATCAGCATGTGACACCAGATCCAGATTAATAAATACTCTTTACTGCAAACACATGCAAAGGGGCTGTTCAAGTATAAGAATTTGCCATATGGTATAGCCAGTGCACCTGTGGTGGCGTAAGGAATGATGGATCGTGTGCTCTAGCAGTTAAATGGTGTCATCTGTTATTTGGATAAGAGTGGGAGAGACCAACATAAAAGCTAGGTAACACATCTTCTCAAAAGGTTTTAAATAATACACCGAGATTTGGAAAAACCGGCCGAGAAGCTGATCCCGCGCTGTGATGCTGCAGAGCTGCGAGGTCTGTTCAGGGCACAGAGCGGTGCGGAGCGGCAGCCTCCAAATYCGAGGGGGATAAACGCCGTGGAGCGGTCCCCTCGGCAGGAGGAGGCAGCTCCTGCAGCCGTGTCCCTCCCAGGATGTGGTCGGGCTGGCAGGAATAGATGGTGCTGACATGTATGACCTGGATGGAGAAGCGTCCTTTTCCATGCTAGTAAAATAATATCCGGAGATAGCCTGGAATATTTCAGGGCTAAGATCAGTTGTGATAATGCTGTATTACTGTTTCTCACCTCGGAGAGCTGAAGGACAGGGAGGACTGTAACATGGATTTAGATTAAYCAAGGAAATAGGTCATCAAATGCCAATGGTCCATGTTTCGCAGAGCACTTTGCAGCCAGACCTCCCTTACTGCTGATGAGCACCCTTTCAGCAGGAGAGAGGGAACCTGTCAGTCTGYACGTATGCAGAAGGAGGATTTATTTCTGCCACATTTTCAAAGTAGCTGAGAAACGAGATCTCGGGGAGCAGACGCAGCATTAGGCACGTGGCGTAGGGTAGTGGACACTTTGGGACGGTTCACTGGCTGTGGTTGCAAGCTGGCTGCTGATCACAGGCCAGTGAATGACAGCTKAAGCGGTGGGTAAGAGGCAGCTTTTGTGGTCCCTCATCTTTAGCAGTCTGGCATTTGTGCGCACGGCAGCTAAAGGTAAACAGAGAGTACGATGCGCCGTGTCATGCCCCTTGCCGTGGTTGTGGCCTTCACCAGCATTGCAACCTAGGCTGGGCTGACCTTCAGCCCTGGGCGACGGGTTAGTACCTTACCTGGAAGATGCATCTTGCAGCGCGTGTGCCAAATAATCCTGCTGCTGAGACCATTGAGGCGCTGTGAACTATTTCTGCTGGAGAGCAGTTCTTTGGTGGAGGGGTTCCTGGGAGCAGTCTTCGCTCTGCCTCCCTGGGAAACTGCTCACCAAAATAAAATTGCTGGGTTTAGCTGTGAGATGTCAAAATGAGTTAGCCAATTGCTGCGCATCAACAGATAAGTGGGCATTAATTTTTTTTTTAAAAAGGAGGAACCGGCACTATGACTGCATTTTAATAGTTCACTATTGTCTTGTTGGTTTAGACCACATGAGCTACATGAAACACTCCAATACCATCTGTACAAATATTGTTCCCTGATCAAGGCACACATTTTTGGCATTTTTATCCTTGCAGAATGCTCTTCCCCGAGTAAGCCGTTTTGCAGCATGAGTAAGAGCAAGTAGCAGAATCTGTCTCTCTGATTTCCCTTGACCAGAATACACAAAAGAAACAAATGGAAAACAACACAGAGCAAAAGACCTGTAAAAGTAGATCCTACTTAGTATGGGGAGCATTCACGTGAAATTACAGAGAGGGAGAAACTGAACAAGCAGAACTGTCAGATAGAATGGTTCCATAACAGAAGAAAAATGTGAGTGAAGTAAGTACAAAATAAAGGTTCAGCAAATAGAAAAAACAGGCAACAATATCATAGGTGGCTGACAGCAAGCTGAGCCTCACTGCTTAAGGTAATCTCGGGAGAAGGCGATTCCTGCATGTCAGGAGATATTTCCTAGCTGTGGGATCTGTTTAGCTGAGGATGTTTGTCAATAACCACCAAAGTACAGGGCAAAATAAACTGATTTGAGGAAAGGGTTTCTAGGTGACATCGTATCTCTGCAAAGAGGCAGGCGAAGTCCTAAGAAATCAAACACATCCACATTCARGCAGGGAGGCAAGCACAGGTTTCTGGGGCAGCAAGGATCTGCCGACACACAAATGCACTACGCAGCAGCAGCAAACTTTCATGATTCAGAAAAAGGTACAGCAGACCCACTTACTGGAAGCAGCAATTTCTTTGGAAATGGCTATGGATATGCAAACACAAAAAACCTGGAGACATGGTCAAAGTCATTGGGATGCATTAATCAATAGTGTAGGACGCTGGGAAGGCTTTGAGGGGGCAGCTGGACTTCCCAGCTCCTGTTTGATACGTTGCCAGAGGAATAAATCAACAGAGATGGGGCTTTTTGACAGGTTCTCTCCATCGCCTGTGTGCTGCTGCCTGACCTCTGCCTCTGTGCAGACACTGCCTGGCAGAGGCTGGACAGTTGGAAGGTTTGTAGAGGTAGATGGGATGACATCTAATTGGAGYGATGGCAGAGGCAAGATGGGTGTGCACAGCATGTTTGCATGTGTAATCACACCGGCATTCCCAGGCATCGGAGCTACCTCCAGAGATTACGCCTTTAGCAGGAATAAATGGGTGCTAGCAAGAACATCAGCRATTAGAAACTTCACCCCTGTTCTCCAGCTTCACAACTCTGACTTACATTTGTCTCCTTTTGCCATGCTCTGAAGGCTCCTGCTCCACAGAGATTGCAGACTTTGGGCTATTAGTCACAGCCATTAGAGGTTGGATTTGTCCTCCAGTCATTAATAAGAGCAAACACCCCCTGTTAGTTGAAAAAGACACTGTCAACTGATCAGTTTGCAGGCAAACAGCGAGGAAAGGGCTAGGACAAGTCAGTCTGAGGGCTGTAATTGCCTGAGAYGTTTTGTTTGTGTTCCCCYCCCCCCCTCGCCTTTTTCYAGGTTTTCTTCTTTCCTTYTGTGCTGTGGAAGGCCCAAAAACACAGCAGGGGAAACTGAGCAACCCCCGGTTTTCATGGCAAAGCTACTCAACAGAAGTGCTGTCAAATCACAGAGGGGAAAGTAGGGCATATTCCCCTTCATCTTTTACAGTTATAATCTGAATTATGGATAAGAACGATGAGTAAAACAACTGTGATTTTTAAATCAATCCTAACAGTAATAGGATTTCTTTTCCTCCTTTCATGTAGATGAATTTTTATTCTGATAACCTTATAAGCACGAGACTATAATCTTGCTCCTGGTTCTCGCTTGCTTGGCAGAGGGAGGAGGGGTAAGGAGAGGAGTGGGCTGGCACAGGGCCCTGCACCAGTCTTCGGTCTTCGAAAACATCCTTTCATGTCACAGCAGCTCTTTCAAGCACCCAAAAGATGTCCTGCGCAAAGTCAGGATGCAATTAAAGCCCTGTGAAGCTCTTTTGTGAAATCTCACCCATCTCAGATTAGACAATAGCTAAAATGTTCACCTGGGAGATTCACATTTAAATTTCCTTTTAGAAGCAAAATAGAGACTTGAATGGAATGGGGAGGATTCCCACGTGCCCCGTGAACATCTGAACCACCAATTATCCTCTCTTTTTTCTGATCACAAATTTTGTCTCCGATCCAAGAAAAGCCATCCTTCAAAACTGATGTGTGTGTTCCCACAAGAATTTCTGGTGGTGATGAATTAACATTTTCCGAAAACACCCAGCCACTTCTGCATGTTCTGAATTATGTGGTTGTTTTCTGATTGGGACRAGCATTTTACAGTGTTTGTGTTTGTGATATACAGATCAACAGTTTCTTCTTCTTATCCATTTTCTGACTGATTTCACCCATTCGTTTCTTATTTTGTTTCAGAATGAAAAAAATTGGAGACGTGTTAAATTTCTGCATTTTCAGATTATTCAAAGTAATGCCTGATCTAAACAGCACTARTGTGGTGGGGGCCAGATTGAGACCCTATGGTGGGTACGTTCGGGCTGGCGATGGGCCCCAGCCCAGGCCACGCAGGGGGGTCTGTGGCTTCCTTTGTGCAGGGAGCAGGGGGCAGAGGGAGCGCCTGGGCTCGCTTCTGTCATCCCCAGCGGGGTTTCGACCAAGCAATGATGGTGTAAAAGGCATAGTAAGAGTTATGGTTTATAAAAAGGTGGAATCATGGCAGAATTGAAATATAGTCTTTAAATCTCTCAATGGTCCTCAAAGTATATACATGAAAATAGCATATTATGGTCTAAGTCTGTCTCTGGACCAAATTCTATAAAGTCCATCATAAATATACTTTATAAAATTTATTTCTCTTGTTAATTAAGAGGCACATACTTAGATTCACTGTTTGTTTTATCAGGAGAAGACCAGAATAGCTCTGAACAGCTGTTGGTGTTGAATACATTGGTTTTTGCCAAATATTCTATCARCTAGTGGGGGATACCAGGACAAATCGATCATTCTTCACTGAAGATCCCAAAAATATTTGTAACTTCATTGGGATAAGAACCTGGTCTCTATAATACTCTCTTCTTTATAAGCACAAGTATAAATATACTATATATTTGTATACTCATTTCATTCCTGTAATACTCRGAGATATTCAGCAAGGGCATATTTGGCCACTAAAGGTCAATTCCTGCACCAAAGAACTTACATCTTAAAAAGATAAATAACAGCTGAAAGATAAGGAAGGTAATTTTATTAATCTTCCTGCAAATACAATCATTCAGTATTATTACTATTTTGAGCAGTTAATATGCATGCCAGGCAAAAYTGTAATATTTCCAGAATTTTTTAAAGTGTGAAGAGATTTTTTCGTGGATTTTTATTATTCAGAATATTCTGTTCAATTTTCAGAAAAATCGAGATCCTTTGAATAGTTWTTTTTTTAGCAAATATTAGTTATTTTCTTTAGTAAGGAGATTTAGCCRGTATCCATCCAGATCATTCTCATCCCTAAGAGTAAGAAATGCACTACTCATTCTTTTGTTAGTGCATAAAATGTACTGCTATCTGCATTCATGAATTAAATACAAATTATTTATTGTTCAATGATGGAAGATATAAGTTATGTAAGAAATGGAGCTTTAGAGATGCATGCCAAATGTCAAAGGATTTGTCTAAATAATACAAATGTTGAAATTATGCAACTTAAGATTGTTGCATAAAAGAAGATTGGCTTTCTAACAAAAGAAGGCGACTTTAGATACAGGAACAGTAATTGCCTAATACTGACAACTTTGAAATAAAATAACTCTATGTGGAAAGCTTGYAGGAAGATTTTCAGGCAGTACCATATAGTAGGAAAAACATTGTTTTCAGTATCACTCTAAAAATTCCTTCTCTGTTCCCAGAGAGACCGTACCTCAGTAATATTTCYTGTTATTTTCTCCTTAAATTTCCAAACTTTACATTAGCAGCCTCTAAAAACTAGTGAGAAACCAAACCTTTTTTACGTTGCAATTCATAGATCTGCAGCAGGCTGCTGCAGCTCCAAAGCTATCATGGATGGGTTAATGTCTTCACCAGTGGCATCGAGGTCTTGCAAACCAAAGGAGGAGCAGATGCAGCCCAAGGGGGAAATTGTTCCTAATGGGCAGTGCAGAAGAGGTGGGGAGGACTTGGGTTTGGGAGAAAATGAGCCTAGCATCCCACGGCACCAGGCTTGCTGGCCCATCACCTCCTCTTGTACACAACCTCATACAGACACTCCCTCCCTGGGTCCCCTTGCAGCCTGAGTTGTCCAAGCCTGGGATAATTCACRTTTGCCCATTTTTGCAAAAGGAGAGTAACCAAATGGAATATTTTCTCTATAAGCACTTCGGAAAGTAACCATCATCTGCCTTTCAGACTTCAAGGTTTTAAACTTTCAGACACCTGCTTGGTATAGGTGCTAAAACAAAGGGCTAGAAATAACACCAGGACCCTAGTAAGTAGAAGAAGCTACAAGTCCGCCAGCTTTGGGCAGGCTCTGTTGACAAATCTCCAGTAAGTTTTACACCTAAGAAGAGGAACTGCCATTCCCCACATCTAAGACTGTCAAACTCAAACTACTCAAGCTGGTGGCAGCATGTCTGTTGTATGTCCTCRCAGTCCTACCTCTGATGGAGGTGAGTCCTGTAATCCTGCCCTTGATGAGTCTAGTTTTGGATCAAGCTTAAGTTATGAGGAATTGCRGTAATCAGGTATATAAAATAAGAGGTATTGAACAACAAAGGGGCAGAAGCATGCACACACATGGACGTACACAGAAAGTGGGTTTTTTTCAGTGTGACTCGGAATAGGCTGTCACYGGGGTCAAGAAATAAATGGGAAATGACAAAACCATATGCCATGTAATGGCTTCAGCATTCAAGGTTGGGTTTTTCAAGTCRCTATTCTCAGGATCATTAAAGATCAAAAGGAAATTTATTCATGTCGTTCTATCTTGTATAGTCTATCACTTTCATATTTAAACAGACTCCCATATGCGTGTTTGTGTTTACTAGAAACGGAGGTGACTAGCAGAAATCTGATAGTCGTCTTTATCATTAGGGCTTCTTGAAGTTTAAACTTCTAAATCATATGCAAAAAATATTAAAATAATACTATCAAAGGCTACGTCTTTCGGAGATTCAGTTCATAAATATGCACTTTGATGGAGGAAATGCAGACCCTTTTATGCAGTATGAATGTCATCAAGGAGATATTCTCATGCTAATTATTACAGACAATTCATGCTGAACAGCTCTCAGATAATGTAAGAAATGGCGGGGGCTTATTTCCACATTCTTCTATTCTTCTGCTAAAGCTCCTGTTAACCACTTTTTCACTAACAACTCTGGTATTTCATTTGCGACTTGCCATCCCCAGGGARAGGGAGTTTGTAGTTTGGAMATAGTTGTTGGGGATGGYGCGAGGCCCTGGCAGCCCCGAGCAGCCCCAGCTGGGACCTGCGTGGACCCACCCCTGGGCTGGGAGCCCCTTTTCAGCCCAGCCCAGGGCACCCAGCCCTTCCCTGGTTGCCCTGAGGGTGCAGGGCTTCCTGCAACAGCCCATGTGTGCTGTTCCCTTGCAAGTGGCAGGTGTACGTACTATATCTGCCTTTGCACTTAGACCAGGTAATGATGTTAGAGGAGTGATCCCTCTCAGCCCGTGGTGATATCCACCATAAGCAACAGCTGCTGTTGGTAAGAACATGAAATATCAGGTTTTGGCATGAGGTGGACACAAGAAATGCATATGCATGATGAAATTGGAGGATTAGATTGTGATGACCCAACTTATTTTCATGACCTTTCCTAGTGGCATCTCTATGCCATTAATGAGATAAAATCCCAGCAGTCTGCAAAAAAAMTGAGAAAACCATCAGGCCCTCGCCGAACGCTGAATTTTATGCTTGTAGCAGTAGTTGTGAGCATCTCGAGCTGGAAGAGATGTAGAAAATAAACAAGTGAGGAAAAACAGCTTAAGGCAGGACAAGTTTAATATGTTTTTCCATTACATTGGGGCGGGGGGGAAAAGCGTGTGCCAAATTTAAAGTTGACTGCCGATGGCCATTACTTATGTAAGTAACTTGGGCTTGCCAGCCCAGTGCACAAGGCTGGCTGACCTTGGCAGCCGTGTGTGGGTATTATTCTCCCACAAATCCAGTATTTGGCAGATTCTGCAGTGCTCTGAACAGAAGCAGGCTTGTCAGTTTGTAGAGTACGTTCTTCCTATGTTTTGCCCTTTTCTTTCAAGAAGAAAGGAAAAACTAATGCTGCATTTTAAGGCATGTTAAAGCAGGGGGGAATCTTTCAATTTGCTGTACTGAGACAGCAATTGTGGAGCTGGRTAGGGTATAGAAAATGTTGTATAGAAAAGCAATCACTTGAAACGGATGCTGGAATAAATGAATTTAAGTAGTAAAGGAGGAATAACGGAGGCTGAGCATCCTGACAAGGTTGTGTTGTTCGCATTTTCTCTGGGTGGGCGCAGACTCTACTGTCTGTGCCATTTTGCTGTCAGTACAGATCCTAAACAGGACTCAAGGAGAAGAGCTGAAACATGCGTAAGTGTGAACCAGAAAATGTCAGGTTTCCAGGTCAGGGAACTTGCAGAAAAATAAATGGGGGAACAAAAAAAAATCCCCTATTGTCAGCAGGAGGGCATCTGAAATAACTGGCAGCTGAACCAGTGATTAATTATAGCAGCACAACAGTGAATGACGTTGAGGTCTGTCAGGATTTTACCACCCTGGGTCTGAAGCGCTACAAAGCTGGTAGAAACCCATTTTCTGGATGAGATCACAGCTAGGTTTCAGGGCATGTGCCATTCTGGGAAACCTCCACGCCAGGACACAGGTGTTACCCTGTAGCCCTTACAGAGGACCTGGGCTCTCTGAAGCTGTCCAGAGGTGAGAGCTGCCCAGCTGTGTGTTGCAAATGAGTGGTTTAGAGGCCACTTAAAGAGTCACCATCAAAGGTACCAGCAGAAAGTGATTTTAATAAAAATTTACAGAAGTGCGACTTAACAGAGTTTGATGGCAAGGTTCACTCTATCACTTACTATATGGATGAAGTATACAAAGGAAAATTACGTTAGAATGGAGTTGGAATGACTTATACAGAGACTGAGGATGAAAAAGGGTAAGGGAGACCCTCCCATTGAGTCACAAGGTTCAGAGAAGACCCCCTTGCTCTCTAAACTCCTGATGGAGCTTAGGTGCGGCTGGATCCACTCTTAGTCTCAGACTTGGTCAACAGTTTATGTCTAAGGGATTATATGTGTTTAGCAGCAGTCTAAGGTTCATTCACAGTTTAAACAGATCAGATTTTAGCCGCACTTAATCATTAACTAATTTAACATTTACAAAGTAAGTTAGTAGAGTCTACTAGAATCACAACAGTGACTTAATTACAGATTATGCTTACTATTAGTTCACACACATGCAGAGACAGAAGTATATATAAATGTACAAAAGGTATACCTGTTAAAAATTCCCCTTGAGCTCAGTGAAATATTCGTGTCAAATGTCTTGGCATTTCTCAACGGGCRAAGGGGTTGAGCCTTGAGGAGTGTTTCGGCGAGGAGTGTTGCAGCCCAGGTCCCGTGGCAGTTGGTGACGATCCTCTGAATATCGCAAACTCGAGAGTTCCCGAGMTCTGAGAGGCGTCCCACGCAGAGGGAGATGCTGGGCCCATAGAGGTCCAGGAGAGCTCAAAGGGTCTCACTTAGCACCAYCGTTTATAGGTTTGCAAGATGATTGGCTTTAGTCATCCGTAAATTTCCATCCTGGCCGCTGTCCAAGGTGGTAGTTACTAAAATTCTCAAGGTTTCAGTAACAATAGTACCGTTCCACTTGAGCTACGACTCAGTTAAGGGTATCAGGGGATGACACCTGGGCCAGGCAGTGGGAGTGCRTTCCCAGCCTCAGCTATGCAGTTTCCGATACGGTCAAGGAGCACTTAACCGTCAGACTCAGTACACCAAGGCCGAGGTTCTATGGGAATTTCTGAGATCAACAAGCGGTCCACATCAACAAGTGGCCCAGGAGGCGCAAGGGGAGGAATGCACCACCACACTGTGCTCCAGATTTGTTTTTCATTTGGATGAATGCCAAATCAGAAAAATCAGTAGGGTAACCTGAAAAGCTCAGGTGGAGGTTTGCCAGATTGATTTCATGAGCTTCTTATCAGCTGTCTTGGAAAAACACACAAGACAGCATTGGGGTGGCTGGGTCCCAGCAAGGGGGCTAGCATGGCAATGCAATATGCCGATTTTCTTCCTGACACCCAGAGGCACCTGGCTACCATCTCCTCACCCTGCGCTGGTAGGCTCATCAGTCAGGGCTTTCAGCTATTGCTACAAAAAGACYATTTACCCACTCGTTCCCTTTAGCCTGAATAAAAATCACTTTCAGCTAAATCATTAGTTAAGTATGACTCTAAGCCACTAATACTGACTATTACTTCATTACTGTTTGTTTATGCTTTATACATCCAAATGGAAAATGAAATAGAAAATGGAAAATTAAAAGTTTGCCCACTCTTGCTCTTTCCATCTGCTGCCAGGGTCCCAAGCATGGTGTGGCCAAGTCACATAACAGGGTACAAGGGGTGTGTGTGTATATATGTATACATTAAAAAAAATTTAAACAGCCTCCCTGGGACAGGGAAGGAAGACTACTTGATGATCAAATTTATGTAATTGCAGGTATACTTCAGGCATGGATAAGGTATTTTTTATTTGAAGCAGGTCAATTTCATTTAAATGTGGATAAAATTCTCTCTATGCTATACCTTTCATCTTTGTTCAAAAAATATGTATTTTTAGTCACCCCTCTTTCTATGTCCAATAGTGACTCAAGTGTCTAATTCTGTATGGAGGAATTTTTAATTTGCACTGTGATCCTGCTATTGTTGCAGGTTCATCCACCCCTTAGGCATCTTGGATGTACCCGCATGAAGGATCACATCTGCCTTTTGTAAGCTAATCTGGGAGGCTATTAGTCTGTCAGACTACTATAGTAGGTATAGCCAGGACTTCCTGAATACACATACTGTATAGCCAGGCTGGTCCCCTCAGTTTTCTCATCACTTTCGAACCTTTCAGCTGTCAGCCCTTCTTTGTCATAAGAAAACCTTTAATGTAGGCCACTTCTGAGACACAAATCAGGCTTATTTGGTTTTGCTATTCATATGAATACTTAGGGTTTGGGGTTTGAGTTTATTTTTTGCTGTTTTTCTGCTGGTAGAATAGGCTCTGATTTTACTTTTTCACCCAGCTATAGTGTAAGTGCTAGAAGAAGAAGGCAACATGGGATAGTAAAGGAGAATTTTACGTCCACATCCTTCCAGACTCTGATCCTGCCAGCAGTCCCCAGGGAGAGATCTTCCAGCAGCACTCTGGAGAAACACGCGCTTGCTGAGACCCACCAGCAGAAGTAGGGCTGCAGGGCTTGACCKCGCTATCTGAACAAAAGCGGCTAAGGGAGAGCACACAAATGTACTTGCTCAAAATTAGAAGTAATTCTCTGCATTTGTACAACAATCGTAAAGGGGTGCCACATGAGAGGACGGCATAATCTTCCTTCCTTTTAAACTAAAACTTTTTAATTTTCTTTCTTTTTTTAAGAATTATATCTTGCACTTTTCTTCCAGCACGCTATAAGCTTCTACTTCTTTTGTATCTTAATAAGGAAAGCAAAACTGAACTGAAGTTTTTAATACATTAAATCAGAAACCTAGACTGGAATGAAAGATAAGAATCCAATAACACCAAAAAGACACATAGAATAGAATCGGTTATAAATGATTTATGCACAAGGATTAGGAGGTTAAAAAGGCAAAAACTTTAATGTTCGCTCATGCAAGAATGTCAAATCTCTGGTCTAAATAAGGAATTTGACAGTAATAAGATTTTAAAAGTGGGCATTTTCAGGTAGTGCTATCTGCCATAATAAATAGAGGTCATAAAACTTTGATCTAAGTATATTCCTGGGATGTTAATGGCTAAGATGGTCACTCATCTGAACTTTGAAAAAGTATTTTATAACCTGTCTTAATAAACAGCTAATAATACAAGGCATATTTATATGCCTCAGTAARACTAGGCTTCCTAGACTTGCTTTCCTTATCTGCATCTCTGCAGTCCTTGTCTAATGGCAGACGGTGCCCGTCTTCTGAAGGATTTGCTGCAGGGGTCAACCTCATCTGCTTCCCACCTTGTCTAGGGTGAAAAGCATGCAATTGTCTTGAAAGTTTGACGAGAGGGGAATTTCTAAGTGCTAACGAACGACACCTGTCCGTGAGTTACTTGGGATGGAATTTTTAGTTCAGGATAGCACACRGGGTATGACAGGAAAGCAGAGTTATTTAACTTACCAGAAAATTAAGTCTTCTCCCTGCTAGCATGCATTTACATTTATTTTGAACACTGAAGAGCTGAACAACATCAGGCCTAGCTGTAGATAGATCAAAAAATAATACTGAAGATCCTGCTCTTCCTACAAAAATCTACTTTCTGAATTAGAAGATTGGAGACAAGAATAAAAAGTATGTTATAGCAAGCAGGGCATGGCAGGTACTTTAGACCACTGCTTAAAATCCCTTGTTACTGTTTCTAAATATCAGGTCAGACTATAAATCTAAAGGGAATGACTAATATAATTTTTACTTGAGCCTCAGAAAAGCAGCTGATGCTTGGTCCTTTTTTCAGAAAAAGGTGATATGAAGCAGCCACAGCTTAGGAGCCTTAGCGGTGGTGCAAGCCTTACATTTCTGTTTCATCTCTTCACAGACCAAAAGGAGTTGCGCGCTCYGCGGTGTCAGTTGCTGGGCAGACCTGCACCCCAGGACTGGAGGTATTGGCCACGGAGATGTCCCCGGGCTCGAGCAGCGGGGACATCGCTGGGGCTGAGCGGGAGGGGCGGGGAAGGCGCCAGGGCTAAAGCAAGACAGGGGGGGGGGGGGGGGGGGGGAAACAAGGCACGAAATGGCCACATCTCAGGCTTTCTGGTCTGTCTGACAAATTAGCTGGTACCTGCTTTTCTGTGGGACAGCAGTGACATCTCATGGCTGTCGGCAAGCATTGCAGCCGCCCCAAGGCGAGGCGACGGGGACCGGCTCGGTGCCACCCGGGGGCTCGGCCTCGGCCGCTTCCCCACCCCACTCCCCCGCCACTCCCCTTATTTCTGGCAATTACACGTATGACGGCATTTTTTTGGAAGCGCTTCCCGCGGTCCTAAGTGCTCACCCTGCGCCCTTCGGCAGAGGGGGACACGGTGCCTGCCACCCCGGGGAGCGCTGCCGCAGCTGCCGAGTGCTGCCCGCATCTCTCCCGCAACATCTCGCCCGCATCCCACCCGCAGCATCTCAGCCGCATCCCACCCACAGCATCTCGCCCGCATCCCACCCACAGCATCTCAGCCGCATCCCACCCACAGCATCTCGCCTGCATCCCACCCGCAGCATCTTGCCCGCATCTCGCCCGCATCATCTCGCCCACATCCCACCCGCAGCATCTTGCCTGCATCTCGCCCGCAGCACCTCGCCCGCATCCCACCCGCAGCATCCCTGACCCGCTGCCACCTGAGTACCAGGCATGACCCGGCAGCCYGCTGCACCGTGCCCGGCGCCCGCAAACAGCTAGAGCTGTTTGCGGCTTTAGCTACACATGAGCAGGCACTACAGCATTTTTCCCCACTACCAGGAGGAAAGAGGYAGGTGGGCTGTAGTGTCGTGCAGACAGTGCTCTAATTAAAATGCTCCTCACTGGCATGTACAGAAAGTTATGAGAAAGAGAGGCAAAAATACTGATTTCTGTTTGAAAAATGTTCAAAGCTCAACGTTTTTACAAAAGCTCAAGAAACTCTTCCGAGAGTACAAGCTAGTTAGTCATTAAATTGGTAGTTTATTTATTTTTTGAGGAAGAGAGAGGAGGAAGGGGGGAATGCGTGGGGAACACGTAGGAGTTGAAAGAGCACTCGTGTTATTCACCATGCAGCCAGAAGCAGAAAATAAAGAGGCAATTAGAAGGTCAGAACCAATAATAATACTCTGGCAACCCGCAGAAGCTGTAGAGCAGGTGTTTGTTCTCATGGTATTTTTACTGCAAACCATCATTAAAACTGTGTGACACCACCAGTTCTCATGCCACAATTATCTGCATGCAAATTTGACATCTTCAGTGTGAAGACAGATTATATCTTCACTAATTTAGTCCAAGGCAAATTGTCACTATTTCCTTAAGAAAACACTGCTTTTCATGAGGAAATTATTGAGTGCAAACTGAGGGTTTTTTTCATTAATTTAGCCCAGGCAACCAAACAGAATCGTGCTTTTGCTATTTACATCCACTGTATAATCAGCTTTTCATTGAAGATGACAGCTTTCAGCCAAGAAAGTCCAATGTTTTTTCTCAGGGAAACATGACAAACAGGAGGCAAAAAATGTTAAGCTTTTTTTGAGGCTGAAGAAATCTCTTTTTTCCCCTGTACATATACATGTACACACATATATGCACTCCAAGCGTGCACACAGGGAGCTCTGGCCTCACTGAGAACTAAGGACTGGAGTGAAACCCTGTGCACTGTTATKAAGCAGGTCTAAAGCAATGTTCAGAAAAGCCCCTTCAGGACTTGAAATGGAGAAATCGGAGGGCTGAATATTCCCACAAGAAACACAGAACGGATGGAAGCGCAATAGCTGTTGGTTTTATGTTTTTATTACGGAGGTGCTCTGGTCCTCGTAGTCTTTGTTCTCAGGCTTGAAATGAAAGTGGCGGGTGGGGATGGAGTTGCACTACGCTATTCAAGCATTCCCCCRGTTTGGGGCTGTCCGCACTGACCTCAGGCAGTCCCCAGCAGGCCTGGTGCTGCCCTGGCTCCGCAGGGACGTGGGCGTTCGGGCGCTGGGCGGGAGGCAGGGGCCGTGCATGGCAGCAAGGGCACGTGAGCCCTCGCCCCGTGACGTTCCAAAGGCAGCGGGGCATCTCCAGTTTTGTGCCTTCAGGGTGGCCATCACAAGGCAGTTTCTATTACAAAAGAGTCAAGTCTGCAATTTCTACCTATTAYGTCCAGGAAGTTTATGCTTTGCTTAGCTTTGGAGCTGAGGCTTATGGCTCAGGGTCATGGTTAAATACATATTTGTGATGAATTGTTCAAGGACAAGTTCCTAAACCAACCCTCCCTTACAAGTATTGCCCTGCAACAAAATGTGCCCCTTTCCAAGAGCTGAAATG